>CM055960.1:37065475-37421521 GCA_029490685.1 Schizonepeta tenuifolia
GATATTAAATTGAAAATTTTTTGTGTGATATTCATGTACTACATGCACTCCTTACATATTAATATTTTAATAATATAAGAAGTAAGTATAGCACACATATACTAACTACTATAAGAATTTTTCTATTAAATTACACTAGGAGTAACACGGTCGGTGGGCCTCGTTTGAGCTATCATGTTTGAGCTATCATGTCTGGCCCATTAAATAATTCTACATTTCCATTTATTTAATTAATTCATAAAATTTCATTTATAAGAAAATAAACATTAAACATTACATTAATTCAAATAAAATAAATTTTACATTAATTAAAATAAAAAACATTACATTACTTAAAAAAAATTACACTAATTAAAAATGCTCGACTACTCCCGTAGAGGTCCAAATTTCTGGTAAACGTGCTCGATGAGATAATTGGTAAGTTGGGTGTGCTTCCGTTGATCTCTCAAGTCGGCTTCCCGAGCGAGATAGGTCCTAAAAGCGATCGGACAGTGCCTCCGGGATATCCCGCTAGTGGACGGAGAATCGGAGTCGTCTCTCCAATTCTCCACATCTTCCCACTCGTCTTCGATGATCATGTTGTGCAAAATAATGCATGCGAACATGATGTCTCGGAGATGCTTCTTGTACCAGCACCGACCCGGAGCGCGTATTATTCCCCATCAAGCTTGGAGCACTCCAAAAGCCCGCTCTATGTCCTTTCTCGCCGCCTCCTGCATCCTCTTGAACCTCGCCGTCTTTTCGTCAGATTCAACCTTCGGCGCTTTGATCAGTGTTGCCCAAGAAGGGTAGATCCCGTCGGTCAAGTAGTACCCCTTGTCGTAGCGGTTTCCATTGACGGTGAACTTGCACGGCGGAGCTCTATCCTCAAGCACGTCGGTGAACAAGGGTGATTGATTGAGGACGTTGATGTCGTTGTTGGAGCCGGCACACCCAAAAAAGGTATGCCAGATCCACAAATCCTGCGACGCCATCGCCTTCAAGATCAAGGTAGGCACGCCTTGATCGTCGCGAGTGTGGACACCCGCCCACCCTTTTGGGCAGTTCCTCCAAGCCCAGTGCATGCAATCCAGGCTCCCTAGCATCCTCGGAAAACCATGCCGCTCCTCGTGCATTTGGAGCAGACGTGCAGTGTCGGCAGCGTTGGGCTTCCTCAAGTACCGCTCACCGAAGAGGTCGATGATTGCCCGACAAAATTTTTTGAGGCACTGTCGGCCCGTGCTATCGCCAATCTTCAGGTACTCGTCGAGGCGTCCGCAGCACCACCGGTGGCCAGTTGACGCACCGCCATCGTGCATTTTTGCACCGACATCAGCCCTAACGCCCGAGTGCATCTTGTCGATGCGTGAAGAAGTGGACGTTTTTCCTCCAACGTGCTGCAGATGCGCAAGAACAGATGCTTATGCATCCGGAAACGGCGTCGGAAAAAATGCTCGCCATAGGTGGGGTTGTCGGCGAAGTAGTCGGCGTGTAGGAGCGCACACGCCGCTTCTCGGTCGCGGTCGACGAACCCCCGCGCCCTCTTCTTCTTCTTTTTCTGCTCCGCTAGATGTGCACGTATGTAGTGATCCGCGTCCGCCAGCATCTCCATTACCTCGTCGTCGGTGCCGCTCTCGACATATTCCACCGACGAAGATGAAAAACTCAACGAAGATGAAGACATTTTTTTAGTTGAATTTGAAAGAGAAAGAGGATGATAAAATGGTGTGAGAAGAATGAGGATTGAGGGTATATTTATAGTAGAGGAAAATAAAAATAAAAAATAAAAAATAAAAGTAAAAATCGGCCATTAGCCGTTGAACGGTCGAAATTTTAAAAAAATTTGCGTTAGGCGCGTGCAATGCACGCGCCATATATATATATATATTGATTTCCGCCGCGCGTCGAGGCCACGCGCCGGACTCGAGCAGCGCTCGAGCGCTCGGGCACGGCTCGAGCTGGCGTCGCCTGCCACGCGGGGTGCTCGAGCTACCCCCTGCTCGATCCGCGCTCGAGCACCCCCGCTCGAGCCGCGATACGCATAGTCTTATACTCCTACTTTACAAAAGAATGTTCCATGAATTCGCTCCCATAATTCTGAAACACCATTTTATGTCATCAACTGCATTTCCCACGAGATAAAATTTAAAAAAAAAAAGTAAAAATATTAGCTACGTTTCTCTGATGTTTTTATAGATCGAATCTATTATATCTGTATTTATAAAATGTAATTCATTTGTCCTTTGTAGTTTATTGACTATTGAAAAAGAACGAGATTTATCCAATACGCGCTAAATCGGGTTCAATCCTGCTAATACTTTTAATGGTCAAATATGTCGCAATTGTACTTTAAAAATGTGGCTTACCTGCATAATATGTTTACTGAATTATTGCACATGGATAGGTTTATCCCGTGCGCACAAAAAATAACAATGCAATTTTTCATGGTATACAACATATAGTTATTTATATCCGGTCGCATTTCCCAAATTATCGGAATAGGCTTCAATTAAAGAAATTACTAATACTTATTCCCACCCAAATTGTTTATTCAAGATTGGGCTCTATTTTTTAAGAACATAAATACTCATAGGATCTGACAAAAATCAGGGTATTTCACTTAACTCAAAAGATTTTTGTGAAAAAAAGACTGTAAACGGCTTTACAATGGAATTTTAAGTTTCTTTGTCGTAATTGCAGATTACAGGACTTGTCCTAATTCAGTTTTGTTCGGACAATCAATCGACAATCCTTCAATAAATAAACGAGTAATTTTTCTACGAAGCCATCTCATTAATTCATTACGTTCGGATTATGGGACGTGAAATTACAATAAACACTGATATTTCAAAGCTATAATTATTTTTTATATTAAAATGATACTTTGTGAACTAAACATATGTTTTCAGAATATTGGAGCGTAAAATGGTTTCATAGATATTTGACAAGTCTAATGGAGTTTAGCTTTTGGTTTATTCCAACTTCAGAGAAAATTCCTAGTACGGCTGATTGTAATATTTTTATAAATTCTAGAAGGCACGAGTCCTATATTTTATATACTAGAAATTTAGAAAATTAGTTCCGTAAGTCACGAGAGTCAGAGAGTTTTTTTAGGGCTATAACTATAAGTAATTTGTAATTTTAGGACAAAATTTTGTGAGCACATTATAATTTATTTGTTATGTTTTAAGGACAAATTATGGCCCAATCGGGCTAACTTGAATGGGAGCAACCCAAAACTAATTGGCAGACACCTCATCTTCCTCCTCCTCTCTCTCTACCTTCCTTCTTCGCCTAATCTATGTGCTGCAGCAAACTTCATCTTCAGCAAAACTGAAGAAGGCTTTCTGCATCTCAACTCAATTCTCAATTGAACAAATTACAGATCTCACAAATGTTGGAATTTTGGTACTTTATAACATTAAATCCATAAGAAATATGTGGAAACTAATGGTAGAAACGAAATCTACGTTTCGAGCACTATGATTTAATGTATTTATTTGTTCAATTCCATTAAGGAATGAATGAGCAATTAATACATAAACATGACTACTTGAAACTAGAACTGTGTGTATTCTATCTTGTTTGTCCCACATCGAAAATTCAAGGATGTTTTGTGCTATATATAAGGAACAACACTATAAGGGAGTATATCCAAGTGTGCTACCTATGGTGCACCTTAGTGGCTCAAGTGTTGGCACCTTTTGTGCTTGATCATAATTCCTACGAGGACGGAGTCCGAGTCCGACGGTGACGAGCACGTGCACATCGCACTTGTCGCAATGGACGCTTTGAGGCGCACTACGGTGTGGTTTCGACGGTTACAATCGGTTCTAACCGATTGAATCCATCCGACACGTGGCGGCACCAGGAGAAACGCCATTTCATCCGTGACACGTGGCGTCCTACGATTGATTGATGCCTCCAACCGCACCGTAGGCACCCGTTCGGAACATGCACTTCACGCCTATATAAGGCCCCACAGAATTCGACATTGAAGGACACGAAATACACCATTCGAACTCACAACAACGAGTTTGCATACATACATCTCATACATAGTAAAGTCTAGAATCGAATACTCGTCCCGAGTATCGAGTTGTTCGCCGGAACTGCACACGTCGTGCAACGTCTCAAAGTTCATCAGAACCGTTGTATCTTGGGGGCAATTGCTGTAGACCGCGTGCACGAGAGCGAAGCAATATTGTCTTACGGAGATAGAGTCTAAGTCTAGCCTCGGTTCATTTCTTTTCTGTCTTTCATTTTTCGTACACATATCACACACGCTTATATATTTTCCAACAACAAAATGATAACAAATTGCATAAACATTATTCAAAACGTTAAATTATTCCTCCTGGAACACTAACAAACATCAAGATATAATAATCAATCCTTAAAAAATTGGGGAAAATTTTAAAAAATATAACATGAAATTGAGATAATATCTGGATCTAAATCTGTCTAGACTTCATTCTTAATTTTTTCACTTCCAACAATCACAATATTCTTGACTCGGGCAAGGATGCGGACTGCGGGCGACGACCTTCGATTCACAACCTCTCTACTGCAGCGAGGCAAAGGATCTCATACCAGTCCGGCTGGGTGTTCCTAATTTGGCGGTCTCCGACAGGTAGCGTATCGACGATGGAGAGAATTTGGCCGGTGGGGGTGAGCTTGCGGCCAGAGCCACACGCACGAGCGGCCAACGACTTGCTTACCATCCTACACGCGCCAATAGCAGCTTTTGGTGATTGTCAGCCACCGCAAGGCACTACGCGAGTAGTGGTCATCGAGAAAAATCAATTTTTGGGGAGATGACAACTGCAAATTGCTACAAGAAAGCTATTTTCGTCTTTATTGTGGGTCTGCTGCGTCGAAGCTGCGGAGGGTTAGGTGGAGAAGAAAGAGAGAAATGAGGTGGCAATGAGGTGTCATTTATGTGTCTTCCACTTCAATTTCGGGCTGCACTAGGAGAGCCACGCTCTCCTCACGTGCAAGTTAGCTTGATTGGGCCGGAATTTGTCCTAAAAACGCAACAAATAAATTATAAAATTCTAGATTTGCAAGCTCACAAAATTTTGTCCTAAAATTACAAATATTCCTGAAAACGCAACAAATAAATTATAAAGTCCTAAATTTGCAAGCTCACAAAATTTTGTCCTAAAATTTGCAAATCACCTATAATTACATTCCTAAAAAGACTCTTGACTCATGAGGAACTCATGGGAGCTTTAAAAAATATTTACACACACACATTGCTTTGTCGATCCATCAATTCCTCTTCATAAATGTATATGCATCCAAGAAAAAGAATATGAATAAAATATCGAAATTCTTTTTACACTAAGAATATTCACAATGTTGATGTGTTGTGGACTTCAGATAGAGCCACTTAAGTGCAATGAGTTGGCTTGACACCGTGATGGAATTAATTTTAAGTTTTAGACTTTTTCATTAATATTATCCTTTTTTTTTGAAGAAATATTTTACTTCTACATAAATATTTTGAAATTTAAAAGTAGAGAGAAAAAAAAATTTACAACTTAACACTTGAACCTAAAAACAATAAAAAAAAATTCTAATACAATATAAAAGTAAGCTCAAAACTAAGTAGAAAATAAAAAGCTCAATGTATACAATTAACCTAACCTGATTAAAAGTATTTCAATTATTTCTTCACAAATTAACACCGTTTTTCTTTCTTTCCTACAACTCTCCATCTCCTCCGTTGCGTCTTCTTCTCCATTTCCTCCGCTATCGTCGTCTTCCTTTCTTCTTCATGTCCTCCTCGGCAGCAACTTCTTCTTCAGGTTTATTAATCAGTTCTTTTTTTTTTTCCTTTTAGTATTGGTGCGTGCACCGCACCGGGCTCGAGAAAAGAAGAAGTCATGGCACGATGGAGCACGTGCGTCACTAGAGGGGCTTGATGGTGGGGTGGCTTGAGCCGACATCGAGCCCCTTGTGAATGCTCTAATATTTGATGTACTCCAATATTCTAAAGAAGTGATGAAGTAATTAATTATGAACTTATGGGACAAAAATTGTTTAGTATAGACCCGACCTCGTGACTTCATGCATGAGATGAGACAATCCACCAGCATGCATTAAATTAACAACTGCCTCATTTAATAACTTATCTCATCCACCCAGATTGCCTCAAACTGAAATATTCCCATAGGAGTAATAAAGAAATTGGGTTTCCCAATTGGAAATATCAAATACTATGATTTTCATGTTTATTATACTCAAATATAACAACGCCGGCTGATGTAACTACTTAGATTAATATTTCTTATATATTACAATGATATATATATATATATATATATTTTTTTTTTTCTGACAATCATAAATCATGCAAATATGAGCGATATCGTAGTTCCTATATTCAGATTTATTTTATATAAGTAATTTTCTATATATCAATATCTCAAAAAATAATCTTAATACCTAATAATTTTTACAGGTTACAAATCATAAGGAAAAGAATGAAGAGAATAGAATAATCCAAAGAGAAAAGGTCTAGAATCGTGGGCTATATCGAGTCAAATATTAATTTAGAAGTCTGCGAACTTTCTTTTTCACTCGCTGTATTTTAAATTGACGAAAAACTTTGGCTTTGGAATCTCAGCATTCAGGTTTGACCAGGCTCAATCAGTAATATAAGTAGCTGCCACTGCCACGACGGTCGATTAATAATTTATTACTATTTTTTTTATCTAAATAATTTATTACTAATTGAAAAAATTAAAGTGTTTCCCTTAAAAAAGAAAAATGAAAGTATAACTATGATAATGACGCTTGTAAATGAACAAATTGTTGATTCAATCAAATGATTTTATAAATGTGTCTCGACACTCACAAGAAAATTGAGTTTTTGATGAAATTTGGTTTATTTATACTCCATCCGTTCTTATATAAGTGTCTCATTTGGTTTTGAGCACGATAGTTAAGAAAGATGAAAAAGGTATTTTGAGTAGGGTAAAAAGTATGATATAGGGGTATTGTTAATAAATTATTTAATATTGCTAATCTTGTTTAGTTATTGCCTCAAATTCCATGTCTTCGTTTCTTCATCAATATTGTTGTTATTGATCTTCTCCTCTTCTGGCACTTCACCACTGCAATCATCTTTGTCGTTGTTTTCAGTCTCAGCGGCTCTTGTTGCGAATTTTCGCCCTCTGTTTTGCTACTCTTGCAAGGAATTTTGATTAAGATTTTCGATCTCTTGGTTCCAACTGCATCGACTTCTTTCGCCTTTTATTAGCCTCGATTTTCTGAGTAGTTCGCTCAGAAGTTGTTGAATGGGGCCTGTTTCTTGCCTCGTCCGACGTCGAATTGGTTGAGAGATTTCTTCAGTGCTCAACGAAACCACCTTGCCTTTGTCGGAACCTTCGGAATCCGGAGGCGAATCATGCCTCGGCAAATGCCAAGCCGGATCACTGCCGGAAGGCGAATATCTCCTCCACTCGCGTAGCGGATGTGGTTTAGATGATTCACCAGAAGACCATTTCCCCAAGTAATCCCGTGGACCGGAGACCAACGAGGTGACGGCGCCGCCGTCGCAGCAGCAGGGGAGTCATAGGAAGGGAACTGGTTCCGAGGCGGCGTCGTCGAGACGGAATCACGCAGCGGCGACTGGCGGGTCCTCTCTATGTCCGCCGCGCGAAAGCACTGGTTTCGCCCGTAAGCGCCGCAGCCGCAAAATTGAGGACGGTATCCGGACGGAGCTCCGATCGCAGGAGGCGCCTCCGCGGCGAACGGGACCTGCTCAGACTTTCTATGGTGGCCGGAGGTATGGATTCGAGCGGGGTTATAGAGGAGATGCTGAGCTCGGTGATGGCGATGAGGAAGATGATGATTCTAGATTTGGGTTGTCGAATTGTTTGATGGATTTGGGTTGAAATTAGGGAATTAGATTAGGGATTTAATTGTGGGTCCAGAATGGCAAAGGGTAGTAAACATTGCAAAAGGTGGATGTTACTTTTGTACGAAACGTGTAAGTCGGATACTTATTTGAGGACAAGAGAAAGTGGTAAGTAGGACACTTATTTAAGGACGGAGGGAGTATTTTTTTTTTTCACATTTTCAACTTTAGAAAATGTAATGAATCTAGACGAGTAAAAACAAAAAAAAACAGACGAAAAGAATACAAATTTACGTGAAAATTCAAAATGGAGAAAACTACCGGCAAATGAGAAGATTTCATTGTGTATGTCAAAATAGGATTACAAAGAGCTAGCAACAATGACTAATATAAGAACCCTAAACAAATTTCATACGGTGAGGGCTTCACGCCACACCCCCGATGAATGTAGTGGTGGCTATCGAGATTGGGCTAGTACCTGAAGCTCCAACCACATTGCGAAAAAAAAAATTCGAAGTTTCATCAAAAACCTTTCAAGGCCGAGTCAAACATTCTTTACCACTAAGGCTATCTGCATCCCTTAGAGACCACTAGTGCTCTTCAAGGGTGTCTCCAGCACTAGAGACTCTTTAGAAATTCCTACCCCTGCATCCCAACGGTCTCCAAGGGATCTCCAGCACCATATTAAATAATTCTCAATTTTCATTAAATTAATTCATAAAATTCTATCAATAAAAATAACATAAAAATATTTCATTAATTCAAATAAAAAAAATTACATTAATTGAAATATAAAAAAATACCATTAATTGAAATTAAAAAAAACTACTACATTAATTAAAATTTGGACTATTCCGGTAGAGGTCCAAATTTGCGCCAAAGGTGCTCTGTCAGATCATTGGTAAGCCGAACGTGCTTTCGTTGATCTCTCAAGTCGGCTTCCCGAGCGAGATAGGTCTTAAAGGCGATCGGAGTGGGCCGATGGGATATGCCGCTAGTGGACGGAGAATCGGAGTCGTCTCTCCAATTCTCCACATCCTCCTGCTCGTCTTCGATGATCATGTTGTGCAAAATAATGCACGCGAACATGATGTCTCGGAGATGCCTCGTGTACCAGCACCGACCCGGAGCCCGAATTATTCTCCATCGGGCTTGGAGCACTCCAAAGGCCCGCTCTATATCCTTTCTGGCAGACTCCTGCATCTTCTTGAACCTCGTCGTCTTTGGGTCAGTTTCAACCTTCGGCGCTTTGATCAGTGTTGGCCAACCAGAGTAGATTCCATCGGTCAAGTAGTACCCCTTATCGTATCGGTTGTCATTGACGGTGAAGGTGCACGGTGGAGCTCTATTCTCAAGCACGTCGGCGAATAAGGGCGACTGGTTGAGGACGTTGATGTCGTTGTTGGAGCCGGCACACCCAAAAAAGGCATGCCAGATCCACAAATCCTGCGACGCCACCGCCTCTAAGATTAATGTGGGCACGCCTTGATCGCCGTGCGTGTAGGCACCCGCCCACCCTTTTGGGCAGGTCCTCCAAGCCAGTGCATGCAATCCAGGCTCCCGAGCATCCCCGAAAACCCATTGCGGTGTCGGCAGCATTTGGCTTCCTCAGGTATCGCTCGCCGAAGAGGTCGATCATTGCTCGGCAAAATTTTTGAGGCAAAGCCGGCCCGTGCTATCGCCGATCTTCAGGTACTCGTCGAAGGAGTCCGCAGCACCACCGGTGGCCAGTTGTCGTACCGCTATCGTGCATTTTTGCACCGACGTCAGCCCCCATCATCCAGTTCATTTTGTCGATGCGTGAAGTAGCGGACGTTGTCCTCCAACGTCTTGCAGATGCGCAAGAACAAATGCTTATGCATCCAGAAACGGCGTCAGAAAAAATGCTCGCTGTAGGTGGGGTTGTCGGCGAAGTAGTCAGCGTGTAGGAGCGCACACGCCGCTTCACGGTCGCGGTCGACGAACCCCCTCGCCCTCTTCTTCTTCTTTTTCCCGCCGCCAAGTGTGCATGGATGTGTCGATCCACGTCCGCCATCATCTCAAGTACCTCGTCGTCGGTGCTGCCCTCGACATATTCCACCGACGAAGATGAAAAACTCGACGAAGACATTTTTTTTAGAGTTGGATTTGAGAGAGAAAGAGGTTGTATTTTTGTTGTGGGATGAATGAGGGATGAGAGGTTGTATTTATAGTGGAGGAAAAATAATAAAAAAAAATAAAAAAAAAAGAAAATCGGAAATAGCCATTGCAAAACGTTCGAATTTTTTTATTCGAAAATGGACGCGCGTGGGTTGCACACGCTGGCATCGAGCCGGTCTCATGCGTTCGAGCTGGTCTCGAGCCAGGCGGGCTTGCCACGCCACCGCCTCGAGCCACTCCCGTCGCAAGCATCCCTTGGAGACCCTCCAACGGGACGCGATACGGCGAGCCTAATATTAAGAGAACAAAGCAACTCCTAACCTTAGGAGTTGATCTGCACCACTTAATGGTACGTTAGGGGCATGACAACCCTGACCTATTCTTAAGGGTGTATATACACTTCGGTATAAAAGTACTCCCTCTGTCCTAATTGTAAGGTCACACTTTCCTTTTAGGGATGTTCCAATAGTAAGGTCTCATTCCAAAATAAAAATAATTAACTCTTCAAAAGCTATAGGACCTACCATTTTTCATCCATTTACTTTTGTTTCTTAATACTCGTGTCCAAAGAAGTGAGGTCATGTTTTTGGGACAGAGGGAGTATAAGACTATGTGCAGTGGGTGCCTCAATGGGGGGCTCAAGACACCCAAACCATGGAGACACCCCGCTGCAAAGCCTCACGGCTCGAGCCCGTCTCGCTGGAACGAGACAGTCTTGTTCCTTATTGTAAAAAAAAAGTTAATTGTGTAATTAAATAAATAAATGTGCTAATATTTAACACAAGTGGGCTTTGCCCTAATGGTTCAGGCGTCTCTCTTCTCCATAAAGGGAAGAGATTCGGATCCCCTTTGAAGCAAATGGATTTTTTAATACTCTCTTTTCTTCAGTTTTTTTTTTTCACTTTTTTTTTCTTTTCTTCTTCAGTTTTTTGTTTCAGTTTTTTCTTTTCCTTTTTTGATTTTTCTTTGCATTCTTTCCTTTTTTTTCTTCATTTTTCTGTTCTTCTTCAATTTTTTTTTCCATTTTTCATTTTCTTCTTCTTTGATTTTTCTTTTCTAGTAATGTAATTTGTTTTTATTTCTAATATATTTTATGTCTAGTAATGTAAGTTTTTAAGTAAATGAAATTTTCAAATTTTCTTATTAGAATTAATGTGAAATACATATATATGAATTAGATAGAGCCACCCATAGAGACAATCCACTGCAGCTCAATGTCTCTATTTCCATCAACACCCCATAGAGACACCTCCAAAAGATATTACCACTGCGGATAGTCTAAGAATGTATATATATGCACCATAATCTTATATATATAATCAAATAAATCACTAGACTACCATATAGGTGAAACCTTTTGACACTTTTGATTGGTATTATTATTACTTTATATTTGTACTAATCTTACCCTAATAGTCAACTTAATAGAAATAATAACATTTGAGAAGAATGATTTCATCAGCTGAAAATGGATACTATATAAATTGATTTATAATTAGGTAAAATAAACCTTTTCGAGGATTTAAATCCTTACATATAATTTTTGTTTTATTATACATATTCATAACTAATAGGGCTTCATTAAACTTAAAAGAACTGACCCATCTATTGTTGACTTGTATTATTAATTAAATTTTCTTGGACAAACCCATCAAGAAAGTTACGAATGTTGCACTCAAGTTAAAATATCAAATATGGCCAATTAGGAATTGGCTTTGGGACAGTCTTGTATCGTATGTTGTTGTTTTGAAGTAATGTTTCCAGCTATTCCTTAATTTTACTCAGCAATATACCAAAATCATCGCATTTGTTTAATTTACATTATTTTGGAATTTTATATTCTACTTTCAGTCAATTTTATATCACCAATATTTACTACTAGTGCATAAATAATGCATTAAGACCTAGTACTATTCTTTATTTATAACTAAACAAAAAGTAAACACCCTCTTTCTGGAACCTATGTATTTAAAATATTAATTTATTTAAAAAACAATTCTAATCACCTGCAATCGTGAAACGCAACCAAACAAGGCTTAAATGCCTCGTGTCCAATTTCGGAAAATTAATTATCCTTTTAAATAATACAAGTCCGTGAATTAAAATTTTATTTTATTTTTATTCCGGTCACTTCGTTGTACTTGATTTATTTGAAATGTGGTTGCAATTAATTACACTTGATTAATTAAAATGAATTTTGTTGCAATCGCGGACTCATAATAATTATTCAACAACTGCACAAATTAATGAAAGTTTTTAGTTTTATATTCGTGCTTATTATTTAATTTTTCAAAAAAAAAAAACAAATATTAGTGCGTATATAATAGTTCAAAAAAAATAAAAAATAGTGCGCATAATATTTCTCCAATTCTCAAGTTAAAAAAAAAAAAAAAAAAAAATCTCCATTTCATTTTCATGCTCCTTCAAGTCTTCAAACAATTCGTACCGCTTAAGGTGTCCGCTTTCCATTTTTTCCCTTTTCAACAATCGCTCCACTTTTCCAAATTTCAAAGTGACGCGCACTATTGCTACATACAGAAAGAAGAGAGAGAGAGAGAAGGGAGGGGGGAGGGGAGCAGAAAACCCCGATCAACGACAGGTTAAAACCGTTGCGCACGTGCTGACATTCCCGCACTTAACCACCACCGGAGAAGAGGTAACCACCCGACGAAGGGTAGAATCGGAAATTCAACCACTGCGGATGGCCCCTCCCCGCAAAGCCAGACGGTTCTCTACTTCTGGCCGGTCGTCGGTCATCGACTCCTTGCGCGGCTTCACGCTCTCCGGCGTGCGCGTCAACAAGGAGGACCTTCAGAAGAAAATCACCTTCCCGGAGTATCTCCGCCGCGCCATGAGGGAGGCGATCCGAGCCAAGGACGCCAAGGCCGGCGCCGCGGTCCAGCTATACGAGGCGGCGCACGGCGAAGACGCTCCGCCGGCTGAGCCTGCTGAGTGGCCGATTGTAGTGTTCATCAATTCGAAGAGTGGCGGGCGGCACGGGCCCAAACTTAAGGCCCGGCTCCAGGAACTCATGGGCGAAGAACAGGTAATTTCTTACGGCAGTTTTTTTAGGTGCACGAGCGCGTGCTTTATACGTGCGCCACAATATCTGGAGTAGATACGCTCAATTTAATGCGTCAGTGTTCACTGCATTTGTGTGTGGTGTTGCACTGTAATTATTAATTGCAGTGTGCTTCAGAATTCAGATGTTTCTTTTTTTTCTTTCTATATAGATTTTTTGGTTTAGTAGGATCATCCATCATTTCTGTGTGATCATGCCTTTTTCGTTTTAGTTTTTAAGATTTTGTGTGAATTTTGTTTTTATTTGGTAAATTGCATTTCCGCCTGAAACTTTTTTTAGCACTTTAATAACTTATTATTATGCCTATCTTCTCAATCCTCTATTTTCTATTTTATTAATGTCTAATATTATTGTCGGTTCTTCCATAAAATAAAAGAGAACTTTACCATGAAACTTCATACAATGAAACAATTTCCGTAGTTAGATAAATTTGTTGGAGCAAGTAAATTGCATAAATCACGTAAGGTTTTCACTTGAGAAATGTGAATAATTATACTTTTATTAACATTATTTGTAATTAATAAAAGTGGACAATTTTTCACCTGTTCCTTTTGTTCTGAGATTTAATCGGAAATTCCAATTGAGTTTTTTTCTTTTCTTTTTCTTTTCTTTTTTCTTTTTCCAGAATCGGAAATTCCAATTGAGTTTTTTTCTTTTTCCAGAAATAGGAAAAGCTTATAAAATTTCCGTATACAAAATGATAATGACATTCTTAAAAGCTGGTTCTAAGTTTTGCGAAGAATACGATTTTAGAATTTTAGGAAGAGAAGTGCCAACACAATTCCTTTTATTGCTTGTGAGAGATTTCCTGCAAAGGTTTGTCGGAGGGCTTAAAGGAAAGGTTGTCATTATTCTAATCATGTTTTTAGTCGGTTCATTTTTTATGCTATGTTTTAGATCATTCTCTTTCAATGCATCAAATTGCAAATGTAGCATTTTCTAGACAGCGGTCTCTGTTAGGTTTTGTAAGTATGAACAAAACAAGTATTGATTTTTGAGTTTGTTCAATCTCGAATTTACTGATTATTGTGGTCGTGGGTGGTGTTTGATAGCTGCAGTGAAACTGAACTCTCTCTTGCTTCTCGGCCTTCATTTTCTCAGAAAATGCTTCCTTTAACTGTAGATATACTTGTTTACATTCGTTGTATGTAGGCTGTCTGCATAATACAGTTGGCTGTTTGTATTACTTTGACGTTGGCCCTCAACAGTTAGATAGGTATTATTAACCTATGCTTCACATGTATAGCACTCCATGAAATTCATGTAATGTTACTTTAATGGTTGCTTTCTAGAGGGCTTGAAGGCATAAATTTAAGTACAACGACAGCTCATCCATAATCCATTATACCGTTGATCTGTCAAGTTGATTGCAAATACGTCTGAATGATGTGTCCTGAACAAAAATTCAATCAATAGTTAAAACTTGAACTGTTATTTTATCAGCATTGTTGTGGTATCATATGGTGGCCTAGTAAAATGCAGATTGGTTAATTTCTTACCTGATGCACTGCAAAGTTTTTGGTTTAGTACAACTCGTGTTTATATTATGCAACTAATTCTAGTTCTCAATGCTTATGTCCTGTTAAATCCTACCAGGTTTTTGACCTTTCCGTGGTAAAGCCTCATGAATTTGTTCGGTATGGATTGGCTTGCCTGGAGAGTTTTGCCAATCTTGGAGATGACTGTGCAAAAGTAACTCGTGAGAAACTTAAGATTGTGGTATGTATCTTTTGCCTACTTTCCATGCTAGATTACTGGTCATCATTCGCCAAATATCATTGTTAGGGATGTGGTTATGGTCAACTTAGACACAGGACCTTAATGTATGCAGGTGGCAGGAGGTGATGGCACTGTTGGCTGGGTTCTGGGGTGCCTTGGGGAGCTTAACACACAAAGCAGGTTTCCTATTCCGCCAACTGGAGTTATACCACTCGGTACTGGAAATGACTTGTCTAGGAGTTTTGGTTGGGTATGCTTTCACATATGTCCATGTTCGTATTTCCGTTCTGCCAAGCTAGTCTCCTATAAATCTTTGTCAACCTTAAAATTTTCAATTTTTCAGGGTGGCTCATTCCCATTTAATTGGAAATCATCTGTTAAAAGAACCCTTGAAAAGGTCGCCCATGCTCCTACTACTCGTCTTGACAGGTTACTTCTTAGTTTGTTAACTTCAATGATCTTTTCATATCATGCTGGTAGAATTGATTTTAGGAATTGCATACAGAAACTGGGATATAAAAATGAAGCATTGCCACATCATAGTTGGTGCCAATCTGAACTTTTTAACTTGATGAATTAAGCCTAAAATGCTATTTATTTGTCAATATTGGTGCATTGAATAAGGATTACCTGTACACTTTGTGGTATATCTGCAGATGTTGAGTTGTGATATCTTGTAAATAAAAAAAGTTTTTTATTCTCAACAACCTCTTTAATGTGCCAACTCTTGCAGATGTAACATTTTTCCGCAGAAAAAAGATTGATTTAAAAGACAAACATAACAAATATATGGCACTGTCATGACCTTTTTATTTGTTATAGTTCCCTTCTCTAGTTAGTTATATTAATGTGTTTTTTTCTTCTTAGAAGTGCACTGCCTTGATAATTTCGTGATTGCACCTTAATGTGCAGTTGGCAGGTCTTAATATCAATGCCATCTGGGGAAGAGTTGGAGCTACCTTATTCTCTCAAGGAAACAGAAGAAACACCTCTTGATCAGGTTTGTGGTTGACTTTGAAATTTATTTCTTTCAGGAGTATCTATTCATTTTACTCGATCAGTGCAGCTTATAGTTTTGGAGTCATTCCTTTATTCAGTTGTCATTGTTTAGGTAACTATTTGTGTACCTGATTTAGATGACGTTCTTAAGCTAAGATATCTTTTGCTGATCAAAGTATCCTTTATTGTTTATTTTATATGAGTCATTCATAAGGATTTTAACTGCTAGATTTGTCATGTGTAATCCTGCATCTAACTTGCTGATTATGCAGGATCTAGAAGTTGAAGGGGAGCTACCAGAGAAGGTTTCCTGCTATCAAGGAGTATTTTATAATTATTTCAGCATAGGTTTGTATTTGAATGCTAATTGCTCTCTCTTTCATATGTTTATTACTTTGTTTTTGACAAAGTACTATGTTGTGTTTACGAAGGTATGGATGCCCAAGTTGCTTATGGTTTCCACCATTTACGCAATGAAAAACCTTACCTTGCTCAGGGTCCCATCTCAAATAAGGTAACTTATCCATTCCCACAAACTCGAACCTTACCGCATTCTGGTCATTGATCTTCAATAGGATGCTTTTGTTTCCAACATATTCCCTGTCGAAAGTAGCCTCTGAATATGATATATTTTAAATATTTTATAGCTACGGTGCATATGAATTGAGAATGCAGAGAGTACCTATCATCTTATGCTGCTTACTGCATTTTCCCACGAGTTTTTTGTGCAAGGCTCATTTCTCACTCACTATTTCTAAATTGTGCTTACTGCAGATGATATACTCTGGATACAGTTGCCAGCAAGGGTGGTTCTGCACACCTTGCAGCAGTTATCCTGGTTTAAGGTTGGTTTCGTCTCGTGTTCCCTATTCCCGCTGACTATTTAACATTCCTATTCAGAATCCCTTTATAAATCTTTTCCAGATTTGTCACAGAATCACACCTAATCACACCTATGCCCACCAGTTAATCAGTCCTTGCTCAAAGTTCCGCTGTTTTGAATCATTGAGATCTCATCCGAGCACTTGCTTGTTCTCATTGCATAAATTACTTAATATGTTTACAAGTTATCTTCTGGCTTTTCTTCTTCAAGTAACCATGTGTGTTTTTCATTATATAAGTAGTTATGTCATTTTCATTACAAGTTAATCTGAAATCCACCTTGTGGTTTTGTTTCTCCATTTACCCTACAATTGTTTCTTAGAATCTCATTTAGATTCAATCTGGTTTTCCCCCAGACCCTATTATTGCTATAGCTAGCTGGCACATTCGATTTCCTTTTCTTTATAAAAAAATGCTAGATTCATGCCAGCTCGTTCATAGTTCTTTGTCCTTCTGTCCATTGTTCATGGAAAATAAGTCAAGTTTAACTTCATGGGTTGAGGGCTACCTCTGAGCTGTTGATTCATTCTTTAAAATTTAGTATATACATTTATATATGGAGTGCGTTTTGCTGATGGACTTGGCATGTAAGTAACTTCTGCTTATTCTATATGTTTTTCACATTGTCATGCAGGTCTTTAAACAATATCTTGAGGATATATGTGAAGAAAGTGAATCAGTTAAAGTGGGAGCAAATCCCAGTCCCGTCAAGGTTAGTCTTTTATCATTGTAACTTCCCCCAAATTCAGCCATTTTCTAATTCTTTTCTCTAAGCCATTATCTAATTCTAATTGATTTTCTCTAGATATGATTTTGATACATTATGCGTTGTCTAACCGTCTTATGGATCTTCCAGTGTGAGATCTATTGTTGTTCTCAATCTTCCTAGTTATGGAAGTGGAAGAAATCCCTGGGGCAAGCTGAAGCCAGATTATCTAGAGAAGGTACTTTTATTGTGCACTCCACCTTACAACTTGATCTTCTTGTCAAGATAACATTATTATCATTTTTGGTTTTTGTTCAAGCAAAGTACATATTGCTACTGCTACATGCTTGTTGGCAGGATTAAATATAATAGATTGTAAATCTGGAGGACTTAATGGACGGTTACTTTCATGTCTTTTTTTTTTTTGCAATTGAGGCAGGCTTGGGTAGTTTTTATTTCGGTCAAATCCTATTTTAGGATTAATGCAATCTTATTGAGGTGTTCGATTTTTATACTTTTTGCCCTACAGCCTGGATACACGGTGCTGCCTCTTTTATCCTTTCCCTTGAAAAGAGAATTTTTGTTTGTTTGTGTGGGGCTCTTTCACATTCCCCTCTGATTCCTTCGACCTTTTCACCTTTTCAGATGTCCATGAAAATAAACTATAAAGAAACACACTTATTCGTTCTGAATTTTTTTCTCTTAAACAAATATTTTTTCTGTAAATTTGATTTAATCACTGGAGTATTTTACAGCTTATAAGCTGATGAAGTGTATTTTCTCCGTTTCTCTCCTTTGTGTTTTTGCACAGAGGGGGTTTGTTCAGGCTCACCCTGATGATGGTTATCTGGAAATCTTTGGTCTTAAACAAGGATGGCATGCTTCGATGGTTATGGCTGAAGTAATATCTGCCAAACACATAGCTCAGGTAACACATATAACTAAGTTATCTTGCTTGTTGGGTCAGTGCAAATACGCTCTTTTAATACAAGTTATGATGATTACAATATCTGAATTTGAGGAGGTTGGACTCGATCTCTAAACATTTACAAATGTGGTCTTAAGAAGTTGGCCGTGTGGTGCATATGAGACATGTCTCTGATCTTTTAGGTCTTGATTTATACAGTATGTTGTAGAAATCTTGATAACCTGATTTAAATTCTTGGTAAAAGTACGCGTTATGGTTTTGATAATTAATGAAACCACACTGGTCCAGGCTTCAGCTATACGGTTCGAGCTGAGAGGAGGAGAATGGAAGAAGTCGTACCTGCAAATGGATGGCGAACCATGGAAACAACCCATGAACAAGGAGTTCTCAACCTTCGTGGAAATTAACAGAGTAGCGCATCAGTCGCTCATGGTCAGGGCAGAATAGGTTCGTTAATGTATGTAGAGCAGCAAGACTACTAACTACAGCATGAAGTCGCTGTACATTTATATCTCTACATTAGCTTTGCATATAATATATACTTTTAAGTCGAAATTCCAAAGTGATACTAGATTATGTAAAACTCAATTGACAAGTATTGTGTTCTCGTAAATTCTGATGAATGAATTTCAATGTGATTGGTGCTTTGGTTGTTGCTGGCATCTTCAAGTTTTTGCTCACTGCGTCACTCCTAGTGTGTACTTGAACGTCGAACAAAAATAAAATAAAATGGGTCCCTTTGAAAACAGGGAAAATTATTGTCATGGACTTGAATTTAGAAATACAAGTTGTGAAGTTGGGACCATAACCATATGATGCAGGGCATCCCTGATTCAATTGTGGGCTACAAGTTCCTCATTTAGAGCAGTATTAGGGTCATTTTCGAGGGCCATTTCTGATAGATCTGCAGCTTCATCTCCCATACCTGGTGCATCATCACCATCTCCGGGAGGAGGTGGAGGAGCACCGCCATTATTATCTGGGCTAGAATCATGGCTCCCTCCCTCTCCAACATAACTCGACAGCTCTGTAGGGTGTTGGTCACTTGGAGTCCTTGTACAGAAGCAACTTGGGGATAAAATGTTGCGCGATATGAGCGAGTCTCTGTCCAATTGATGTGGTGGAGCAGAAGAGAGCAAACACGACAAATGATCCAGTAACAAAGAATAAGCCTGCAAATTCTTGGAGAGTGAGGCTGGAGGTCCCTTGCGAGATTACCGAAGACAAGGGATCTTGTGAAGAATATCCTGGCCCAAAGTTTTTTCCTTCAAGATAACTCATAGTTGGACCTTGAGTAACATTCAATATGGCTTTTGAGAAGTGCCGAGTTAAGGGAGATTCGGGTGGAAAAGCCTGAAATTTTGACATAACGTTTTAGTATTTCAAAGAAACGAAAGGTTTTAGTATTTCAATGAAAATTGTAATGCATTGAAAGGCGATGAAGAGGAATGAATACTTACAAATCCAAAACCACCTGTTTGGTAAGTAGGTCCAACAATTTTGTATCGATTCATTAAAAGCTTCATGTAAGGTAGCTCGTCAAATATAGCATCTACCCCTCCGTTTTTGCTCCCTCTGGACATACCGTCGTCGTGGTATCCTTGGATAGATGAGTAGCCTCTCAGACTTGATTCATTAATATGCAGATTCTCTGTCAAGAATTTTTTCATGAAGGAACCTTCTTGGTAGCCCACATAGTAACCTTCAGAAAATGAGAACTGAAGTTGATCAAGTGTTAGGATTGCTGATAAATTGGCTGTGAAGCTTTGCATCAGTATGAACGCCATAAATAGCCAGCACACGAGCACGAAAAGAGACCAGTTGCTGGAGACCACATGCCCTGTCAAAAGCAAAACAAGATGTAGCTGAAACATAACACTAATATAATATGGCAGGCATGTTAGAAATTAAGAGAGAAACAGTTGGAATAGTTAGTTACTGTCTTGGAAAGCAAGAATATTACTATTGGAGACCACTAAATAGCTCCCACATGGTCGGATCCTCGATTTTCCAGAATGCAAAGAACTATCCCAATCAACATGGAGCATACAACAATTGCCAGCCAGAGATCCCATCTCAAGGGCCTAATAAAAATCCACATATCAAATGGTTTCTTGTTTTTCACTACTAGTACAATTCCTGATTCTGAATATGGCAGTGAGAAATCAGCATTCTCTGCTCGTGGTGCCCAAATTGTGGCATCCGCCACTCCTATGTCAACTTCCTGTTGCCATAATGAAACTGAATGACAAGCATGAAAAATAACCGGAGGGGAACTATGCTAGTTGCTGTTGGATAGGAGATTACCTTAATTTTGTGGGGAAACATGTCGAAACCCAAAAATACTCCGGTGTTATCATTGATGCAATGAAATGTATAGTTGACTAGGAAAGGCAATTGCTTCACTGCTTCGAGGAAGACATCTACTGCAAAGCCAGTAGCACGTGTTTCATTCGTTGCAGGATCAATCGCCACGTTAACAAACTCTATGAATCCGTACCTACAAGGAATTCCAACTTTTAGCCTTCCCGTTGGAGGGATGCTCCACCCTATTGGTTGTATGACGGAGTCCCCCGGCCACAATATCTTTTTCATTTCTTTGTCTGATTTTGAGTGTATTCCTTCTTCTTTTGCTCTCACTTCTCTTGTTATCTCTCTCTCTCTCTCTCTCTCTCCACTCCAAAATCCCACCCTTCTCTCTCCATTTCCAATTATATTAAATATCTCATATGCACCACCCTTCAATTTTCCATCAACCAGTTCAAAATCTCCGGCTAAGCCTCCAAACTTTGTTTTGGACAGCTCACTCACAAGCTTTGGACCAAAAGAAGAATCTACAGGTTTAGTATTTTCGACCCATAAACCATATATATTATGATCCATAACTGAACCTGAAGCTATAATACTAATTTTTTTCCATCTTTGATGAAAACTTTTCAAATTTTTGGAGGCCATCACATAAGGTCGAATTCCCACAACTCCATCCATTAATTCACGCGTCTCAGAGATGATAGAATTCAAGAAGATGGATATGCTATCAGTTACAATCCATGCATACCGTTGGCTCATCATTCCTGCATCATTTGCAAGAGCGAATAACCGGGAGCCTAGCAGAGGGTTCATGTGCACCAGAAACACCCTAGTTGGCTCCGCGTTAACCATGTTCAGCTGGTGCTTGATATGACTATCATCAGCAGATAAGGGAATGGCAGCCATATATGTCAACTTAATGCCAACATCTTGGAATGCTTTAATAGTATGAGACAGAAACTGATTGCCAAATTGGGTGTCTTCATACAAGATCACAGCTTCAGACCATCCAAATCTCCCACAAATGGCTGCAAGAGCCTCTGCTTCAACTGCATCATCCAAACTTGTCCTGAGAAAATATCTGTTGGGAGCATAGGACAAAGCCGAGCTTCTTGCAGTGAAGGAAACAATCGGCACCAAAGCAGCTTCCCCAACTGCTTCAACAAATGTTTCTTGCATCGATCCTTGACTTCCTAAAATCGCCACTACTTGTTCATGTTTGACTAACTCAACAACTGCATGGAATCATCAAGCAACTTTTGTTATACCATCCCAAAAATATCACTTAAAGTTTTAGACTATTAATTACCAAAAGTAAGTGAAAGAAATCTCCACAAACCAAGTCTATACCTGCCAAATTAAGATCAAGGGTGTTTTTAACATCCTTGTTGATCAGTTGCAATCTTGTTTCATAATTTGAATGCCAAGAGTAGAAATCTGAAATCGCCATATCCATGCACAACTTCACCATAGCGCCAAAAGAGGATCGTGTCAATAACTACACGAACAGGGACTGGTGTCTGCATTTGTGTTGAGTTCATGTTCATGTGAGCATAAATACTGTTAAAGTAAAGTATGTACTAAAAAAGAGAGAAATATAAGAAATGGATATTGTAAAGCATGGTCATTTCGCAGGAGTAGCCAAAATAATGTTGTTGCATCCATATATATGGGGTGGGATAGCATAATGGCAGCAATGTATGTCCAAGCATCCGAGAATTAAGTGAATTTCGTCTAGAAGTCTTAGAATAATAAAATGAGATAATCATGGACTAAAAAAAGACTCCTGAAAATGCTACTACTGCTAACTAACAGAAACTGGAATTAATTAAGAGAGTGTTTGGCTAAGCTTAAAAGCTTTTTAAAACAGCTTATAAGCTCCTAAATCTTTAATAATGAATAACTTATAAGCTGTTTTAAGGAGCTTAAAAGCTTAACCAAACACCCTCTAAGTCAACTCTGAGAGAGTGACTATCAATTTCAATAATCAATCACTTGTGCAAATACTAATTACATGATCAGGGATAGTGCTAGAAATTTTATATTGGAAGGGCGAACTTTCTCAAAATTCAAAATATAAAAGTTGATATATATTTAATATTAACGCATCATTAATATTTTTCGCACAATATACATATTCTATACATGAACATTAAAAAATAATTATAAAGATAAATTACATGGTCATAATTAATAAGAGTAACTAATTCCAAATTTGACCAATTGCATAGAAACGACAAAATAAACACATAAGTTTTAATATTTTAGTTTAGACTTCTACAATTCATTTCAAATTTGACAATACTTCCTCCGTCCACGATAAGTGTGGTCCGCAGGGAGTGACACAGTGGGTGAGAGTGAAAAGGAAAAAGTATATGAGTGGACAATAAAACCCACAATTATTTGTTATATGTGGAGAAGAATGAACCAACTTAAGGTAATTTGGTAAATAAAGAAACTTTTAAGGATAAAGGGGTAGAGGGTTATGTCCACTTTTGGCTGAACCACACTTATTGTGTACTGCCAATAAAAGGAAATCGAACCATACTTATCGTGAATGTAGAGAGTATAATTTAATAACCAACTAGCATTTATCACTTAAACAATTAAACTCCGTTTGCTGCCGTTCGGCGTATATAATTTAAATTGGATTTTTTTTTATCGTTTGAGATTGAGCTTGAATAATGGGCTTAAAAATTGGTTAATATTATGTTATAGTCTAATTATTAGTCTTATTTATATGTTTAGTCAACTCCGAGAGAGTGACTATCGATTTCAATAAAATTAGTGTGCAACCCGTCGAAAATCGACCGAGAACTACATTATGTTATAATTTATAAATAGATAATCATAAAAAAAAAGTAATACGCTACAACAATTAAAACTAAGTTTTTTTTTTACAAATTCAACATAATTTAAAATATGAAAAATTATATATTAATTACTTCTCAAAATTAAGATTTTAAGACTTCATATCTAAACTTTGAATCAAACCAACTCAAATTAATTTGATGAAGTTGCAAAAGGTTGATCTCATCTTACATAATGGATGAGACATTCTTGTACAAATTTTTGCCGAGGTTTCTAAGTTCTTAAAATATTATTTTAACTATGAATTCAACCAATTAAATAATTGGTCAAATTAAATTGGTTGTGCAAAACAACTGGATGAGAAATATATATTAATTTGAATATTTATACAAGTTTTTCAAGAGTGGAACTATATTAAAAAACAAAGTGGGATAGATAAATTTGCATTGAGTATAGTGTTATATATTAAGAAATTTATATTTTATGATAATATATTTTCGTTAATTTATATTAGCCGCCTATAGTCATTAGATCTTATTAAGTGATGGATGCTTAGATATTGATGATTTTTATTTCCTTAGCTTAGAATATATATTTATTTATATATGTATATAAATGAAGTAAAAATATATAAAATGGAGATTTAAGATAAATAAGAATACTTGATGGAGATTGCGCCACGTAGGACCTAAATTTTAAGGTAAAGCCTCAAATCCGCATCGGTATTAATAATATATATAGATTACTTGTTCAAATACTAATTACATGATGCAACGTGGAACTTGAAGTGAAGCTACAAACAACAATTAACATTTTAAATACACTATTAGTGATGATTTTATATTCGTAATTACAAGGAGAATACAATTAAAGACAATTAATATTTACAAATATTTAATTAGATTGTTTCTCTTATGCTACATTTATCTAAACTCCACAAATTCTGGAACACAACTATAAGTTTATACAATTTCTATGAATTATTCTCACCATCATGGTCAGTTGTTGCTCCGGAATTATGAGCAGCAGGAGTTTGATCAGTTGGGCCTATTTGATGCATTTCCACACCACCATGTTGAGGTGAAGGAGGAGGACTAATCAAATTATTTTGCAGTGGTTCATGAAAATCCTCTCCGCCTTCCGATGATTCTCCAGCAACACTAGCATCCTCCACAGGACTAAGTGTTGAAGTCCTAAAACTGATGCAACTATGCACAAAGTGTCCGGTGTTGACAGTCAATTTTCGTCCGATTGGTGTTTCCGAGCAGAAGAGAGCTAATACAGTTACTGAACCTATAACCAGGAAGAGCCCTGCGAACTCATGGAAAGAAAGACTAGAGGTCCCTTGTGAGATCGTCGAGGAAAGTGGATCCTGGGACGAGTATCCAGGTCCGAAATTTGTTTGTTCTATCTGTGTCATGTTCGACCCCTGAGTAACATCCAAGATCGCCTTTGAGAAATGCGCAGCTAAAGGAGAGCCCTTAGGAAATGCCTGCATGTACAATAACAACATTTTCTAATACGAAGCAAACGCTGCTTTGCCACTAATTAAATGAAAAAAAGTTTGAGAACAGGCAAGACTTACAAAGCCAAAACCACCAGTCCTGTATGTTGGTCCGGCCATTTTGTATTGAGAATCGTATTTGTTGAGGAGAATTTTCATGTAAGGAATCTCATCAAAAATGGCGTCTATGCCATTGTTTTTGCTTCCCCTGGTCATAGCTTCGTGGTATTCTTCAGCCGATGTATAACTCCTGAGCCTTTCAGGACTAATATTTAGGTGATCTATCAAAAATTTTTTCATGAAGGAACCATCCTGGTACCCCACATAGTAACTATCTGAAAATGCAAACTTTAACTGATCCACGGTCAGAATAGCTGACAAATTTGCCGTGTAGCTCTGCATTAGTATGAATGCCATGAACAACCAAAATGTTAGCACCAGAAACGACCAGCTATTTGACACCATACTTCCTGTCCAAAGTTCAAAAAAGAAGCAAGTCAGTACTACTTATTTAGTTATGTTAAATTATACTGTATAAGTTTATTTATTGAGTTGAGCATAAGTAGGAATATTACTCTCAGGGAAAGCAAGAACTGCAACTGGAGACCAATAAACCATTCCCTGCTTTTCCTTGGGCGCCCTCATGGAATCCGTTCCACTGCTAGCCACACGACGTTCCAATATGTGAAGAACTATTCCCATCACAATGCATGTCAAGAAGATGGCCAACCAGAGATCCCATCTTAGAGGTTTAACAAAAATCCACATGTCGAATGGCTTCCTGTTTTTAACCACTAAGACGACTCCTGATTCAGAATAGGGGAGCGAAAAATCAACATATTCTGCTCTTGGAGCCCAGTTTGTTGTATCCCCAACCACCATATCAAATTCCTCCTATTTTCAAGTTAAAAAGGGAAACAGAATGGGAAAGGAAGCCTTTTTGCTCAAGAACAATGCAATTTTACCATAGCTACTATGTATGCATTAAGAAACAACTTGAAGATCAAATTACCTCAGGTATCTTGTGCAGCATGTCGTCATAACTCCAATTGGTATTCTTTGTGTCGTTGTAAAGTTTGAATTCATAATTGACGTGGAAAGGTAGCATCGCAAGCGTAGCCAAGAAAATATCTATACAAAATCCAGATGCTATTACATGGTGTGATGAAGGATATCCTGCATCAACAAATTCTGTGTATCCATGCTTCCAAGGAATCCCAACTCTGAGTTTCCCAGATGTAGGAATAGCCAAACCCGTTGGTCGTGTGAGAGAATCTCCAGGCCACACGATAGTCTTGAGTTCGTGTGCTGATGTTGAATAAGTTGTCCATCCACTTGTGCTCATATCTTTTACTATTCCTCTTTCTGGCACCCAAAATCCTACAGTTTTCTCTCCACTTCCAATCACATTGAATATCTCAAACGCCGTTGGCTTCAGCTTTCCATCAACCAATTGAAAGTTTCCACTCAAGCCTCTAAATTTGATACTTGACAGTTTGTTGAGAAGTTGAGGCCCAAATGTTGAGACACTCAAATTTTTCTGTGTTACATCCATGGCTGTCCTCATATTCGTAAAGGAAGAATTGATCTTCTCCGTTGCAATTGCTAATGCCGTGACAGCATCATACGCCCACAGGCCATAAGCATTGAGTTCCATAACTGAACCTGCAGAGCTGCTAAATGTCACATTTCTTCTCCACCTTTCTCTGAAGCTCTCAAGGTCTTTGGAGCGCGACAAGTAAGGCCTAATGCCTACAACTCCTTCCATAGAATCACGGGTGGCAGAATCCACAGAATTCATGAAGATTGACAGACTATTAGTGATGAGCCATGCATACCCTTCACTCATGACCCCTGCTCTTTTAGCAAGAGGGAACAACCGATTGCCAAGGGAAGGATTCACGTGCACCAAGAACACCCTCGTTTGCCTCGTTGCTAGCTTGTCGAGCTCTTTGGAGATATGTTTGTCATCAGCTGAATTTGGGATGGCCACCATATAGGCTAGTGCAATATCAACTTCTTGGAATGCCTTGTTCAGAAGAGACACAAATTGACTGCCATAATCCGTGTCTTCGTACAGAACAGCGAATTCCGACCACTGGAATCCCTTGCAAACGGCTGCAAGAGCCTGCACTTGCACATAGTCATCAGGAGTAGTCCTGACAAAGTAGCGGTTGTCTGCATAGGAAGTGGCCGAACTACTCGAAGCAAAGGAGATAATCGGCACGTTGACATTTTGGCCGAGTTCTGCAAAGAATGTTTCTTGTGATGATCCTTCTTGTCCTATTATTCCTTGCACTGCTTCATCCTTCAGTAGCTCCACAACTATATAACAACAACTCAGATTAGTGATAATTCATTCATAGCAATGCAGAATTGTCGGTTTAGAATTATATATATATATATATCTATCTATCAAAGAAGCACATATTTTTACAAAAACAAATTAAAAACTAATCTATTTAACATCCACCATTTCTACCAACCTTCAACATGCAATCACCGTTGACCACCAATTAAAAAAAAAGGTCAAGCAATGGATAATGCAGTTTTGAAGGGTTGCGATTGGCAGAGCATTCTTTTGAACTGAAGAAGCAAATATCATTCATTCTTGTGGAGGTCGTTGAGACATTTTCACAAGCACAAACCATACATCTAATTTGATCTTAGCCCTAAACTAACAAGGAAAAAAGCTAAAGACCAAATCATTCCCAGTAATAAACTATGTTTTACTAGAAATCTTGTACTCAATCTATTATAATTGTATTTGTCCGATTTGGCCGATTCAAGCGGCGTTGGAAACCTTATTCTAAGGTCTATCTCCCAAAAAGTCAAAATCCACTTTTCCTTTTATTTTTTGCTTTACGAAAACTTCGTGAGAGTCCAAAACAAGCAAAAAAATTATTATTTTGGGGCGTATTCGGCCGATTTACCCGCGATCTGAGCCTTCAAATTACGCAAGCTCACTTTAAAATGCCATAAATACATGTGAATGTGCTAATGTGCTAAAAAATCAACATTTCGTTTCGGATAATTTTTCAGCCCCCGAGCCCCTAGGGGTACCCCTAGGGCCCGACCCGAAAATTGAAACTCTTTGTTCGGCACGATGGATAGGAATTCCGATCATTAGGGGTCTTAGGACTTTAGATAAGGATTTTGTGGACATAAAGATTGACCGAATCGGGCGAGTAACGAAGAAGTTATGACCAAAATAGTTTTTAGCCCAGGCCCCTAGGGGTACTCCTAGGGCCCAGCCCAAAAATTGGAGCTATTTGTTCAGCACGATGGATAGGAATTCCAATCATACAGGGTCTTTGGCCTTTAGATAAGGATTCCGTCGACATAAAGATCGATCGAATCGGGCGAGAAACGAAGAAGTTATGGCCAAAATAGTTTTTGCGTCGGGTCCCATTTTGTGCAGTTCCACTATTTTTGCCATAACTTCTAGGCTATTTGTCCGATTTGGCCGATTCAAGCGGCGTTGGAAACCTTATTCTAAGGGCTATCCCCCAAAAAGTCAAAATACACTTTTCCTATTATTTTGCTTTATGAGAACTTCGTGAGAGTTCAAAACAATCGAAAAAGTGATTATTTGGGGGCGTATTCGGCCGATTTACCTGCGATCCGGGCCATCAAATTACTCAAGCTCACTATATAAGTCCTAAGAATAGTTAATTAATACCACCAAAGCATCACGATAATATCACAAAATTGAAGATGTCACATTTGGTCGCTCCAACCTAAAACAGATTCAAAAGAAGAAAAAACACGCGCACACTGATCGACACACACATAGACATTAATTTTAAGTAGTCTTATTAATTATTTTTCTAGTTTTTTTGGACAACTGGGGAAGAAAACGGTGGAGTTTGCCTTTTTTAATTGGTAAGTGGCAATCGCAAAGCTCTATAAAATCACATCACGACTATGTTGAGAAAGTCAAAACTTTTTAACGTATTGACCTAGTGTAGCTCCAATCAAAGCTTTACGCTTCACTTTGAAAAGTTATGTTTTATAGGATTTCTCTATATAGTTGACTTTGACTAGCTAAAGATGCTCCTCTTTCCAATTCCCACCTCATCACGAGAAGAAGAAGAAGAAGAGGTCACAACAGTAACACCAATACCTCACAAAATTTCATATATATTTCATGCTCAAATTCAATCAAAAACAAGATACGATCAATAGAGAGACATACATACATACCTGCAAAATTAGCATCAACAGCACTCTCGGCATTTCTGGTGTGCAGCTGCAACCTCGTAGTATAATTTGGATGCTTTTCGTAAAAATCAGAAACCGCCATTTTCATGCATAAATCCGCCATCGATCCCATCGGCGAGTTCGTGTCGACAAGTACGCCGATGGGAACGGCTGAAGTTCCATTCATGGTGTCGCCAGCAGCAGAGCCGTAACCATCAAACAACAAGAAAAATAACAGAAAGAAATGGGAGTGAAAAATAATATTGTTAATTAGCATGGTCATTGGTTTTTCTTTGAATTATCAATATGTTTATGTTCACCTACTTGAGATTTTATGGACCAAAGATTCTATGTAATATAGTATAAATTTGAAATGAATTTACGCGATGTTGAACGATTCAGCATGGGAGAAAACTATGTTACGTGGTGATTATGGATTATTTGCACGTAACTCGATCGGAAGGTTTTATTCGAATCTAAGGCCTTAAGTCGTTTGTTTCCAGATTTGAGAATAGAGCTTGATAAGATACTACTGGTTGTACTATATATGAGGCTGACATTTAATTAGGATGAGGAAACTTCCTAGAAATTAATTTTAGAGAGATATATATCTCAAATAAATGAGGAATTTTGATTTGATACATCGGCCTAGGAACATATATAAAGTCCTTTTCCTTTTCCAAGTCTAATTAATTGATCGGTTATTGAAGAAAGACTTTTCAACAAAAACAAATGAGTCTTTAAAATTGATGCTTTGTGAAACTAAGTGTGAGATGACATAGTTACATAAATTTGTGAAAAACAATGTCTCTACGGTGCTTTTTTCTTTCTTTTGTAAAATGGATCTTTTTTTTTACAAGTATTTGACTAGCTAGAGAAAATCAAGAGTTTAAAATCTCTGCAAAACCTTCTTAATTCCAACTTATCCAAGAGATTGTTAATTGGATTGATATATGTAATTGGTGAAATTAACGATCTTTAGTATACAAATATTGTCTAATTTGATTTACTTGGCACAAACTGAATTTAGCGAGGGGAAAAAGAGAGAGAGAGAGAGATCTAGTTCCTCACTTGACCATGTCAAACTACATAAATAAATAAATTCTTGACCTTTTGACGCATAAATTATTATTCATTCAACATCATAATTCCAAATATCAATATAGGACAAAATTGAACCCCTTGATCAAGAAATTCCCTTGGTTGTTATTTTCAAAATTGAATCCCTTGATCAAGAAATTCTCTCGGTTGTTATTCTATACCTATTATAAAAGAGCGGACTTTTACAAAATTTGATTTGCCTAATATATCCTTATTATTATATTTATTTTAAGGGCAACAGTGTAAATCTATATTAGATTTATTATAAATATTATAAATAAATAATATAGTCCTACTCCTACTGAACTTTTTTTATTATATTTCTATTCCTACTATAATTCTACTTAATATATTAATTAATAATATTGTCCTACATGTTCTATTACTCAAAAAGAGAAAAAGAAAAGACGCATACATTTTAGTAGCTCGAGATTACATTATTGCGCTATAATTATATATTATTGTGTAATTTATTTTTAAAATTAGAACTATTATTTGATTTGATTATGAAGTACCTATAGGTGTGCAACCATGATTATTATGATGAGAGTCAAGATTTTAGTGGTTGATAAATTAATTTCATATCTTTAAAGCACATACTACACCATAAAACTGAATGAAAATCGAGTATGATTGATGTAATTGTACTTCAACAAATTGGACTTTGATTTTGCATAATTTAAAAAATTGAAAATCTTTATCATAATTTCTCAAGCATTAAAATAAAAATAATATTAAAAATTTAAAATAAAATTTTGATGTTGGCTACAATCCCTCCGTCACCCAGAATGAAGGGGGTGATCTCATAGTTCAAAATGGATTCTTGGAAATTTGTAAGCAGTTTGACGGTTTTGAGTAGTGGAGAGATTATCTACGTAACTGCTCATATATAAATACTAGCATATCCATATTTGATAAATATTTTCACAAATGAAAATATTTTCTTTTTTCTAACATCTACACTTATAAATTATTTTTCTTACCTAAATTATAAAGTATTTTTAGCCACTATGGTTCATGAAGGGAGTATATAAATTAATGATTGAAAAATTAATTCCATAACTTTGAAAGCATGCCATTGAAGATGATAAAAATGAATTTACAATTTGGTGTAAAAAATGTGATTTTTGATGTAATTAAATCTATATTTATTGGTAAACACAATGTCAACCAAATTAAAGTTGAAATAGTACATGACAATTGATTTTTCATCTTATCATTGTAATACACTAAACTAATTAAAGTTTAATTTTAAATAATTATGAATATATGTAATTATAATGTAAATTAAATATATATACACATATACTAGACTTTAAAAAGAAAATAAAGATAACGAAAAAAAAGTGTGAGAAATTAAAACTTGATACTTGGGACATTTAAAATTGTTATGCCCCTTATCATTATGTATTATAAAATTAATCAACTATATAGATATGAGAACCATTAAAGAGATTAAACATATATATTTTAGAATATTACTTTATTGTTAATATTTCAATATTCAATTATTTTGTTGATTAATTGTAAATGAAAATCTCAAACAAAGTTATTCTATAATAATAATCCAATTTTATTTTCAGAGTACGAGTTATGTATATTATTGTTTGTGATTTAGAATTATTTTCACAAACTGTATTGGGGGCAACTTTTCTACATATAATTGGAACACCATAATGTGCATTTTGATTCTTCTAAAGTACTAAGGTCGTGAATCAAATTAATTAAATTATAATAGATCTTTTTTACCAAAGTCATAAACTTTTTAAAATTGTACACAAAATAGAAGATATATTTAAATTATAGATGAATTTGCTTATTTTAAGGTTTACATATTCTTTTTATACATTTCCTATCATCCTCGTTGTCTCGAGTCCTTTAATTTATTTCTAATTTTCAATACTAAGTAGAAATATTAACATCAACTTTCTAATAAAACACGCAATAATTTGGAAAAAAAATGACAAAAGGGATTGAAATGAATAGGGTCATTACTTCCCCTCTTTCTATTAATTTTACTTGTAAGATTAAAATATGAAGGTTTGTTGGTCATGCACGATCAGATGACGAAGTTATAGATTGATTTATGTTAAATTTTCTTAGTACGTATTTATATTGTTACAAAAATTATGTTATTTTTATGTATTAATTATGGCTTCTATTATTTATTGTCACTTTTACTTTTTATGTAGTGTTCATTTTAACAAATTAACCATTGGATCAAATAGGTCAGAGTATTAGTAGAGATAATTTAAACAAATTTGAATTTGAAAATGAATTGATGGAAGAGACCGAACCCATTATCATTTCTATTTGGCTATTTGCACCTACTTGCTGATAATTGTTGAAGTTAATAGTCAAAATTAATAATTTACAACTTTTTTAACTTGCAAATATATTTGCAATAAATTAATTATCATAAACAAGAGGTTATACGTCACCGCACGTATCTCTCTACTAGTTTCTAAAAATTATATATAGGGACACCACAAGAGGACACTCAAACAGTACGGATTCAATATATAAGCAGTGAATTTTAAAATTCAAACCTTATTGACTCCCTTGTCTATGTCAAAAGAAATTATAGGGATAAGTGGTATAATAGCACTTTTGTGAAGAAGAAAAAATACTAGTTATCTAATTTCTTGAAAAAACTACAAAAAAAGTACTACTAATATTTTTACCCTTCATCCCCAATTTTATATCAATATATGATTTCACATCAATATATTAGTATGTGAAAGCGCAAATTTGTACATGTGCTTTTACAGGAAAAGGATTGCAAAAATTACACCTATAATAAATCGTGAAATCAAAATAAAGTGAAAATTACACATATAATAAATTGTGAAATATCAATTATGTGAAACTCATACTTTAAGTAATAGTAATTGAATTCACAATTTTATAAATGTGAAAACGATACTAATATTGGTTTATTCAGAAATGCTATCTTTAATTCACAGTAGGACATGAAGGTCATATTGCTAGAAGAATTAGGCGTATAAATATTCATAAATGCTTTATTTTTCTTCTGAAAAATGCCTTATAGTTTCCTTCATTTCTTTATTATACTAGTGGTGATGTACGTGCACGTATAATATTTATCTAATATGATTATTTTTTGCAAATCATAATATAATTAAAGAGTAATTTTTTTTTTGAAAGTTGTAGGTTTTCAAACAATTAAAAATTTCAACAAAATACAGACTAAAAAGTCTAAAAATTAAACTTAATTATATAGATATTTTATTATAATAGAACTAATCTAATTAAGTCACTTAAGACTTTAAACAAAAACCCATGTTATATGGTATATTCATCCATATAAGATTTTTGCTTAGAGTGTGCTTACTTTGATGGAAAAAGCTGGAAAACAAATATTTTCACCATTTCTCCATTCTTTTCACACGTATAATGCGGTTGTTAATTTTTTTCGGGCAGGATAATTTTTTTTTCGAGGCAGTCCATTTTTCATCATTTTCTCTCTAATTGTAGAAACTATTAACATTGGAGATAAATGTAAATGGATAAAAGATATAAAAATAGGGAGAGAGCTTAGTGGGGAAATCATGTGATAATTTTCATTTCCATCCTGGTAAACATGTGATAAAAAAAAGGACGAAATTGATAATATTTAATACTTTTTCTTTTCACTCATTTTTTAACTAGCGTGTGTTTACTTTAAGGGTGGGTGGAATACATATATTTTTACCTTTTTTCCATAATTTTCACATGTTTACTACGGTTGTTAATTTTCTCAGGACAGGATGGATAATTTTCGGGTAACCCCTTTTTCCATCCTTTTTCACTCCAATTATAGAAAATATTTTCCAATAGACAAAAGGCATAAAAATAGGAAGGAGGTGGGGTGATCATGTGATAATTTTCTTTTCCATTCTAGTAAAGATGTAATGGAAATGATAATATTTTTATACTCTATCTTTTCTCTCATTTTCAATGATAAAATTACAACCAAAGTAAACACACCCTTAAAAAAAACCATCTAAGATGCAAAACTGTATAAACATATCATAATTTTTTTTTTCTCGTCTTGATTTCCATACAAAGCTCATCATGTTGTTCCTTTACTAATCTTCAACCTTTTTCACTTTTGTTAAAAAATTATAAATTAATTAAAGTCATTTATCTTCTCAAGTTTTCTCAACCTCATGTTCGCAAAAAATTAGGGGAAAAAATTTGAACCTTTAATTTATTAAAAAAACTGAGATTGAGAAAAAAATAACATGTAAAAATAAAATGATCGAATGTATTTTGATGGATGTTGTTACTTGGGTTCGGCCTATGGCAAGTGATGATCGTTCCCATCTCTAATTTCAATCTCTTGAATTGCTCTGTTCTCATCCACTTCATTTCTGTCTCCACCAGCAGCAGCACCAACGTCTCCATTTACACCATTTCTGTGACCTCCTTCATCAGAAGCAGCAACAGCAGCACCAACGTCTCCATTTACACCATTTCGGTAACCTCCTCCAGCAGCAGCAGGACCATTTGGGTGTCGAAGCCACACGATAAAATCCTTGATCTTATTCTCCACTTTATTAAAAAGATCCATCTGGGCGCAAACAAAAGCACAAGTAGTAAGTCCCGCTAGAATAATGAAGAGGCCGAAGAAATCGCGAAAGGTGAGGCTGGAGGCGCCCTGCGACACCGTATTTGAGAGCGGATCTTGTGAAGAGTATCCCGGCCCGAAATTCTTCTGCTCCAAACCTATCATATCCGGACCTTGTGTCACATTCAATATAGCTCTTGAGAAATGCGCAACTAATGGGGATCCCATCGGTAATGCCTGCAATGCATATGCATGCATCTTAAATTTAATTAATTAATGAATGACGTCTATAATGATTAGATTAGTATTTATGTATTTATGATATAGATATAGATTTAAGTCCATCACTGACGAATCCAAGGCCATCTGTTCTGAAAGTAGGTCCTATAATGGTGTATCGAGAATAGTATCGGTTGAGCAAAAGCTTCATGTAAGGAAGCTCGTCAAAAATGGCATCTATGCCTCCTTTCTTGCTTCCTCGACACATGGCATCGTGGTATTCTTCGACGGATAAGTAGGACCTCAGCCTGGCCGGGCTAATGTGTAGCTTCTCTGTCAAGAATTCTCTGGTGAAGGAGCCTTGGTGATAGCCTATGTAGTGGTCGTCGGAAAATGAGAAGTGCAGCTGATCAATTGTAAGAATGGCCGAAAAGCTGGCTGTGTAGCTCTGCATTAGTATGAATGCGCTGAACAGCCAGCACACTAGCAGGAAAAGTGATGTTTTCCTTCCAACTAAGGCCTCTGCATGCAGCATGGACATAACAACAAACATTCAATGACGTACAATGTCTAATTATTTGGTAAATACAAATCATGGAGGAAACAGAATTGTTAGTTACTCTCTGGGAAAGCCAGAGCTGCTAATGGAACCAAAAACGGAAACTTGAGTCGATCATCATCCTGTCTTATGTCTGGTTGTGCAGGCGCAGGAGCAGCAACAACATTAGTTGCAGGTTCTAATGTCCATAGGAAAAATCCCATGACTACAGAGGCTACCAAAATAGCCAGCCACAGATCCCAACTCAATGGCTTAACAAATATCCACATGTTTAGTGGCCTATTGTTTTTCACAACCAGGACCACTCCTGATTCCGAATAAGGCAGAGAGAAATCAACGTACGTTGCTCGTGGAGCCCAAATGGTTGTATCCGCCACTACCATATCATACTTCTGTTAATTTCCACACCAAACAATCAAGCCTAGCCTAGCATATGTAATCAAAACAAATTCAAATTCAAATCATAGTTATAATATACCTCAGGAATCTCGTGAAGCATACTATCATAACTCCAATTGGTACTGGTGCTCTCATTGTAGCAATAAAACGTATAGTTGATAGGAAAGGGCATCTGCTTCAGCGCATACAAGAATATATCTATTGCGAATCCAGTCGCACGTGTCTCGTTCGTTGCAGGATCGATCACCGCATCAACAAATTGCTTGAACCCAGGTTTCCATGGCACTCCAACTCGAAGGCTACCCGAAGGAGGTATAGACCAACCCTTTGGTGTGATGGTACAATCACCGGGCCACACCACATTTTTCACTTGTCTCTTCGAACTCGAGTATTTTAAACTCAAATCTCTCGTAATCCCTCTCTGAGGATTCCAGAATCCGATCCTTCTCTCCCCCGTCCCGATCAAGTTCAATATCTCGAAATCAGAAGCTTTCAATCTCCCATCAACCAGTTGAAAGTAGCCACTAAGCCCTCTGAATCTCGTGCTCGTTATCTCTCTGAGAAGTCGAGGGCCGTACGATGAGTTTTGAGTTACGGCTCCGATATTCTCTGCTGCAATGGCTAATGCAGTTATTGTATCATATGCCCATAGTCCATAAACATTCAAATCCATACTTTCTCTGCTGCTGTTCCTCTCCCACCTCTCTTCGAATTTCACGAGGTCTTTCGAAGGCGCCCCGTAAGGCCTCACTCCGATCACTCCCTCCATGGAATCACGAGTGCCGGAGTCCATGGAGCTCAGGAAGATGGACAAACTATCCGTGATTATCCACGCGCTCCCTTCCCTCATCATTCCGGCATTCTTGGCAACGTTGAATAAACGAAAGCCGAGAGAAGGGCCCGTGTGAACTAAGAAAACCCTAGTTTCCTGTTCCTTCAACGGGGCAAGGAGTTTGGAGAGATGCTTGGGGTTGGCCGACGGAGGGATGGCAGTGAGATGCACGAGCCCGATCCCGACGTCTCGGAAAGCATTAGCAAGGTGAGACTGGAATTGATGGCCGTACTCTGTATCCTCGAACAGAACCACGGCTTGAGGCCATTGGAACCCTTTACAAAGAGCTGCGAGAGCTCGAGCATGGATGGAATCATCCATGGCTGTTCTAACAAAATAGTTGTTTTCTGTGGTGGAAAGAGATGAGCTTCTTGCAGTGGGTGATATAATTGGAACTTGAGTTTTTTGACCTAACTCTGAGATGAATATATCTTGTGTTGATCCCTGAGGCACTATGATAGCTTCAACTTGTTCATTCTCCAACAAATCTATAACTGCATATATATATATATATATCATGCATATTGTTTAGTTTAATTTAATTTGTTGACTGCACAAAAAATTAATTCAATGTACGTATTTGAATTCAATGAAATAAAATACCTGCAAAATTAGCTTCAAGAACACTATTAGCATTTCTGGTGTGCAGGTGCAAGATTGTAGTAGAGTTTGGATTGTTAGAATAAAAATCTGAAAGCGCCATTTGTACGCAGAGATGGAGCATGGAACCAAAAGGCGAGTTGGTGTCGAAAAGTAGGCCGATGGGGACGGCTGAAGGCTGCGATCCTTGAGAAGTAGTTACAACTTTGACATGTCTGACATTAATAGAGTAGCAAGAATCTGCTATCAAGAAATATATCAGAATATAAATTAGGATGAAGCGGCGACAATTAATATAGTAGACGTGGATCATAGTTACTCTTCAATTTAATGGGATTTGCATGCGCTTCAATTCTATAACATTGATATATATATATATGAGCAGCAATGTGTTTAACTCATGAGAGAGAGATAGAGAGAGAGAGAGAGAGAGAGAGTGTAGACGGTGTTACCTAGTGAATTTCAAAGTTTTTTCCCAGTGGAAATTACAAAGTTTCCATCTGAATTCATGTACTTGACTGGCTGCTATATATGTCATTTAATAATCAAAACGTCATGTCGTCAATTTTGATTCTGCAACGTCGGTTTCGATTAGGGCAAAATTAGATTTTGGGTAAATTCTGGAACGATATAAATTTAGGTATTAGGTATTTCCACCACTTTTATTTTATATGGAAAAAAAAAGGTGTTAATTTCAAATCAAGGCACAACCTTTTTACTCAAATGCAATAATGGTCACATCATATTATTGGCATATCAAGACATAAACTTTCAATTCATTGCAATTAGGATCACTATTCAAATTTTCGATGACCAGAAAAAAGACGTGGAATTTTATCTAACATGGCAAAAACTATTTTTAACGTGATATAGTCGAACGCTTTGTCAAAACAAAGCAAAAGTTGTGTATAGAATTTTCACCAAATTAACATTTCAAAAGGATAAAATCTGGTATCTTTTTTTTAATAATGATAAATAAGATTTTCGCAAAAAAATAAATAATGATAAATAAGATATTAATTTGCAGTCTGCTATTTCCGGGTAAAGACATATAATTGGCGAGTTTCTAATTGACATTCCAATTGCAATGGCAATTTTGCAAATAATTATTAATTGAAGGATAAAATTTCAATACACAGTGTGAACACAATTCCACAATTTATAAGCATCCAAATATCCAATTACTTAAAGACAAAAACTTGGGTGCAACTGTTCCACCGTAGAACACCCGCTCATTTGACCCGACCCGCTCCTGACCCGACCCGTTTGATCCGAGTTTGACCCGGTCAAACCCCCATTTGACCAGTTTTTTTTTTTTAATTTATTTTTGTTTGCCGCTTCTTCTATGATCAAGACGCGAGCGAGGGGAGCCAAAGGCCTCGGACCGAGCCGTAAAAGTCCAACATGTTGCCCGCCGATTATCCTTATTTTAGTAATCGGAGCCGAAGGCTCCGACGGGGACAAAAAATCTGGAAATTAAAAAAAAAAAAAAAAAAAAAAAAAAAAAAAAAAAAAAAACTGGCGCGTGGGGCCCACGCGCGGCGCGTGGACCTCACGAGCTGGGCGGGTCGGCGCGTGGCTGATCGTGGGCGGGGCGGGTTGTGTGCAAATGGTGTATAAATATGCACAAGAGTGTCTTTCTTACTTAAATCTATGTAAATCAATATCCACTTCTTACGCAGCATAGATAACTGCATAATTCCAATAAATTAATAAATAAAAATCCAGATTTAAATGCAATGAAAATGATTTTTTAATAAACAATTTGATGAATCTGTACAAAATCGAAATTTTAAAATTCACCATTATCAATTTCCTAACTACCATGTTGCTTAAGTTATATTAAATATGTGTGAAATTTTAAAATTTTAAGCAATAAATGACATAGTCTTTTTAATTTTAAATATTCATTTAATACAAGAAAAATAATAATTACATAATTAATTGACGATCTCATTCATTATTCAAATCTATTTTTCAAAAAATTCAATATATCAAATATTATATCACTCAAAAAATATTTAAAAAAAAAGAACAAATTCAGATGGCCACACATTGGAAACTAATCCACTTAGCAATGCAACAATTCTAAAAAATTGCCACATGACAATATAACAATTCTTATCGTACAAAGAAATGAACTCAATTCAATTTCATAAAAACCACGTTTCTTTAGTTAAATTAAATCTGTGGGAAATTTTAAAATTTCAAGCAATAAATAAATTTTATGAAAATACACGTCTCAACTTCAACTCTTTAATAGATAAACAGAAAATTATTTTTGATTTACACGAATCCATTTTAAGTCAACTTCAACTTCTTAATAGATACACAAAAATATTTTATCTACACGAATCCAAGTTTAGTCAATTATATAAACAAAGTAAATTGAAAAAAAAAATTGCTCCACGTCCAAGAACATGAAGGTTATAGAGTACTCCACGACCAAGAACATGAAATTTACAGCAACAACATATTGAGTGTATACAATTATAAATAGCAAAACCGGAATACATTGATGGAATAATTGAAGCAAGTACTTGGGAATTTGGTCAATATTTGAGGAAATTATTTGTGACATTATTAGCATCGGATAGTCTAGGTCTTCCTGAAGTGGTTTTGGATAAGTGTTGGTCATATTTATCAGATGATAATTTTTATAGTCGACAACATATGCTACATCATCCAGGTATGTTATTTCAAAGTGTACATATCATTTCAATTTAAAGAAATTATTTTTTAGTGTAAATTTCATTAGAGAAGAATGGTTGCATACACTCTTCTGGAGATTGCGAAACTTTTAAGGAAGTTTGGGAGGACTTTAAGAGATTTTCAAGTTCTTAATTCTTCCAAATTGAGGAAAATAGTTTGGTTAATAATAATTTGAGGTATGATAGAAAGCTTTTGATGAAGAAACACAAAACTTTGGTTGACAAGCTTACAAATGAACAACAATATGTATATACAAAAGTTATGGATGTCGTTTATTATGTGGTGAAGTATTTTCGTATATGGATATGGTGATACCGGATAAACTTTTGTGTGGAGAACACTTTCTGTTGCCCTGAAATCCAAAAGTGAAATTGTTCTCAATGTTGCTTCAAGCGGTATAGCATCTCTATTATTGCCCGGTGGCAGAACTGCTCATTCACGTTTCAAAATTCCAATTAATGTTAACGAGGATTTCACTTGCTATATTAAACAAGGAAGTCCATTGGCCGAGCTTATTGTGGGATGTAAGCTTATTATTTGGGATGAGGCTCCAATGATTCATAAACATTGCTTCGAAGCTGTAGATAGAACTCTTCGAGATATTATGTGTTATGTTCACCCATCAAATGACGGGAAATCTGTTGGAGGTAAAGTTGTTGTGTTTGGAGAAGATTTCCGACATTCTTGCATCAATCAATTCATCATTTATTTGGAAAGATTGTAGAGTACAACGAGTGACGAAAAATATGAGACTCCAACATACACTACAAGAAAAATGGTAATAGACTACGCATTATAGACGACAGGAATTTTACTCGCGTTGTCTTAAAAAATAATAGACAACGGGAGATGCATATGACGTTGTCTATAAATAGTTAAATAGACGAGGGTACACAAATCCCGTCGTCTATTACCGCTTTCGTACTGTGCATACTCTTCTGTCTATTTTGTTCAGATTTTCTTTTTAAGTAGTAATAAATTTAGGACTTTGTAAACTTTGGATACGATTTCCATGATTGGTTGTTTGCATGAGTTGAGAGGAATTACATTCATATGGTTGTTGCTTTGACTAAAATTAGGGTATGAAATATACATATAAAATTGTGATGTTTCAACTTGGGTTGCCTATATTTGGAGAGCAGTATATATATGAATTCGTGGAGAAATGCATCAACAATTTGAAAAGCTTAACATCCCCCGTCAGACATCAGGCTTATAGCAAAAGAAAACTTTTAACTCCTACCTTAAGAGACTAATCTTATATACCTAGAAATCATGCTTTCTTTATAAATATATGTCTCTACTTCTTTGATAAATGGCTACTCGAATGAGGCCACATTATTGAATAGAATATAAAACTTATATTTTTCACAAAATATGGTAACATTTCTGAAATTCATGTTTTTTCACATGAACTTTCAATTTGGCCAGAAAGTACACGAACTTTATATTTAGTTATAAATTTAACATGGCTTTGACTTTGAGTAAAATTAAATCAAATCAAATAAATGAGACCTATTTAGTTTACAGGCATTAAAATATATAAATAAGTAGTAAATGTAACAAATGATAATCATCGCGATTTTTTCCAAATATTGTTAATTAAACAAATAATAAGATTTGGCTAAAATTATACGGTTCGATTACAAATTTTATATTCATCACTACTTAGAAGCTCAGTGACATCATTTTTTTATTTATAAATTTCTTAATCCACACATTCTTAACCTACAATCATGAGTTGATGTAGTTATTTGGTTTAATTTTCGGACTCAAGTCTATATTTCGGTCCCCTTGGGCATATATCGTTGTTAGTAAAATAATAAATATAAAATATTATCAGATAAATCAATAAACTATTATTGGAAGGTATCACCAATTTGTTTATGTGAATAAAGCCTAAAATATGAACTCCAATACGATGATTACACTACTAATAAGATAAATAATTAGAAAACAGTATAAAAAAATAAATTTATTAAATATCTCATAAAAATATTATTAAACCGTTAACTCACATATTCATATAATGAAAGTAATAGACAAATTAAAATTCATAAGAGTAGTATTAAATGAAAAGGTAGCTATTTAGATACATTGAAATATCGGGTTTGAAAACTGTAATATAGGATTTGAAAAATGAAATATATCATAATGGAGGAATTATAAACCTCAAGTGAAATTTGACTATATCCAATGTTACTGTTAACTTTTTTTTTTTTTTTTTTAATGCGTACGACAAATAATTTGTTTATGTTTAGACTAAATTTTCTTCTGTACGCCACTTAATAATTTGCCAATTAGTCAATAAAATTAGAAATTTAATACTTGATGAAATTATTATTTTTAATAAAAATAGACTTACTATATGGCCAATTACTTTGACAAATTAATATTAAAAAATTTAATAAATGACCAATTAAATTTTGTAATAAAAAACTTATGCACTTGGGCAATTAATTAAGTCAATTAAATTAGTTTTGTAAAATAATTGTGTGATCTTAATGGATTATGCCTACTTTTGTTGCGACTTTGTTTATACTATATATACTAGCGTACAACCCGTCGAAAATTGACAGAAAATTATATTTAAAAAAATTAAATTATTAGATAAATATGTAATAGATTAAAAAAAATATTGCATGTTAATTATTTTTGCGTTCAATCACTTGATTGTTTAATATATTAAATTCATTTAAAATTTATATGTACTTTAAAACATGACAACACATAATAACTAAAAAGTAATTAGATTAATATAAATTTTTAAAAAGAAATCAAACATACTAAAATATAGAATTTATTAATGATAAGTTGGCATATTATGTTATTTTTATTTTTTATTAAAATAATAATTTTATTAAATTTATTCTATATAACCCGTCAAAAATCGATGGGAAATCACTATTCCATAAATTCTTCTCAAAATCGATGTAGGATAAAGAGGTGGATCGTTCTGATAGAAAATATCCTCTATCTCACATTGATTTAGAGAAAAAAAGTAATTTGGAAGAAAGTCAAGCTAACTCATCCTACATTATGAATTTAATATAAAATTAAAAAAAATTATTTGAACTATCGATTAGAAATTGAACCGTCTAACCCCACAGTTTTGTGTCAGAATTGACCCATTCACCACGGTTTTCATCTGAATCGGCCTGTTTATCCCACGATTTTGATCGGAGTCGGGTCGTCTACCCGACGGTCCTGAGTTAGAGACTCAGAATCACCCCTCTCAAATTGAATTTAAAAAGTATTTTTATAACATGTTTACGTCTCAAACTCATATAGTAATGTATGTTAAAAATTCTAATATAATCTACTCTCATTTCTTTGATAATTTTCAAAACTCTATTCTTCTTCAAAATTGAAGCAAGAATCGTTTGAGGGTGCCACATAGGGTTGTATATAAATCAACGGTTTTCATCGGAATCGGCCCGTTTATCCCACGATTTTGATCGGAGTCGAGTCGTCTACCCGACGGTTCTAACTAAGAGACTCAGAATCACCCATCTCAAATTGAATTTAAAAAATAATTTTATCACATGTTTACGTCTCAAACTCATATAGTAATGTCTGTTAAAAATTCTAATATAATCTACCCTCATTTCTTTGATAATTTTCAAAACTTGATGGTCCCGAAACGAGTTCTGGTGTATGGGGGGGGGGGGAATACACCAGATAAAGCTTTTAAAAATTCAACCCCCTGAAAATATCACAACTGAGTAAGAAGACTCGGATGGAATCACAACTGAGTAGAAATACTCAGCTGGACTTACAACTGAGGAAAAAACACTCAGTTGGAAGTGAAGTGCTGTGCGGAATGTGGTGGAAAATAACTCGTTTAAAAATAACTCACGCTTTTATGTACGGTCGGTCAAGAACCAAGACAGTTGAGAATGCTAAGATGCAGTTTGTATGCTGGTTAGTTGGGTCAGTTGAATATGCGATAAATAACTGAAAAAAAAAACTCAAGCACACAGAAATTTACGTGGTTCGGAGAAACCTCCTACGTCCACGGGGAGTTGTGAGTCCACACAACTCTGTCCAAGTTCTTCTGGATAAACCACTCAGCTTACGCGGGCTGAGCAACCGTTAAGGATAAGTTTGCGGGTACTTATCAACCTTACAATTTAGTTTTCGGGTACTAAACAACCTATCTACTCAATTGCAGGAAGAGTAGGATCCTAAACCTTTTCAGGTGAAAGAAAATGGGGTTCCAACTAAAAGCTCGAACACGAGGTGAGCTTTGATCTAACACTCTACGAACTCTCACCAAGTGATGTTCTCAAGGTTCGGTCTAAAGACACAGAAACTAACTCTAGAACTCTCAACAAGTGATGTTCTAAAGGATTAAATGCAGTTCAGCTCGTGAAGAATTTTGCTCTTTCTTTCGCTCTCTGGTTTCTTCTCGCGTGTGTCTTGTCTTGTGTGTCTTCTATCTTCTCTGAATGAATGAAGGCCTCTATTTATAGGCGGAGAATATCAACTAGCCGTTGGAGGAGCTGTTGATCTCTGTTCTTTGAAAGCGATGGCTTGTCTCTCATCTCTGCAGACTTTCCGGATTTGGCATCTGTGCTCTTCTGCTTTTCATCTGAGACAACCTTGTGTTGGGCCAAATGGGGTAATGACTGAACGGTCAAACCCTCACGTGACTTCCTTTTTGAAATTCAAATCTTAACAACAGACTTCCAACAAGGAGTGGTCGGTTAAGACTTTCAATCTTCAACTAGCTTGTTCTTCAGCTGATGTTCTATCTGACTACTGACAGTTGAACTCTCAGCTGACTTCTACTTCATGCTGTTGATCTTTTGGGTTGAGTTATACAACTGATGTTCTGAAACTGAACACTCAGTTGTCTTCCTTGTATCTTCTCCCTTTTTGAATTCACATGGAATGAACGCTCCGTTGTGTTCCTCACAACTGATGTTCTATCTGTTGAGTGTAACTTCCCCCTTTCTCAATGCTTCATATGATGAACGCTCAGTTGTCTTCTTTACAACTGATGTTCTATCTGAGTGAAGCCTTGTTGCCGTCTTCAGCTGGAGTCCTATAAAGATAAAATCTTAACAATGCTCAAACAGCGAGCCTAATTACTGACATTAGGAACTGACAACATCTACTCGGTTGGGGTCAGTTGGTTTTGGAATCAATCAAAACTTTTACTTAAATTTCCCAACAATTTCTCCCTTTTTGATGATGCCAAAACCCCTTATACGAATTCTAAAACCCTTACAGATCACAACTGATCTAGATCTAACTGACTTATCTAAAATCTCAGCTGAAGTTCTAGACTGTCTATAAGATTGAAACATCAAAGAGTTAGTACAGTTATAACATGGTATTGAACTAACTTTTTGATTCAGAGCTTGAACAATGAAAGATTGTTCCACAAGGTGAATCTTATAACAGGATAGTTTTCATTACAACTGATTGTTACAAGGATAAGTACAAAAAATCAAAAGTTACAACAGTTGCTTCAAAAACTATCTGAGCTAAAATTCTAGCCCATACTTACTAAAAATCCTAACAAAAATTTCCCTCTTGGCAGGTGACTCCTTGGAAATGTCCACTCCATGCTCCTTGCAAACCTGCCTCGCCTCAGCTGCAATCTTCGTGCGGTTCGGGTTGCAAGATTCTGGGAGAAGAGGAGGCCGATAAGTAACCCTCTTAGGAACTGGAATTGTGTTCAAGTCCAGCTTGGCTTCAATCATAGCCCGCCTGAACTGGCTGAACATGCCCGGATCCCCTGAGTGCAACTCAGTCAGCGCTTCCTTGAACGCTTTCCTCGGGTCGTCAGTTGCGTAAACCTTCCTATAGTAGAAGTCGTTCACGAACTCCTGCTTGAACAGCTCCCACCCTTCATTCCACTCAGTCGGCATCCACTTGTCAACATGCCTAAACCGACTCTCGACCTTAGACTTTGCTGGCAACCTTTGTTGCTTCAACCGAGCTTCCGCCTTTGATTGATGTTTGATGATTCGGCGTCGGCTGCGGGAGGCAACGTTGCGGTCCAAATTCTGGGACATTTTCTTCAGCTCTTCCTCGAACTGGTTCACCCTCCTTGTCTGGCTGGCGGCGAACTTCCTTATCCAGCTCGGGTTCATATAATCCTTCTCTTCTACATCCATAGCCTTAGCAGCTGCGATGCACTCTTCGGTTGTGATACCGTCGAGTTCCGAATCTAGCTCGGCCGTGATCTCGGCTATGGAGTTGTAGGAAACTCCAAACTTCTCTGCCAGCTCCAAGTCTTTTGACATTTCAGCTCCACCGACTTCGTTTGACTTGGGAGCGGCCTTCTTTGTCTTCTTCTTCAGCTGAGATTTTGCTGCAGCTGGCATTTCTTCTTCGGCTTGGGTCTCTTCTTCGCCCTGCACCCCAACATCTGCCTCCTTCTCTTCCCCCTTTTTGGCATCAGCAACAAGGCTTGCTACTGAACCATCCAGAGAGGTGAGTTGATCCTCGGCTAGTTGAAGGCGGTTGAATAGTTCATTGACAACGCACTCAAGCTCCACCTTCTTCGCTAGATCCGAGTCCTGGCGCTCTTGTTCGGCTTTCTTTAAAGCAGAGAGGTTCTCGATGACCTCAGATTGAAAAGCCACGAACTCAGCCTATCGCGACTCGAAGTGAGACTCCCATTCAGCATCTTGGGTTTGCTGGGACTTAGCAAGATTGGAGTCGGCCAAGGATTTGAAGATGTTCAGCTCCGACTTCAATCCCAACAGAGTGGACTTCAGCTCTGACATTTCTTGACTGGTGGAGGAGGAGAATTCTTCCAGCTTGGTCTTCATTGCAACATTCTCCTCCACCAGTTGCTGATTCTTCACTTCTTGCGCTTCCAACACCCTCAGCTGGTCATCTTTTTGTTGCTGGAGGTTGGCAAGCAGTTCAGTCCTCAGCTGGTTGACCCTCTCAGCTACCAGCTCACATATTTCTTCAGTTGTGGGAGCATGCTGATCAGCTGGAGGGGCTTGTACAATCAGAGCTAGAGGCTTATCTGTGACCATGGCTTGTCGGTTGGCCAGGTACTGTTGCAGCTTTTCTTCCTCTTCCTTCGCTGCTGCGGCGGCGGCATCTACATCCTTAAGGAAGTCAGCTGACTTGACCAACATGCTGTCGAGAAAGTTGATGCACTCCTGTTAGGGGTGAGCAAACCCGGACCGGACCCGTCAAACCGACCCGGACCGATAGACTCGGGCCGGGTTGGGTCGGTCCCCATGAGAGGGATGGTCCGGGTTGGGTCAATTTTTTAGGACCGATCAATAATCGGGTCGGTCCGGGTCACAACCCGTTCAAACCCGCTGGACCCGGACCCGACCCGTTAGAGAATATATATTAATTCTTTTTGTTATAATAGGAGTATATATATATTTTTATAATTAAATTCATTCTAATTCTCAACCCTATTCTTTCACTCAGCCGCAACCTTCCAACCCAGCCCCTGCCCTGCCGCTTCTCTTCGGCTCTTCCTCTCTTCTCACACGGTCAGACACGGTGGCGGCACAGCTGAGCATCCACCGCCGCCGCTGCCGGTGCCGCTGCATATCATCCGGTCGGCCTTTGCCTCAGTCCACACCCTCGCGGCTCGCCTCCTCCACTCCACGACGTTGACTTCACTCCAACCTTCATTTCACATATTAAGGTAAAGTCCTAATCCCTAAATCTAATTACCTAATCGATTAAGTATTCTTTAATTCTTTTACTAGATCTAGGCATTTAGGCTTCGAAAATTAAGAATTTAACATCATTAAGGACTCGAATTTTGGCTGTCAACTTTTGGGTATTTAATAATGTGCTGTTGTGTTGCATATTTGTTATAATATCTTAGTAATTATGTGAATTTTCTGTATTTAATGATTACCTAATGTGAATTGTATTAACATTTTCAAACTCCAGGGAAGAGCTCAAGAGAAGAGTGCTCATACCCAATAAAGCCAAGTGGAAATGAGGGACACCAATACAAATTTGAGTTGAATTTGAAGATTTAACATTTGCTTTTATGAACTTGTGCTTGGACTAAATTATGTAATGGAGTTTATGTTTATATTTTTTGCTGTTGATGGAGAATAAGACATGTTTTATTCTCGTTTTTTTTTGCTGAAAATTAGGACTGAACATGAGAAAAGCTACTGTAGAAGGTATGAATTTTGGGTTTTTTTTTCCTCCGGGTTGGACCGAACCCGGAGCTCGGTTCTGGGTCGGTTCAGGGTCGGTCCAGAACTCTAGTTTGGTCCGGGTCGGTCCACTTTTCCATAAAAGTTCGGGTCTCCGGTTCAAGCGGGTCGGTCCGGGTCGGTCCGGGTCTGACCCGATGCTCACCCCTAACTCCTGTCCAGCTGCTTCCCTGGTGTCTGTCCCTTCAGGTCGGCTCTGGTCCAGCCGACGAGTGAGCAGTGCAATCCGGTTGTTGTAAGCCACTTCAAGGTTGGAGTAGTTGAAGTAGGCTCGGATGCGGGACTCATCTGACTTCAGCCTGTCCCAGCTCTGCACCCTGATTGTATCTTCTTTGACGTACCAATGGCTGAAGATCAGGTGGAACTGGTACAAGAGCTCGGTTCTCAAAGTGGCGAAGACTGGCATGTTGCGAGCTTCAGGGAACATGCCTAGAAGCTTCTGGAAGCAGAAGGCCACCCTGCCCTCGTGCTCCAGAGCGACTGCCTGAAGGTCCTCTACTTCATTTATTAGGGAGGGAGAAATATCATATGGCAGAGGTTCAAAAGGTTCATCGATGTTGGCCAAAGAGTCGGTTGCAACATCGGCATCGAGCTGGGAGCTCGGAATATTGGATTCGGTTGGGAGTGGGGTTTCAATTGTTTCCTCAACATTTGCCGAAGGAGCGGTCACAATGTTGGCATCGAGCAGGGTGCTCGGAACATTTGGTTGTGGAAGGGTTGAAAGAGCAAGAGGCTCTGGGGGCGGTACGGCATGAACTCCAGCCGTGGGGGAGGTTGGGGCGTCGTCAAGGTCCTCAGATGAGGAAGAAGCGTCTGACATCACATCCGTCTCCATTCCCTCAGCCTCGTCAGCTCCGGTTGCGCGAGGGGCGATCTCAAAAGTGGCAGCCTCAGCTGAGCGGCTCGACTCAGATGGCTCTTCAGCATGTACCGACTCAACTGGTGCCTCTTCCTCAACAGGAGCTTGCTCCTCAGCTGGCATTCCCTCCTCAGCTGGCGCAGACTCGACCGGTGCCTCCTCCTCAGTTGGAGCTTGCTCAGCTGGCTCAACAGCTGGCTCTTCAACCACAACCTTCTTCTTGATTTTCACCCTCAACTTTTTCTTGGAGGGCTCCTCAGCTAACTCCTTCTTCGACTCAGCTCGTCTGCGTGCAACTTTGGATTTAGCGGGGCGAGCAGCAGCTGATTCCCCCTCAGCTGTAGACTCAGCAGTCTTTCCAACCTCCTTCTTCTCTTTCGGAGTATACACACTCCTGAGTACCTCCTGTGCCTTCTTAGCTGTCGGGAACAACAGCAACTTCTTGAACGGCGTCTCTTTACAGTCCTCCCAGACCATGTTGCGATCCTTGGTCGCAAGTAGGATCAGGGCTGAGATCTTGCAGCCGAAGTTGAGCGTCCCTTTCACACTCAACAGCTTCTCTCCAGACTCGGTTGTTGTCTCGGAGATCTTTGACTTCTCCACCATTAACTAGTTCAGGGAGTATTAGAACCAGTTGATCTGGTGTTGGTGCTCCAAGGCATCCAACTGCTTCAACTTGGGTCGGCTGATACCGCCGAATGCACCACTATAACCGAACACCACCTTAGAAACTACATCGAACAGCAGGCGATGTTCTGGCTTCAGCTTCGTCCTCTGCATGTTGCTTCTCAACCTCTCCGGCTCGATCAGAGCATTCTGCAGAAACTCATCCGCCTGCTCGTCGGTTATGTTCTCTAGAAACTCTGTGGCAGTGTGGTTGACGGGGATGATGTGGCGGAGGGCATCGGAAACATTGATGGGGAAGGTGATGTGGCGAATGGTCCTAGCCGAAACGTCGCGTTGGCGGCAGGAGACTTCTGTAGTCACTCCTTCCCTGCTGTCAATGGATGCTTGCAGGTTGATGTAGAACTCCCCGACTTGTCGTCTGAGCAAGTGGGAGGGGCAAAGCTTGGCCCATTCGAAGAGGTCATTCTCTCTAAGAGTATTGGCGAGGGGAGCCAACACCGGTGACTCCAAATCCTCGTCGGAGAGGATCTGTTGGAAATGGATCTTCGACACCAGCATGTCGAACGATTCTTCGTAAGAGGTAGGGACAAGGGAAGATCCGGAAGAAGCTATTTTCTTGCTTTTGGGGGCCATTTATGATCACTGCAAAGGTATTTATAGGAAGAAGTAAGGGAAATCTTTTGCAGAAAATAGTTAGACAAAAACTAGGAAGACGATGAACAGTTATTGCAGATAGATACGAATGAGAAAGGTAAGAGATCACTTCCTGATTTTCCGCTATATATAGGTTTTTGACTTGATTAAGATCGACGGCTGGGGTTAAATGGCGCAAATCCATCAACGGCTGAGATTACGCGACTGTTGACTATCTTTGACTTGACGTCACGAACCGAGTTCCAACCAGCGCGTGAGAAGGTGTACAGTTTTCATGTCAGCCCAATCGCACTATAAAGTAGGCTATTGATGTTCAGCCGTACTTTACATTTAATGCGACATGATGGCTATTTTTAATGTAACTGACATGTTAAGGAATGTTTGAATTTATTTCAAACATTCTCATTTAAGATCAAAACACCTTCAGCCATAAATGATACCTGCCAGCTGATGTCAAAATCAGCTGTGTTCCCATGTTGCGGCATACCATCAGCTGACTCGAGTTTATCTGTTCAGCTGAAGTCTGATTCCTTCGGTTGGCAATCTGCATCTGATCGGCATACCATCAGCTGATTCAAGTTCGTCTGTTCAGCTGACGTCTGATGTCTTCAGTTGGCAATCCGCATCTGAGATTCCCCCTTCATCTGAGCTTCCCCCTCAGATAGATATCCATCTCTTCACCTCAGTTGACTCCTCATCTGATGAATCCAACAATCCAAGGAGGTCACATAGCATCTTGAACCGTGCTTCAGCTAGAGGTTTGGTGAAGATATCAGCTCTCTAAATTTCAGTTGGAATCTTCTCCATGGATACATCCTTCTTCTCAATATGATCTCGGATAAAATGATGAAGGATGTCGATATGCTTTGTCCGAGAGTGATGAACAGGATTCAAAGAGATAACAATGGCACTTGAGCTATCGCAATGAATGGGAACCTGTCCAGTTGAGACTTCATAATCTCTCAGCTGTTGCTTGAGCCATAACACTTGCATGCAACAGCTTCCGGCAGCCATATATTCTGACTCGGTTGTAGAAGTGGCAACACATGCTTGTTTCTTGGAGAACCACGAAACTAGCTTACTTCCCATGAACTGACAATGTCCAGATGTGGACTTCCTGTCCAACTGATCTCCTGCTAGATCTGCATCTGAGTATCCAGTCAGTTGGATGTTGTCGTCGGTTGGATACCACAACCCAACATTAACAGTTCCCTTCAGATACTTGATGATGTTCTTTGCTGCCAACATGTGCTTCCCTGGGTTGAACTTGGAACCGAGCACACACTCCAACTGCGTATGATATGTCTGGCCGACTGGCGGTTAGATAGAGCAAAGAACCGATGATCCCTCTATACTTACTGGCATCCACGAGCTTTCCCTCAGTTCCAGGTTCAATGTTCCAGTTAGTATTCATCGGGATCCTTGTTGTCTTACTTGTTTGCAATCCGAACTTGGTGATGAGCTCCTTAGTATATTTGGACTGATTGATGAAAATCCCTTCTGGTGACTGTTTCACTTGAAGTCCAAGAAAATAGTTCATCTCGCCCATCATCGACATCTCGAACTTCCCCTTCATGAGATTTGAAAATTTTTCACACAGTTCCTCCGACTTAGAACCGAATATGATGTCGTCGACGTAGATTTGCACAACAAGTATATCTTCTCCAACTTTGATGGTGAACAGTATTTTTTCAACAGACCCTCGTTTGAATTCCGAGTTCAGAAGAAAACCACAAAGAGTGTCATACCAAGCCCTGGGTGCTTGTTTCAGTCCATAGATTGCTTTCTTCAACTTGTACACCCTTCCATCTCCAGTTTCAAAACCGGGAGGCTGTTCAACATAAACATCTTCCTTGATATCACCGTTGAGGAAGGCACACTTCACATCCATCTGATAGACCTTAAACTTGTGAAATGCAGCATAGGCTAGAAAGATTCGGATGGATTCCTGTCTTGCAACTGGCACGAAAGAGTCCTCGAATTCGATTCCTTCTTGTTGGCAATATCCTTGAGCTACCAACCTTGCCTTATTCCTCACTATGAATCCAATAGTGTCTCTCTTGTTTTTGAAAATCCACTTTAATCCAATAACCTTAACACCATTTGGTCTTTCTACCAACTCCCATACACAGTTGCGTAGAAACTCATTCAGTTCTTCTTGCATGGCTGTTGTCCAGTGAACACAGTTGAGAGCTTCCACAATATTCTTCGGTTCTGGCACATCAGCTACAAAGCAAGAAATCATGGCAACATCTCCAGCTTGCTCGAAATCCTCTAGAACTGCCAACTCCTCAGCATATTGAGCGTAAGTGTTGGAATCTTCCTCGGTTGGATTTGGATTTGCAACTCGGCTCCTTGTATGCACACCTTCAGTTGGATCTCCGATGATGTTGTCAGTGGAATGATCTTCATACCATCTTCAGTTGCGTCTTCCTTCTTCTTCCATCTGTGGCTGTTCCGTGATCTGAGCTGTGGGAGATGTTGGACTCTTCTGAGCTGGTGATTTATCAATTGTTGAGTCTGGATCCTCAACATTGATAACATTTTGAACTGGGCTCGGTTGGGCTTCAGATGCTGATGCAGTTGGAGGGACATCAGCTGGAGTTCCCCCTTGAGATGAGCTGGGGTCCTCATATTCATCTTCAGAGGAGTATGGATCCTCATCCTCAGTTGCCCAAACCAGTGGTTCAGCTAGATTCTTTTGGCTTAGAATCTGAGATCTTGTGAGGGCTAGTGGAACTTGTGGATCAACCTGTTGTCCTTTAGCCTGTTCCCTGCACTTAAAAGTAGATTCATCAAAACTAACATGAGGTGTTATCTCCACAACACGAGAGCTATTGTTGAAAACTCTATAAGCCTTGATCCGAGCGGCATATCCGAGAAATATGCCTTTCGAAGCTTTGGCATCAAAAGTTTTCAACTGAGTCTTCCCATTGTTGTGAATATAACACTTAGAACCAAAAACGCGAAAATAAGAAATATCTGGCTTCATGCGTCTCCATAGCTCGTATGGTGTCTTTCCCAACCGCTTGGTCAGAAGAGACCGGTTCTGAGTGTAGCATGCAGTGTTGATGGCCTCAGCCCAAAATCTCTTTGGTAGAGCTGAGCTGGTTAACATGGATGTAGCTGCATCCTTCAGCGTTCGGTTCCTTCGCTCAGCTACTCCATTCTGTTGCGGAGTACGCGCAGCTGATGTTTGATGTGTAATTCCATGTTTCTCGCAGTACTCGATGATGGTTTCATTTAGAAACTCAGTTCCACGATCTGATCGGATAGAAATGATCTTCATCTCTTGTTGGTTCGATATCCGATCCATCAACTTGGGAAGCTCATCTCGGGTTTCACTCTTGTGGCGCATGAAAATGGTCCACGTGTATCTTGAGAAATCATCAGTTTCAATCAGGGTGTACTCGTTACCATTCATGTTCTTTGGTGTAACTGGCCCGAAGAGATCCATGTGGATCAGCTGTAACACTCAGTCGGTTGAGGGAGTTGTCTTCAACCGGAAGGAGGATCTAGCGAGCTTTTCCAACTGGCATGCACTGCAAATATGTGTTGTTGAAAACACTTGGTTTGGTATGCCTCTTGCATGTTCTTGTCTAGCAAGTCGGTTCATTGTCTTGAAGTTCAGATGGTTCAGCCTTTTGTGCCACAGCCAGCTCACATCTGAACTGCTCTTTGATAACAGGCAGGTGTCAGGAAGACTGCTGTTCCAGTCAGTGTAGTAGACATTCCCGGTTGGCGATCGATTTCCCAACAATATCACCTGCTTTGATCCGACATTTTTAACCCTGCAACCCTGTGCATCAAACTTGACAGAGAAACCATTATCACAGAATTAGCTGATGGAGAGCAAGTTATGCTTCAATCCATCAACATATGAGACATTAGAAATAGAAACGTGATTGGTTTCAAGGGTACCGTAACCTCTGGTGTAACCTTTTGAGTTGTCACCAAAAGTAACTGATGGACCTTCTTTCTCCACGAAACTTCCAAGCAAATCCTTCAGATTTGTCATGTGTTTCGAGCATCCACTGTCCATCACCCACATTGTTGCAGACGCTTTATTCTTTCTCAGCTATTTCTCCTGTACCTGCAAAGAGAAACTCGCTTAGGTCCCCAATTTTAGTTGGGTCCTGGAGGGTTAGAACCAGTTCCTCCTGGAACTGTGCGACGCTTTTCCCTGTATACTCGGATGGATTTATCATTCCAGATCACTTTTCCTTCATCATCAACTATAACAACACCTCGGTTATCCTTAGACTTGTTGTTAGTAGTGATGTTCTATTTTTTGGGAGGATTTGGATTTCTCCCATTGTGAGCTTTCAGAGGAGAGGCTTTCCCCCTGTTTTGATGGCGATTCTTATCCTGTTGAATTTGTCTGTAAGGTCTGATGCCTTATTGGAATCTCTGTGGCTGATTCTGATTCCAACTCCTTGAATATTGTTTGTAGCTGTTCATGCCCTGTTGGTGGTTCATGTTGTGGCATGAATATCTCCAGCTGTTCGACCCGTTCCTTATCGGTTGACTCGGTTGGAACCTTTGGTTGAACTGATGATGGAACCGCTGTTGATTCAGATGGTTGCATCCTTGTTGGTTCTGCGGTCGGTTCCATTCTTTCTGATGTTGACTCTGAGGTTGATGCAGAGGTCGGTTCTGATTCTGAGTTCGGTTGCGATTATGCCTTCGACGCCTCTGATTCCTCTTCTGACTTTTGGAACATTCCCCCTCGGTTGATTTCCCAACCGATGGAACATTCTGTCCTCCATCTACTGCTCTTTTTTCCTTCTCAGTTGTGGTTGCCTTGGTCGGTTGAGCTTGCTGAGAGGTGGAGGTTGAATTACTTTGTGGTGACTCAGGTTCCACTGTGTTAGGTTCGACAACCTTGACCTCAACAGCTTTGATGAAGGTTGCTGGAGGAATTCCACTATCTTTAATCACATCATAACCGAGTCCTGACACGTCATCCATCTGTCTACTGTAACTGATAAGATTCTCGATGATATTGGATGACCGATACAGCTTGATTAGATTTTCCTTCTTAGTTTGCAACTCCTTGAGGAGGACAGTTATCTGCTCGGTTTGTCCATCTGACTTCTTTATTAGCTGGTCGATCTGAGTCTCTTGATTTTTCAACTGATCTTCCTGCTCCTTGATCTGCTTTGTCAACTCCTTGTTGGTTGGAGCATTAGTTCGGTTGACCGCATTCAGTTGACTCTTGAGATTCTCAATCTCCTCTGTTTGACTTTTGATCAGATCGTCCTTCACGGTTAAGGATTCTTCAAGTTTTGAGAAATGTTCTTGAAGACTCTTAAACTCAACCGATTGCTGATGTAGTTCTTCACTGAGTTCTTGAAAGTCACTCCAGGAGGGTTCCAACTCTTCGTCCAGTGATTCCTGCATGTTAGAAGTATTGGAAGAATTTAACTTAGCAGGATTAGAGTGTACCTCAGTATCATCTTGGTCGGTTCCAAGTGCCATGAGGCATTGATCCTGACTGATGGCGTTGTTGGTGGAAGTCAGCTCATCCTCATGTTCAGTGTCAGTGAAGATGTCTATGTCGTCAGCTGCTTCTTCTGCTACCATGGCCTTATTCTTTCCAGCTTGTTTGGCCCTCAACGCTTCTCTCTCTTTCTTCGAGAGATCTGGACAGTCAGCTTTGAAATGTCCTTCCTTGCCGCATTCAAAGCAGCCGTTGGTCACAGGTTTTGAACTGTCTCGAGTTCGGTTGGATTTGTAGAATCTTTTGTATTTCCCGAACCAAGTATCCATGTCAGCTAGCTTATTTGACAGGGCGGCTATTTTCTGTTGTAGTTCCTCTCTGCTTGGCTCCTTTGCAGCTGTATCTGCAGACCTGGTTGGCCTTGATGTTCTTGACTTGGAATAGTCAGTTCGAAGTGCAACTGACTTTGTGGCTGAGCCAACATCTTCATGTCGACTCGTCTGAACCGAGGACTGAGATCTTCTTCGGTTCACCTATTACTCATTTCCCTTTAAAATTGAGAACAATCTTTCAGTTCCTATTTCACCAAGGTCAGCTCGGCTCTCGTGGATATTGGTGAAGGTATCCCACTCAGCCGGTAGAGCTTGCAACACTTTGAGATTGATTTCTCTTAGTGTGTATTTTCCTCAAGCACAAAGAAATTTACGTGGTTCGGAGAAATCTCCTACGTCCACGGGGAGTTGTGAGTCCACACAACTCTGTCCAAGTTCTTCTGGACAAACCACTCAGCTTACGCGGGCTGAGCAACCATTAAGGATAAGTTTTCAGGTACTTATCAATCTTACAGTTTAGTTTTCGGGTACTAAACAACCTATCTACTCAGTTGCAGGAAGAGTAGGATCCTAAACCTTTTTAGGTGAAAGAAAATGGGGTTCCAACTAAAAGCTCGAACACGAGGTGAGCTTTGATCTAACACTCTACGAACTCTTACCAAGTGATGTTCTCAAGGTTCGATCTAAAGACACAGAAACTAACTCTAGAACTCTCAACAAGTGATGTTCTAAAGGATTAAATGCAGTTTAGCTCGTGAAGAATTTTACTCTTTCTTTCGCTCTCTGGTTTCTTCTCGCGTGTGTCTTGTCTTGTGTGTCTTCTATCTTCTCTGAATGAATGAAGGCCTCTATTTATAGGCGGAGAGTATCAACTAGCCGTTGGAGGAGCTGTTGATCTCTGTTCTTTGAAAGCGATGGCTTGTCTCTCATCTCTGCAGACTTTCCGGATTTGGCATCTGTGCTCTTCTGCTTTTCATCTGAGACAACCTTGTGTTGGGCCAAATGGGGTAATGACTGAACGGTCAAACCCTCACGTGACTTCCTTTTTGAAATTCAAATCTTAACAACAGACTTCCAACAAGGAGTGGTCGGTTAAGACTTTCGATCTTCAACTAGCTTGTTCTTCAGCTGATGTTCTATCTGACTGCTGACAGTTGAACTCTCAGCTGACTTCTACTTCATGCTGTTGATCTTCTGGGTTGAGTTATACAACTGATGTTCTGAAACTGAACGCTCAGTTGTCTTCCTTGTATCTTCTCCCTTTTTGAATTCACATGGAATGAACGCTCCGTTGTGTTCCTCACAACTGATGTTCTATCTGTTGAGTGTAACTTCTCCCTTTCTCAATGCTTCATATGATGAACGCTCAGTTGTCTTCTTTACAATTGATGTTCTATCTGAGTGAAGCCTTGTTGTCGTCTTCAGTTGGAGTCCTGTAAAGATAAAATCTTAACAATGCTCAAACAACGAGCCTAACTACTGACATTAGGAACTGGCAACATCTACTCGGTTGGGGTCAGTTGGTTTTGGAATCAATCAAAACTTTTACTTAAATTTCCCAACAAAACTCTATTCTTCTTCAAAATTGAAGCAAGAATCGTTTGAGGGTGCCACATAGGATTGTATATAAATCAAATAATTTTGGCTCGGTTCAGTATTCGATTCAATTTTTTTATATTCGAATTCGTAAATTTATGATTTGAATACACATACGAAAACATTTTTTGATTCGATTAGCTAATGAATACGAATTCAAAATCTGATATTCGATTCGATAATCGAAAATATTCGATTTCATATATAATACATATATATTATACATATATATATATATATATATATATATTTAAAAATCAAACTAAAGGCCAAACTTAAAGAAAAATAATATTACTTATTTCTCAAAAATGTCAAACCCTATCCTTTCTTTCTTCAATATCTATCTTTTTAGTATTTAAGACAAATGTATGGATATAACATTTATTATTGAATTGAGTGTTTAATTGTTTCTTAGGTGAAATATTATTTCAGAAAATTTCCTTAATTGCGAATCAAATAGTGTAATAAATTTATTATAAAATTTCGAATCAAACATTCGTATAGTATGTTTATAATAAACTTAAAAAACTGAACCGAATATTTGATTCGAATCGAATATTAGTGAATATCACTACGAATCGAATACGAATCAAAAAAAAAAATTCGAAGTCCATTCGATTACTGATTCGAGTATGCGAATAATGTCACAAATCCGAATTTGGAACCATTTATTCGGAAAACTAATAAATTGGTTCCCTACAAAAAATAGTTATTTATTCAACCAGCTAATGAATTGGCCAAATTAAATTAAATTAAATTTAAATATAAAAATATAGTTATTTATTCGGCCAACTAATAAATAAATGGGCCAAATAAAACTTTTAGTGCAAAAAATGAGAAAATACACATTGATTCTAGTTATTTATAGGGTTTTCAATAGGTGATGTTTCTGATGGTCCCGATACGAGTTTTGGTGTATGGGGAGGGGGGGGAATACACCAGATAGGAACTTAAAAAATAACCCCCAAAAAATACCACAACTGAGTAAGAAAACTCAGCTGGAATCACAACTGAGTATGAAAACTCAGCTGGAAGAGTGGTGCTGTGCGGAATGTGGTGGAAACAACAATAACTCGTATAAAACAACTCATGCTCAGATGCAAGGTCGGTCAACAACCAAATCAGTTGAAATGTAAAGATGCAGTTTTGAGAGCTGGTTAGTTGGTTAGTTGGATATGCAAAAAGTAACTGAACTGAAAACACAACACAAAGGAATTACGTGGTTCGGAGAGAACTCCTACGTCCACGGGGAGTTGTGAGTCCACACAACTCAGTCCAAATTCTTTAGGACAGCTACCACAAAGCTTATGCGGGCTTTGCAACCGTACATATAAGTTTGCGGGTACTTATCAACCTTTCTACTCAATTTCGGGAAGAGCAGGATCCTAACAACCTTTTTAGGGGATGTGTATAAGGGTGGGTTTTCCAACTACTAGCTCTAACACAGAAGTGAGCTAGGATCTAAGTTTGAACAAAGAAAGACTCAAACTAAGATCGAAAATACCAAGACATATTCTAACTCTCTATAAACTCTCAACTGGTGATGTTCTTAGAGATTAATTGCAGTTTTGCTTGTGCGCATTATATTGTCGTTCTTTCGCTCGTCTGTCTCTTCTCTGTCTTCTATCTTGATTAATGAATGAATACCTCTATTTATAGGCGGTGAGAATCAACTAGCCGTTGGAAGAGCCGTTGATCTCTGTTCTGTGAAAGCGATGGCTTGTCTCTCATCTCTGCAGATTTTCCCGATTTGGCAACTGTGAACTTCTGCTTTCCTTCTGAGATAACCTTGTGTTGGGCTAAATGAGGTAATGACAGAACGTCAAACATTCACGTGACTTCCTCTTTGAAATTCAAATTTCAACCTTTGTCTTTCAACATTGGTTAGTCGGTTGAGAAGTTTGGTCTTCATCTGAGTGGTCTTCAGCTGATGTTCAATCTGATCGCTACCTTCATCTGACCTTTTTTCTGAATAGGAACAGTTGAACCCTCAGCTGCCTTGAACTGCATGTTGTCGATCTATCAGATTGAGTCCTGCAACTGATGTTCCATCTGATCAGGTGGATTGTCACATCTGACGAACAATTGATTACTCAGATATTTTCTTTCATCTGATGTTCTATATCCGAACGGTTTGCTTGAACGCTCAGTTGTCTTTCTTACATCTGATGTTCCATATCCGAACGGTTGGCTTGAACGCTCAGTTGACTTTCTTACATCTGTAGTTCCTCATCCGAGTTTCCATCTGTAGTTCCATCCGAGTATATCTATGATGCCGTCTTCAGCTGGAGTCCTGTAAAGATAAAATCTGAACATTGCTCAAACAGCGAGCCTAAAATACTAACATTAGGATATGACAACATCTACGCGGTTGGGGTCAGTTGGTTTTGGAATCAATCAAAACTTTACTAAATTTCCCAACAATTTTCCCCTTTTTGATGATGCCAAAACCCTACTGATCTAAACCTCACTGACCTATCTAAAATCTCAGCTGAAATTCTAGACAGTCTATAAGATTAAACATCAAAGGGTTAGCACAGTTATAACATGGTGTTGAAATAACTTTGCGATTCAGAGCTTGGACAACTGGAAGATTGTACGTCAAGGTGAATCAGATATATGATGAAAGTTTTCATTACAACTGATGTGTTTACACAGATAAGCATAGAAATCAATTATATCAGTGGCTCAAAAACTTTATCTTGGCTAATACTTCAGCCCATACTTGCCGAAAATTCTGACAAAAATTTCTCTCTTTGCATCTGATTCTTTTGAGATATCTACTCCATGTTCCTGACAGACTCTTCTAGCTTCAGCTGCGATCTTCTGTCGGTTAGGATTTCTTGTATCTGGAATGAATGGAGGAAGATAAGTAACCTTCTGAGGAACAGGGACGGTATTCATATCCAGCTTTGCATCAATCATAGCTCGTCTGAACTGGCTGAACATGCCCGGATCCCCAGAGTGAAGCTCGGTTAGGGCTTCTTTGAATGCTTTTCTAGAATCCTCAGTTGCGTACAACTTTCTGTAATAGAAATCATTCACAATTCTTGTTTGAATGATTCCCAATCATCATTCCATTCTTGCGGCATCCATTTATCCACATGCTTGAAGCGTCCCTGGAGCTTGATCTTTCCCGGCAATCTTTGTTGCTTCATTTTTGCTTCAGCCTTCATTTGATGTTTCTCAATGCGTCGTCGGCTGCGGGAGGCAACATTTCTATCCAAGTTATTGGTAACCTTGGCAAGCTCTTCCTCGAACTTGTTAACTCTCGTTGCTTGGTTGGTCGCGAATTTCTTCACCCATTCTGGATTCATGTAATCCTTCTACGGAACATCCATAGCTTTAGCAGCAGCAATACACTCTTCGGTTGTAATACCGTCGAGTTCAGCATCGAGCTCGGCTGCAATCTCGGCTATGGAGTTGTAAGAGACTCCATACTTCTTTGCCTGCTCCATGTCCTTAGCCATTTCTTCTCCTCCGACAACAATAGATTTCAGCTGTTGTTATTTCTTGTCGGTTGGCTTCTTCGGAGCGGACTACTTCTTCGAAGCTGTCTTCTTCAGCTCGGTCGTCTTCAGCTGAGATTCCTTTCCGGCTGGCATATCTTCTTGCGTCTCATCTTTCCCGATCTCATCTTCCCCCTTTTTGGCATCAGCAATAAGGCTTGCGATTGAGCCATCCAGAGAAGTGAGGTTTTGTTCAGCCTGCTGGATCCGGTTGAAGAGTTCATCTACTGCGCATTCCACATCAACCTTCTTCGCCAGTTCCTTATCACGACGCTCTTGATCAATTTTCTTCATGGCAGCGAAGGTTTCAGTGACTTCTGTCTGAAAAGCGACGAACTCAGCTTATCTTTGTTTGAACCGGGAATCCCATTCTTGGTCTTGAGTCTGTTGAGATTTGGCAAGATTGGATTCTGAGATGGATTTGAACACGTTCACAACTGATTTGATTCCAAGAACTGTTGTCTTCAGATCATTGATTTCTTTGCTGATGGATGTTGAGAAGTCATCCAGCTTCATCTTCAGCGCATCATATTCTTCCAGCAGCTTCCTATGTTTCTCCTCCTGAGCTTCCATTATCCTTAGCTGTTCTTCTCGGTTGAGCAGGATGTTGGCAATCATCTCATTTCTCAGCTGGTTGACTCTCTCAGCGATCAGCTTGCATATTTCATCTGAGGAGGGTGCTGGCTGATCAGCTGGTGCTGGTTGTTCAGATGGTTGTTCAGTTGGCTGTTCAACAGTAACCATGACTTGGTGATTGGCCAGGTACTGTTGAAGTTCTTCTTCCTCCTGCTTGGCTGCTGCTTCGGCTGCGTCAAGATCATCTACGAATTCAGCAGACTTGGCCAGCATGTTGTCAAGGAAGGTGACACATTCTTGTTCTGCTGTCTCCCTTGTGTCTCTTCCTTCTGCCTTGTTGACATCCAGACGGCGAGTAAGCAGTGCGATCTTGTTGTTGTACGCAACTTCAAGGTTGGTATAATTGAAGTATTCCCTTATACGCGACTCATCTGCCTTGAGCTGGTTCCAGCTGTGTATCCTGATGGTATCTTCCTTGACATACCAGTGGCTGAAAATGATATTGAATTGATACAACAGCTCAGTTCCGAGCGTGGCAAAGGTGGGCATGTCGCGCGCCTCGGGGAACATACCAATCAGCTTCTGAAAGCAATATGCCAACTTGCCTTCATGTTCCAGCGCGACAGCTCAACGATCAGCTTCTTCGTCAATGGGGGAAGGAGAGAGATTTTCATAAGGAATAGGTTCAAGAGGTTCCTCAACATTGGCCAAAGAAGAGGTTGCAATGTTGGCATCGAGCGGGGAGCTCGGAATTTCTGACTGGGTTGTAATGTTGGCATCGAGTGGGGAGCTCGGAATTTCTAATTGATGATCAGTTGGGATAACCTGACTGTGATGTACGGCATCAGCTCCTACCGTGGGGGAGGATGGAACATCTTCGGATTCCTTTGATGAAGAAGAAGCATCCGAGGACATGTTCGGCTCATCTTCCGGATCGGTTTCCAGCCCTTCTATCCCATCTGTTCCACTTGCGCGAGGAACAATCTCGAAAGCATCCTTGTCAACTGAGTGACTCGACTCAGATGGTACCTCCTCAGCTGGTTTTGCAACTGACTTCTTGATACGAATCCTTAACTTCTTCTTACGCGGCTCCTCCTCTTGATCCTTATCTGACTCATCTCTGAGTCGGCGTGCAGCTGTCGATTTGGAAGAGTGGCCGGCAGCTGGAGGCAGCTCCTCAGCTGTATCTTTCTCCACAGCTGATTTCACAGCTTCCTTTTTGTCTTAGGGAGTGTAGACACTCCGAATCACATCAAGTGCTTTCTTGGCTGTTGGGAACAACATCTGCCTTTTGACTGGTGTCTCCTCACTGTCTTCCCACACCATGTTCTGATCCTTCGTGGCGAGAAGTATCAGGGCAGAGATTTTGACTCCAAAGTTGAGAGTTCCTAACACTCAACAACTTTTCCCCGGAGTCAGTTGTGGTTTCTGAAATCTTCTGCTTCTCCATTGTCAACTGGTGTTCGAAGTACTTGAACCAGTTGATGTTGTGCTTGTGCTCCAAAGCTATCAGCTGCTTGAGCTTGGGTCGGCTGATATCTCCAAAAGCTCCGCTGTATCCAAAGATAACCTTGGATACAACATCGAACAGGAGTCGATGTTCGGGTTTCAACTTTGTTCGCTGCATGTTGCTCCTCAATCTTTCTGCAGTGATAAGAGCATTCTCCAGAAATAGATCTGCATCTGCATCTGTGATGTTCTCGACGGTGTCCGTGGCAGTCAGATTCGGTGGAATGATGGAGCGTAGCATCTCGGAAACCTGTAGGTGGAAGGTGACACGGCGGACAGTTCTGGCAGGAACGTCGCGCTTCTGGCAGGAACGTCGCGCTGTCGACAAGAGATTTCTGAAACAAGGCCTACTCCCTGTTCGTGATTCAGATTCATGTAGAATTCTCCGACCTGTCACCTAAGTAAGTGGGTGGGAAAGAGCATTGCCCACTCAAGAAGGCCATTATCCCTGAGAAGATCGGCGAGAGGGGATAACGCCGGTGAGTCCAGTGCTTCTGTTGACAGAATCTGCTCGAAGTGGATTCTTGATATCATCATGTCATAAGATTCCTCGTACGACGCAGGGACAAGAGCTAGTCCTGATGATGCCATCTTCTTTCCTTGAGATGAAGCTTTCGGTGCCATTTTGTAATCCAGAGAGGTTTATATATAGAGAGAAGAAAAGAAGAATTTTGTCGAAAATGGTGAAACAAAATCTGAGACGAAGATGAACAGTTACTCAGATAAACACAAGTATAGAAGGTAAGAAATCACTTCCTGATTTTCCGCTTTTTATAGGTTAGTGGGTCATTTGAAATAGATGGCCAAGATTGAATGAATCCATCAACGGCTGAGATCTCGCGACTGTTGACTAACTTTGACTGTCGTCACATTCCGAGTTCCAATACGCGCGCGTGAGAAGGTGAACTGTGTATAATTGAAGTATTCCCTTATACGCGACTCATCTGCCTTGAGCTGGTTCCAGCTGTGTATCCTGATGGTATCTTCCTTGACATACCAGTGGCTGAAAATGATGTTGAATTGATACAACAGCTCAGTTCCGAGCGTGGCAAAGTTGGGCATGTCGCGCGCCTCGAGGAACATACCAATCAGCTTCTGAAATCTATTATTTTATGTTAAAAAATTTAAAAATTTGAGAATTTAGATAAATAGGAATGGGGGATTAAGAGGGGTGCCACATAGAATTTTTAAAAGAAGAGTCATTTTCGTTTATATAATAACTAGCGTACAACCCGTCGAAAATCGACGGAAAAATATGTTTAATAAAATTATTAGATAGTACTAATATGTTAGAGATTAAGAAAAATATAACTTGTTAATTATTTTAGGGTTAAATCATTCGATTATGCAATCTACTAAACTCGTTTAGAATTTATATGTCCTTGAATATATCTCAAATTCAATTAAAAAGTAATTTTACCACATGTTTACGTCTCAAACCCATATAATTATGTCTATTGAAAATTCTAATCTAATTTATTCTAATTCATTTGGATAATTTTCAAAGCTTTATTCTCCTCCAAAATCGATGTGGGTAGAAATATATTTGTCTCTCAAATAGATTGTCTCACGTCAATTTTGTATGAAAATTGAGATGGATCATTTTCATTGCAAATACACTTTGTCCCAGATTTATTTAGAAAAGAAAAATAATTTTGAAGATTGTCTATAATATGAAAGTGAACATATATACCCTATATTATGAGTTCGACATAAGACTAAGGAAAAAAAAAGAGTTGAACCATCATTTCGCAATCATCCCGTCTATCCCATCAGTTCCGATCGGAACCGGCCAATTGACTACAATACTGATTTTGTATAAATAATCATCTTTCAAATATATTCATAGAAAAATTAATGATGACATGTGTTTTATTTTTTTTAATCTTAAATTAATATTTAATTATTTAAATATCTGTCTATCAAAAATTTTCACACAATATTTAATAAATAAAAAATTATATTATAAATTTCAGTTTTACATAAATAACAATCTTCCAAATATATTCACAGAAAAATAAATGATGACATTTGTTTTTTTTACATTGTTTTGAAAATAACTTTTTTAACTGAAAATAGAACTTTAAGAATTTGTTTCACTATGCACTTGGATCCTTTACGCGCGCAATTCTTGGTTGGAATTGGATCGTTGATAAATCGTTAGTAACTTTTCTGCCAATTAATTTGAAATGGTGTGTTTAGAATAATTTGAGATGGTGTGTTTAGAATTATTCAAATATGTTTGAAATTTATATACTCGTACTTATTTCAAACCTAATTAAAAAATTAGTCATGTGTGTTCCTTTATATAAAAAAAAATCCGTATATCATTATCTGTTGGTTGGGAATTAGCCTGTCTACCGCCACAGTTCCGAGTCGGAATCGGCATGTTGACCACGATTTTGATTTATAACTGTAGTTTATAATACTCGTTTGGAATTTATATAAACCTAGAACTTAATAAAAAATAATTGATTGTACTATTCGTTCTTGTATTAACTGGATAGTAATATTCACTAACTACGATTATAAATTATGCAAAGTTGGAAATCCAACTACAAATAACGTAAAATTCAATTCATAGATGAAGATTATAGATTTTAGAAAATACATGAATAAAATGAATAAAATGAAAACTTTAAAATAAATAAAAATAAAGAATGGAAATGTGCCACATGAGATCTCGAGTTGAGGTACCCGTCAGTTAGGAATTGACCCGTCTACCTAATTAATTGGCAAATTAAATTTTTTTTTTTTACAAATTGAATAAAAATTATTAGACTATTTCAAATTTTAATTCCCAACCAATAAATTAGCCAAATAATTTTGGAACCATTTATTCGGCCAACTAATAAATTAGTTCACTACAAATATACTTTTTTTATTCGGCCAACTAATAAATTGGCCAAAATAAATAAATTATAAAAATAAATATAGTTATTTATTCGTCCGACTAATAAATAAATTGATCAAATAAAACTGTTGGAGATTAAGATGAGGAAATACAAATTGAGTCTAGGTATTTATAAGTTTTTTAATAGGTGAAATTTCATTGAAAAATTGATATAGGACACAAAATTTGAATCGATATTTAAAATCTATTATTTTACATTTAAAAATTCAAATATTATAATACTTGATTAGTAATAATATTAAACATTATGTTTAACATTGGTTGACTTAGTTATGATTTACATTTGAGATTCCAAGTCAATTCATGCATCTATTAAGTTCAGAAAATATTAATTTGATATAATAATATTTTGAATTCAATTATGTATATGAGCATGTATGTCTTTTAGTTAAGGTTTTCAGAAAAAATAATACTGATAGGTTTACAATAGAATAACCTTACGACTCGTTGTTGACCAAACTTCAAATCGTGTTTGGGTACGTATTTTTGTAATGTAAAATTGGCCAATCTGAAATGCATATACCAATAAATTACTTAAATTATTTTAAAATTATTTATTCAGCTAAATAATAAATTACTTCCCTACAAAAACTAATTATCCATTCGGCCAACTAATAAATTGGCCAAATTAAATTAAAATATATAAAAATATAGTTAGTTATTCGGCCGACTAATATATAAATTGGTCAAATAAAACTGGTGGAACAAAAGATGAGAAAATACACATTGATTCTACGTATTTATAGGCATTTCAATAGGTGAAGTTTTATTGAAAAACCCGATGTGGGGCACAAGATTTTAGTAGATATTTAAAATCTATTATTTTACATTTAAGAATTCAAAAATTTGAGAAATTAGATAAATCGGAATGAAGGATTAAGAGGGGTGCCACGTAGGATTTTTCAAAGCAAGAATCGTTTTCTTTTTAGTAATATAATGATAGATATAGATATAGATGTGGAAAATTAATACATCATTATATTACTAAAAGGAAAATTATTCTTACTTTGATAAAATCTTACGTGATACCCCTCTTAATGCTTCATTCCTATTTATTTAAATTCTTAAATTTTTGAATAATTTATAATCGTAATTAGTGAATATTATTATATAATTAATACAAGAAAAAAATAGTATAATCAATTATATTTTATTAAATTTGGATTTATATAAATTATAAACGAGTTTTATAAATTAAGCACTTACAAATTAAAATCGCAGTCAACGGTCGATTCCAATCTGGAACCATGATGGTAGACAGGCTAATTCCCAACCGACGGGTACCTCAACTCGAGAAACTTTTTCATTTAATGCAATTCTTTTTCATGTATTTTCTAAAATTTATAATCGTCATCCATAAATTAATGTTTACGTTAATTGTAGTTGGGTTTGCAACTTTGCATAACTTATAATTATAATTAGCAAATATTACTATACGGTTATGGACGAGAATGAATATTACAATTATTTTTTTTTATTAAATTTTGAGTCTATATAAATTCGAAACGAGTTTAATAAATTATGCACTTATAAATCAGAGTCGTGGTTGATAGACCGGTTCTGACGCGGAACTGTGGCGGTAGACAGGCCAATTCCCAATCGACGGATATTCATAAACGGATTTTCTTAGAAAGGAACACATATGACTAATTTTTTAATCGGGTTTGAAACAAGTACGAGTATATAGATTTCAAACATATTTGAATAATTCTAAACACACCATCTCAAATTATTTGATTAATCGTCTCCGTTGGAAAAACGTCGAATATGTAGGAAAATTGGCAGAAAAATTACTAACGATTTGTCAACAAGCCAGTTTCGACCAAGAATTGTGTGCATATAGGATCCAATTGGCAGGACAACTTTTTTTTATACATATAATTTTGAACTAATAAAAGTAAGGATATTTAGGATCAATTTTTATCTTATATCATTACCTAAGTTATTTTCCGAGTCTCAATCACTCAACATAAAGTTTTGTAAAATGGTAAAAGTACCAAGTGTATAGTGAAACCAATTCTTGAAGTTCTATTTTCAATTGAAAAAATTATTCTCAAAATTGGTAAATAAGAAAACGAATGTCATCATTAATTTTTCTGTGAATATATTTGGAGATGATTATTTATATAATACAAAATCAGTATTGTAGTCAATAGGTCAGTTACGGGTCGGAACTGTCGGGGTAGACGATATGATTGCAAAGTGGTGGTTCAACCTTTTTTTACCTTAATCTTTGTTGAACTCATAATGTAGGATATTTAGGATCACTTTCATCTTATAGACAATCTTCAAAATTATTTTTCTTTTTTAAATCAATGTGCAACAATGAGTATTTGCAAGGAAAACGATCCATCTCAATTTCATACAAAATCAACGTGTGACAATCTTTTTGAGAGACTATTTTTGCCCACATTGATTTTGGAGAATAATCGAGCTTTGAAAATTATCGAAAGGAAGAGGATAGATTAGATTAGAATTGTTAATAGACATTACTATATGGGGTTGAGACGTATACATATGGTAAAATTACTTTTAAATTGAATTAGAGATATATTCAAGGATATATAAATTCTAAACGAGTATAGTATATTGCAAAATCGAATGATTTAATTTTAAAATAATTAACAAATAATATTTTTCTAATCTTTTACATATTAATACTATATCTAATAATTTTATTAAATATAATTCCCCTTCCATTTTAGACAAATTACATGCTAGTTAGACTACCTGCACCGGGTGTCTCAAGCGGCGTCTCGAGACAGCGCCGGCGACGAGACACGCCGGTGCAGCTGCCATCGTCTCGAGACTGTCCCGAGCCGACGAGAGAGCCTCGAGACAGCGCGTGTATTACACGCGCGCGACTTTTTTTTTTTTTTTTTTTAATAGGCGCGTGCATTGCACGCGCCAGACATAAAAAAAAAGAAAAATTAATTTGCAACGGTTGTTTTCAAACGGCAAAATGCCGATTTTAATTTTTTTTTTTTTTTATTCTCATATTTTCTTCTATAAATACTACTACATTCTATCACACCACTCACACCATCCTCACACATACAATTTCCAATTCTCCTCTTACAATTCAATTTTTTTTCGAATCAATTTCGCTACATCTCGGAAATGGATCCCAACAATCCTTTCTCGTCGTCGTGGTGTCCCCCTGAAATGGCGAACGACGGGCAATACGGCGAATACACCGGCGCGGGGCTCGATTCCATCAACCTCAACTCGTCCGTCGGCGAGTCCTTCCAAAACGTGATGTTGCTCAACGACGGACACATCAAACTACACGCCGGAGCAGCTGTAGTTCCATATGATGTTGCTCAACGACGTCAAGCAGCGTCGCGGATGGGCTTAGTTATTTTTTTTTCCAACGGCTATGTTTTTTAAATATTGTAGTACTGTTTTTTTTTTATCATTTCTAGTAATGTAATATTTAATTTCTAGTAATGTAATATTTAATTTCTAGTAATGTATTTTTCTTAATTTGTGGTAATGTATTTTAATTTAAATTAATGAAATTTTCAAATTTTCTATTTATCTTCTTATTAAAATTAATACAAAATAGAAATTCAGAAAATCCTTAGAGACAGCCCTTAGAGACAGCCCCACTGCAGCTCACTGTCTCTATCTCCAAAAAATCCTTAGAGACATCCCTTAGAGACACTACCAGTGCAGGTAATCTTATACAATATTCATGGATGAAATTCATTACAAGGCAAACAATCAGAATGACGTTTTTTCCTTTTTAAATTCTTTTAGAGATGTCCCAAACTTTCTAATTTTGAAATAGTGATGAATTTGATTCCGCCGGCCTACTATAAGTTCAATTCAATGAGGCGCGCACGAGAAGTTAGTGACCTTAATCTGAGTTAATCAATTTATTATTAAATTTTATATCTGTCTCATGCTGTTAATTAAGTCCATGAGGGACAATGCACTGATAGGTTATTAATTAAAATTTCGTGAAGTATTTTAAATTTTTGACCAGTCTCATTGATATATCCTCCTAACAAGAAATTGATATCCCATCCGATGAGTCAACTATTAAAATAGTTATAACGAGGATTAAAATTCAAATTTTGGTCTAACTTTTTTATAAACATAAATTTTGATTATTAATTATAATTTGGGATAAAAATACTTTTAATAAAGGGGGTCGGGTCACCAGCTACAGGTATCAAGATTCTAGTACAATTGATGCATTTGGTAAGAATTTAGTTTTATTAGTCGTAATGTGTCGAATTCAATTCGTTTTTCTTTTTTTTTTAAAAAAAAACTTTTGAGGTACATTTGGTACCCTTTTAGTATTATTAGTGTCAATTGTTTCAAATTTGGTACAATTGGGACGGACGGTCTAACTTGTTCCAATTGTGTCAAATTATGATTGTGGTACAATTGGTACGAACGGAGTCCATTTGTACCAATAGTACCAAGTCGCGAAAACAAACTCGTAAACACGCATCGATAACTACGGCGAACAACGACGAGGATTCACCACCAATACCAACAGAGTCGCAATATCAAGGTCACCTCCACTATGGCGTTAGAAAATTTAGAAAAAAAAACCAATGGGAATAAAATTCCAGCGATGGAAAAGCACTAGAAATTGAATCACGGCTCGATTTTTTCCTCAAAATCCAAGCGATTTGGATGAAATTTGGGGTGGAATTGATCGGAATTAACTTTCCAATGTGATAAACGGAACAGAAAAATGATTAAATCACTACAAATGAATCATCGATTGATGAAAGGAGAAACGACTGCCAATTGAAATGACTTAGTTTGTACCACATGTACCAATAGTACCATAACTCTGATACGCGCCAGCGAACCGACCCGACCCTTCGCGAATCGACCTGCGACCCGCACTCCTTTCCTCATTAAGGTTAAATCCGTCCAAAATTGCAAATGTTGGCCAAAATTTGTGTTTATAAATAAGGTGAACCAAATATTAGATTTTAATTCCAATTATGACTATATGGATATATATTACTCCCTCCGTCCACAAAATGATTGCCACATTTTGAACGACACGGGTTTTAAGAAAATGATAGGTAATAGTGAATTATAGTGAGTATTATTGTGAGTGGAGTAAGGGTTCCACAATAAATGTGAATGAAGTAGCAAATGTGATTTCGTGGACAAACTTAAATAGCAAAAGTGGCAACTATTTCGTGGACGGGGGAGTATCTAATCCGATTTGGTGAGCAAACGTACATGGGGTGATAGGAAAAAAAATTGAAGAAACAAAGTTTTTAAGTTTCTTTACCTCATAAATAAAATATTTAAATACAAAATGAGATACAAATTGGAACATCATCAAATCTGCTGTCTCCCTTTATATAATGGGCGATAAAGTAATTAATTCCAGGATGCTCAGTCTTTGCAAATTTTTCCAAATTTTGGAGGATAGCTAGTTCCCATCTTGCTTTTAAATTGGTTGGGCCACAACGGGCCCAGCTTAAGAGTATTTAGCCTAATATATCCCAGCCCTGCATGGGCTACTGGGCCATCTGGGCCGAATAACCCCAATAATGCTTCGAATACTTTTTTAATATGATTAGCCACCAAATCTTTCACTATAGCCTCTTAATTTAAATAATAATAAAAATATTAATTATTATACTATTATACCCCGATAACATTTAAATTAAATTCGAATATAAAATAAATATGTATATTCATAGCCTCTACTTAAATAAAACAAATTACATAGCACCACATAGCCACTCAAATTTATACTCCTGCAATACTTCTTCTCTTTCACCATACCTTCAATATTTTGTTGTTATTGTTGTAAATTTTCTTTTCCATTTACGTTACAATGTTTCTAGTTGGATGAAATGAAAGAGCATCAATGGAAACATTTCTCTCAAATCGATACAACTAACTCTGTATTAACTGCACCAGAAAGCCTATATTGTTGATAGCCCATAGATGTGAACTGAGAAAGCAAACTCCAATAATTTTGAATGTCATTTAAATTTGGCTCTGTAGTCTGGTAAGGGATATTGTTATATGTAAGTTTTGTTTTGACCACGGGGAAGGTGAACTTTGCAAATTTCCCTATGGTCTTGTTCAAATCTTCAATTTCTCCCTGCAACTCGTCTCTCACATTCCAAAATATAGAAAAAATAGCGGTGGACAAATAGACGATTTCAAACCAACACGGAGGCTTTAGACATTCGATTCAATTTAAAAGTACATGGCAACATAATAAATCAGATTCTCATACTTGTATCAATTAAACTTCCGTACATAATTTCGTTCCTAAAATCCAAGATTAAAACTATGAACGTAGCCTGAAATTGTTCTCTTCGTATTAATTTCAATTTCTATGACGATTTTGAAGGAAGAGAGACTGAGAGAGATTATATTCTATTATGTTGGGATTAGATGAATTGGTTTTAGGTAGCGACAATGAGAGAAATTGGTGTTGGATATATAACCTATGAGTGGGCTTACGAGTAAATTGGGTAGGAAATAAGTGCGCCCACAAAAATATATGGCAATGAAATATACAGCAGGCCCAACCCAAGGGATTAAAGACAAGTGAAGAAGGCAACACCTCGGAAGAGCAGAGCTCACAGGTAGAGGGGAGGGTTTTCCTTTACCTTGAGAGGACAAAGACTATTTTAACCTCATAGTATTTTTTAGTATAAATAAGGATCCATTATTATTCAAAGTGGTAACTATTCCATTCACATTACTTTTTCTCTTAACTAAATACATTTCTTTCTCAACAAGTTTTCTGATCGTCGGAGGGTCCACACCGAATTTCACCCCGGCCGTGGGACTTTGTCTTTTGCAGCAAGTCTTTGGAGGGATATCTCAGTTGCGGTCAAGAAGGTAGTTCGTCTTGAAATACTTCTTTTTCTTTCTTGTATTTGTAATTGAATTTCCCTTTATTGTTAAGGCTTTAATCCGGTCTTAGCAGTCATCATTTTTCATTTTTTTTAATTGTTCTACAAGAAATTTAACGGCTGTGTAACGGTGAACTAAAATCTAAAATCTTTAGCATCAAGCATTAATCACTCTATTATTAGGCTCACACACGTGCAATGGTTATTGTTTGTGTGTTAGCATTCACTTCCTTAGGAAAAGAAATTAACAACTCGGAAAAGCTTCCTCCTATGTAGGGATGGCAACGGGTCGGGTTTTCGTGGGTACCCGCACTTCCCAAACCTTGATGGGACGAGTTTGGAAAATATTCAATGGTTTTGGGACGGGTTTGGGTCGAAACATGCAAACCCGTGACGGGTTTGGATCGGGTTTGGGCAATTACCTCCGGGTACCCTCTACCCAAACCCATTTATATATATAAGATAAAAGATATGATTATATGTATAATTTATTATATAATTATAAATATTAGTAGATTTAGGGTTTTATCTGATTTTCTTAACCCCCACACACATCCGTAAGAGTCAAGTCTTTAATGTTTCTCCTCTACTTTTGTAAATTTATTTTCGAAATATGACGACACAACGACAACGTAACATCAATAATCCATACTTCTAGTTATGTTTTAAGATTTTGTAAGTTCGTAGTACTTTGCTTTGAGATTAATTTTAGTGAAATTTTCTGCTGATGTTTATGTTTTAATCATATTTATAATATTTTGTTATTTGATGTTTACTTTTTAGTATTCAGGTTTTTAGTGGGTAATAAACGGGTATTACCCAACGGGTTCGGGTCGGATATGGGTTTTAAAATTATTTTTTAATCGGGTTTGGGACGAGTTTGGGTATTGACAATTTTCATAGGTTTGGGTTTGGGAAATGCTTAATGGGTGGGTACCCGACCCATTGTCATCCCTACTCCTATGAACCAATTAAATGCCTATTGCTTATTTTAAAGGAAATTAAACCGCAAGTAAAGAAGCCAGAAGATTTAAATTTTGTCAAGCATGTTGAGGCTTGAATAAATGATCGATCCGTTTAAAATATATACTCCCTAATCCCATTATTTTTGTCTCATCCCATTATTTTTGTCTCATTTTTTTGGCACTTATATTAAAGAGAAAGAAATTAGAGGTAGAAAGTGTATTGGTGGAGTTTTTTAAGTGAATACTTAATACGATATGTACAAACAGTACTGAAATAAAGTTAATAAAGAGCGAGTGATTCGTGAACGACACAAAAATGAGGGAACAAAATAGTGAAAGGTGGAGTAATTACGAGAAATAAAGGGCCACATTAGCGATTTAAATAGAGTCTTAATAACCTTAATGCAGTCCAAAAAAGAAAACATGACAAGAATAACGGGATAGCCCGAAAAAAATTACTATAACAAGACAGAGGGACTGTTCATTTAGGACATTTTGATAGTTTCTTTTTTATTTAGTATTAGAAATATACAAAATATATTATCAGATAAACCACTGCGTACATCACCACACAAAGTTGGACTACTCCACCATATAACTTGAGATATACACTACATCAGGTTGAAACCAAAATTTAGATCTCTTACTAAGAAAAGACTTGTGGTGCTTGCCGCTTGAGCTTGGCCTCATTGACATTGATAATATTTGATTAATATTGGAGGTTGTACTGTTTAGAATTGCTAAATTACTCTTCTTATTTTTTCATTTTGTTTTTGAAAAGGAGAACTCTTATTTTCAGTTTGTGCAAAAGTGTAAAAATTGATAAGCTGGTAAAATCAGAAGTATATATATAACTTGAGCCAGTCCAATTAAAATAAATACTATGTAGTTGTGAGCACAGACATTAAAAACATAGGGTAAAAAGATAGATAGTGTGTAGGTCCTATCACTTTTAAGGTGTTTTGAAAAGTAAATTCTTTATTTAATCGGACAAAGACAAGATGAGCAGGACATCCATTTATGAAATAGGTAGAGATAATGAGTGGGACGAAGGAAGTAACATACTACTCCCTGTGTTCCAATATTATTGTTTGTTTCTTTTGGGCACAATTTTTAAGAAAAAAAGAAGTAAAAACATAGAAAATAAATAGATTACACCACTTGTTAAGAATAAATTATTTTTTTTATTTGGAAACATGACATAATATTAGGATGAAACAAAAAAAACAACACAACAATATCGAGGTGGAGGGAGTATATTATTCCTATAGTCTCCGGCCAGATTTACCATTCCTCTCCCACAACCGTATTGCCGTCGTAACGCAAAATTGGCCATCAACTTCGGAGACAAGACAATATGCAAGTTGAAAGTTTTAGGTCGATGCACGTTAAGATCTAGTTGCAAATAACTTGAGATAATATATTCTCAAATTAAAATTAAAGTAAATCTCTCTTTCAAAAGCTACTTGTTGGTTTGAATGTGCCAAAAGTCTCATAGAATAGTCACTGTCAATGTTTAGCAAGAGTTGCATTTGATTATTCAGCATTCAATGAGGGTGAAGGAGCTTAGGCTTCATCAAATTAAAATAAATAAATACATATATTTATATAGTCTGAGAATTTAATCGATCAAACAGCCTCGACCAAAATTGCACAATTTTCATCCTCTATGCATGATCTTGAAATTCAAATACTAATTAGTTAAGAACATGAACAAATACTTACATTAATTGTGACATAATTTTTTTTTTAAAGTCAAGACATAAAAATATATAAAAATGAGTATAAGGGGTACTCAACCTTACACAGGTCAAGCTATCACCATGAAGAAACCAAATTACAATTTTAAAGACAATCTCTCGGATGTATGTATCAATCAACTAAAAAATAACAAAACGAACAAGGAAAGTGTGCACGTAACCATTTTCATATGTCACAATTTCATAGGCCAGGCTTATAATTGTGACATAATTTAAGTTCTGTGTCTTCTTAGGGATTATCAATCAGAACGCAAGAGTTAATTTATGTTTTACGTAGTTAACGTGCATGCAAGTTTTGGACACCGAGCTACTAAAATTAATACATTTACAATTTACTTCTTCTACTAATCCCTAGGGATGGGCTACTAGAGAGCGTGGAGAATTAAAGGAGAAGATATTTTTGTAGTAGTAGATTCTTAAACTAGGAATAATTGTTACATTGGGGGTGAAAAAGTGAAAAGTGAGAGAAATATTAATGGAGGGAATTGATTGTTTGATTGCAACAGAACAGATGAGAAATAGGAGTGTAGTGCAGTGCATATTGAATACCAGGGTGTAGGAAGGAAGAGAGAGAGAGAGAGAGAGAGAGAGAGAGAGAGAGAGAGAGAGAGAGAGAGAGAGAGAGAGAGAGAGAGAGAGGCAGAACATCAAGGACCCAGGTTGTGTTGTGGGTGAACTGGACTCATGCATGATGAATCACTTCAAGAATAATGTGCACTTACTGCTATCCAATTCAGCTAGAGAGAGAATGAACTTTATTGGAGTACATCTTAAATTTTATAGCTACTTTTCATTGATATATACAAATTGTACCAATCCCTATGTCCATGGCTTGGGAGGCAACTGTTTTTGGCGCCTTCTCCTGTTTTTTCACACTCCTCAACTAATTATCATTGTGTTGGAGTTGGAGTTGGACTCACTACTCATCCTCCTATTCACTTTTCTACAATTCTCACAACTGCTGGAGATGCCCATGCACGCGCTCACTTTAATTTTCCCAGTTTTCGTTTTTTTATTATCACTCATGTTAATTAGAAAAATAATTAAACAAAAATCTACTTAATTTATCATGTAAGAAATGGGCCGGGGTTTTACAGAAACAAATATTTTATGTACCTCGTACCATCTCATTGCGTCTGAAGTTCCGAACATGCATGCATGTTGGAAGATAACTAAGTAGTAATTAATTAAGCTGGCATGAATCCGATCCGATCCGAGGACTATATTGTACTCTTTAAAGTCTGGAGTTACTTTTAAATCAGATTAGGTAAATGGGTAATATTAATGCGATATACTATATCATATGGGGAGTTTTTTTAGTACATATTCAGCTAGGAATGACAAATATCCGAAAACCAATTATAGATTACAGATCATCATCATTCATCAAGCTACATCATCCTTTTCTTTTTCCAACAAAGTGAATTAATATTTTTGAATTCATTATGAATGTTTGTTTCGTCATCAATCAATATAAGGTGATCATGGAATAAGGTGAGTTGAGACGAGGCCAATATACAAAAATCGAAATGCACTTTTGTTTTCTTGTGAGGCTTCATGCACCCTACTTTGCTGTTTCTTATCCTATATATCAGATTTATAATTTGGTGCCCCATCAACAACCAGAGAGACAGGGGCACAGGGTCAGCAACTATTCTTTCGTTTCATGTTTGTGTGTGTGTGTGTGTGTGTGTGTGAGAGAGAGAGAGAGAGAGAGAGAGAGAGAGAGAGGTATTTCTTCTGCAACTACATATATATATGTATACAATTTTTCTAATCTTTTTGCTGTTTTCACAAGGCTCTATTCGTTCTTTGATTGTAGTATTTCTTTCATTTGCCTTTACAATTTTATTTTTTGGATATTTTAACACTTTCGACTACTATATAAGTATATCTTCATCACTGTAGTCGATCTGTATAATAACGATGTGACGCACCAATCAACTACTTCTCTTGCTTGATATCAATGGAGTGAAAAATTTACAAAATAAATATATCAACGTAAGTCGATAATTTACTTGTATTGCAGAATTAAGTTTATTGCTATCAATACTATGTTTATTAATTATACCATTTTTAACTTGTGTGGTCGGCCACAATGTGTCCAAATATCATTACCCTAATTAATTTTAGCCATATCAAATCTACAAATATGTAAATAAGCTACATGCCACGAGTTAATTAACTATGTAAATATTTTTCTATCATAATTCATAAATCACTTCGGACACACCTTAACTTGCCAAATTCCTATGTCACGTATAACTTACTAAATACAGTAAAGATTGAACGTATTACTTTATGATAAACCTTTGATAAACTCGTTAATTTCTTAGTTTCTAGTCCTTTTGGGTAAAATAAATAGTTCTGAATTATTGCAGAATGTTTGGTGATCAATTTAAAAACTGCACATTTTTTCAATAAAAATATTTCTATCAAAGTAAACACACCCTTAATAAACTTTTGAAGAAGAAATTTAGATATAAGATCGTCTGAATTTTTAGGCTAAGAACAATTGATAAATAAAAAATAAAAAATAAAACAATTGATAATTGTGTCTAATTTTAATTTTCTTCACTATGTTGTACTACTATATACTGTATTTTTAATTTTTCATGTCACTTGGTTTTTATTAAGGATTTGTCAAACAGATAGCTAGTAATGTTGTCGTCTTCTTGTGAACACCCCAAAGGGTCCCCATATATACCAAATAAAGAAGATATAGTGGCACTAATTTGCAATCAAATGCGTAGTTGAGAATATAAAACAACCTAGCTTCACTAATCAAATAATCAATTATATTTTGTCCTATTTTCAGGTCTGACGAGGGAAACACATCAATTAATCCACCTAATTACCCACCGATTATTTTAACAGTAATTAATAGTTGTAATTAGACAACATACTATATTACTGTTAACAAGAAAAAAGTATACTTCTAGGGCTCGTTCGCTACGGAGTATGGGATAAAAAGGTGATATATTTGACTCAGATGTCTTATACGCATAAAAAAAATAATATTTCGTTTGGTATGAAGTATAAAATTCTCTGCAAAAATAATAATTATGGTAAATTTGTGTTATAATTAATTGCAGTATTATGTATACCACCTCAGAGATGGTATACGTAACAACAAAAATGAGTATAAATCATATGGGCCCGAATTTTATAAAGGGCCGTATACTTCATACCAAACAACATATTAGGGTGTCATAGACATATTATACACCCTAATTATGCCTACCAAACGAGCCCCTAATGTGAAAATGTCCATCTACCTGCAGTGGTAGTGTCTCTAAGGGGTGTCTCTAAGAGTTTTTTGGAGATAGAGACAGTGAACTGCAGTGAGACTATCTCTAAGGGGTGTGTCTATCTAATTTCTGAATTTGTATTTTGCATTAATAATAATAAGAAAATTTGAAAATTTTATTAATTTAAACAAATAACTAGTATACATTAATTGAAATAAAACAAATAAAAACATTACATTAATTGAAATTTAATAAATAAAAAACATCATGCTCGTCAACCGGCCCAAATCAGTTCCAAACATGCTCGATCAAATTATTGGTGAGCCGATGGTGCTTCCTTGTATCTCTCAACGCGGCGTCCCGTTTGAGATAATTCTTCCAGGACAGCAGAGTGGGACTCGGACTACATCACTAGCCGTCGAAAAAATTGAGAGAAAACTAAAGGAAGAAGATGAATTTGGTGTGGAAAAAAATTGTGCGATGAAGTGGGGTATTTATATGTGTGAATTAATAATAATAAAAAAATGGCTAAAATAGTTGTTGTATACCCGTTGGATCAAATATATCCGTTGAAGATTTTTTTTTTTCCGGTCATTGCACGCGCCGTATTTAAAAAAAATATCCAGCGCGCCGGATCGAGACGGTCTCGAGTTGGCGAGACGGGCTCAAGCCACTGGCTCCTGCACCGCGGTGTCTCGTCGACGCGGCTGTCTCGAGCCGGCCGACGAGACAACCGCTGCGAATCGTCTTACACATTCCCTAAATTAGTAGTAGTAGCTTGCTAATTAATGCTCTTAGTTAGGAAGTAGCATATGCTGACAAAATATGTGTATCTTAAGTCGATTAATTAACCACAATAGTTAATTATATACATTGAAATGCAATAGATACTGCATGCATCACTAGTCAGTGTCCTAATTTAAAGTTGCTTTGTTTAAAGGTAAGAGATAGGAACTAGAACACACACACACACGCGTCCGAGTATATAAGTATATGGTTATTGCTCTTGTACCAACATGTCCCAACATTATCCTATTCAAGAGTACTATGAGGTTTCACTACTTTACTTGCACTAATTTACATATATGCACTAATAAGCTTTTGGGTAAGAGCTAATAGTATAAGATTCCACCTTAAAAGGCAAACCATTCTAAAGTGTTTTCTCCACTACAATTCTTACTATCTTAATTTATACTTTCTACTTCATAATTTATTATTTTAAATCAAAGTTTTAATTTTCTAAGACATTATTTATAAATGTGAATTGAAATAGTTCACGATAGAATTAGTGCCTAGCAAATTATAGTGTATATATATTATTAAAACAATAAGATTAAATTCTGGCCTAGTAAATATTAACGGTGAAATCCTCTAGAAAAAAATATTACTATAACATTGTCTCACATGGTAAATAGATATAGGGATGGGCTATGGTGAAAATGACCCTTAAATTAAGAAATAAGAATAAATTTGGATAACACATCTATACTAATATAAAAAGAGTCTTGTTTTACAAAATTTGTTTTGCCTAAAATATCCTTATTAAGGACAACAATGTAATATAATGAGTATCAATTCAATATAATTTATTTCTTACCTAATGTAATTAATCGTGAAAGTTTATGGCCCATGCATATGAATGAGTCTCAATTCAATGTATTTGTTGCTTAATTTGAAGAAAAAGAATTTGACGGACATAGTTAATATAGAAATTGAATATATGTACGGCCAATCACATGAAACTTACCTAATAGTAATAATTATTTTTATCAGTAATAATTATATATTACCTAATGTAATTAACGTAAAAATTTTCGGCCCATGTATGTATTGAGGGATTGGGCACTATCTATACATATAAAATTACTTTTATAGCTAAAATTAAAATAAAGATGAAAATGTTAGGGTTCTTGTTTGTTATATTTGGTAGAAGAATTCTTGAAAGCTTTATTGTAGCGCCAGAAGCCACTGAATTTACATACAATAATTCGTTTCATGTAATTAGTTTTGGGATTATGATGAACGTCTAACACAATGCAAATTAGTATTCTTCGTGCGCGAAATCAGATGAATTTTCTCAGTTTGCTGCAGGTACGATTATCTTCAACATTAGCGTTTTCCTCAAGGTGTGATCATCTCATAAATTCTATTGTTGTAACTCTAATTTTTCTGAACAGTCAGTTTATGTTTTTGCTTCATCTGAAATTGGTAATTTAATTCAGGTAAAGATTATATTTGACGAGCTTTGTATAACTTACACTTGCTTCCCTTTCAGTATTAGAAATATCCATGATATATAAAATTGTGTGTATCTGTTTAATCTCTAATATATGAGATATATTTGTTTCTATATGCAACTTCCGAAAATAATTCATTAATTTGTCAAAATCTGTGGCCAATGCAGAGAGTGAGTTTGTAGATGTCTAATAAGCATTTCCTTTTCTTGAATATTCTTATCTATTAGACATTTTAATGGAGTCCCTGTACTATACATTAGAGACCAGCAAGGATAGGAAAGCAGGAGAGCCCATCACCTCCCCGTAAGTTGTTCCTCTTTAACAGACAAATTGCTTATCTCATTGTGCACGACCGAATCGGGCTTGCAAGTAAAAGCACTTGCCATTCGTTGGTTATTAGCGGCATCCCGAAAACGTCCTGGTCGAAATATCCTTCGTGTACTTTGCAGTTAGCATTTTTCATAATGTAATCATAATAGAAAATTTCCCATCTCTCTCCCTGTTTTTCTCTTCTACTCGACAAGTTCTCTATCATTGCAAATTCACATTTCTTAAAGGTTTCCAACATCATTTTCTGAATTGCAGCCAACTCACTGGAGCTCCGTTTTCAAGATTGATATGGAGAATAAAGTGTATTGGCAGTATTCATATTGTGTTCAAGTATCATATGAAGTATGTAATTTTTTGTACATCAACACTCATTTGATGATCTACCACTGTTTTTGTTCATTCATAGCTGCTTTTTTTCAAAAGATTGAGGCATTGATCGGAATCCTGAAATGGAAAAGCTGAGGTCCTTGATATCAACAAGAGAAGGTAACAAGCTGGATGAGAGTGGCTTTTCCATTCACTTTTGAAGTGTCATGGTTTCCATTCATAAGGGGAGCAATGATGTCCTCATTTGTCGTCTTGCAAGGTCCTCTGAATTGATAGAATAAGTAGATAAATTAGAAGATATACCATCATATTCTTGCACTCCAAGCTGATCTTGGTGTGTTACTCTGCTCAGTGAGCATCAATCATCATACAAGCAAGAAATTAAACAAAGCTACATGTCCACCACAATCTTAAGATCAATGGGAACTTGATATGGTTCATGTTTTTATTCTATATCAAGTATAATCATTCTCTTTACGCTGGATGAAAGAACTGAGACTTTTGATTCATACCGGATTCCACTTTTCTATTGCCACATTAGCAATGTTATTGCTTGAGTACAGAGAATTAAGATGGAAGGCATGATGCTAGCTTTGTATGAGAGACTATATTGTCTATTGGATATATCTTGGATCTTTTCTTCCTTAGAAGAAATAATGTAAAGTGTTTCTTATAAAGCAAAGCAGTGTTAACGGCCAAAAATAGGAATTTCATGATCATACTGGCGTCTTCCCGGTGTGTAAGGGCACATCAACTCTTTTTCTCAGATGCTTGGCAAAATATTCAATTTATTATTGAAGTATTATGTTCTTCATTGTATCAAAAACTCCATATTATTTGAAATCTTAGAGAAAATTAAATAAAATGTAAGAACGAACTTTTGCATGGAGGGTTGTAAATTGTATATAGAGTTTTTAATACACGTGCCATTTGATTTTAGAACTTTAGTTTTATCGCATTTCTACTTCAATTTTTTTAAGTTTTGGTTTTGATATGCTGAACATTAATATCTTCTTGCAATATAGAGAAATGAATCTCATATATAACCACACTAACTAAGGAGCTCCAACTTCAAGTTGAAGTTGAGGTAATAGAGGTAGATTATCTACTAAACATTCATAGTCATATTCTCAACATGAGATTAGATAATAGATGATGTGTGTCGAAACATGTATGCATTTTAGACAAAAAATGCTTATTGGGATGAGGTTCACTCAAAAGTTGGAGATATGAACCGTCCCAATAGCAACGTTCCTTTTTCCTTTTTTTATTTGTACCATTAGTATAGTCTCATTCCAAAAGTGGAAACAATTAACTTTTCAAAAGCTATAGGACCAACCACCTTTATCTTATTATTTGTGTTCTTAACAACCGTGCCCAAAGAAGTGAGACCTTGCTATTGGGACAGAGTGAGTAAATTACAGTGATAGTGAGAGAATCAATAAATAATTTGTTCATGCTAGAACATTAGAAAATTTTGCTCTGGCCGTTTTTGCTTATATCTAAGATGAAAATAAAGATAGCAACAAAAGAATACAAAAGTCTATTACTCCCTCTGTCTAAGATATGGTTGCTACTTTTGACATTAATTTAGGTCCGTCCACGATATGGTTGTCACTTTCATTTATAGTAGTAGGACCCACATAATACATTCTCCCTCCGACCCATTGAAATTGTCAAGTTACTGTTCGACACGGATATTAAGAATAAGGGTAAAAAGATAGAAAGTGGGTAGACTTCATTACTTTTTAAAAAATTGGAAGGGTTTAAACTTTCTTTATTTGGAAGATGATAATATGAGTGAGACACCTAAATATGGAAAGGATGACAATATGTGTGGGTCGGAGGGAGCATATCTAACCTTATATTTTTCACTATTTTACTCACATTTATAGTGGGACTCTTATTCCACTCACTACAATCTACTACTATCCACCAATTCTTTAAAATCCATGTCGTCCACAATGTGGCAACGATATCATGGATGGAGGAAGTAAAATACAGAAGTCTCATAAAACAAAAAATAACATTAGTTTTATTCTGTTTTCATTTGACAGTCGAAAAAATGAATAATCTATCTTCTACATTTTCTGTACATCTTTTCTTACTTGAATACTTTCATGGGGGGGGGGGGTTGTATACTATATCATAATCTTTTTGTCGGTCATATAATTATTTTAGAGTTTCTTAAGCAATAATCAAGATTGTGAATCTGTTTAAAAATCATGTCAATGTCATTGAACCTCATTTACATTTAGAAATTTCATAAATGGATTTGGGAAGGCTAAAAGAACTTATATATTGTGAAATTTTCCTTATATACATATACACAGAGTTGTAATTTACTATCTCCTAATTAACATTATCTTTTTAAAAATATGTGGGGGTAATGACTAGATAATTGTTTTATTGGAACAAAATATTGAAGATTTGTATGATCTCTCTATTTTACCATTATAATGCAAGTTAATTTATTATGACCTTTTTCACTTTAATGTTTGTTTTTTCACGCTATTAATCTTAGTACAAGTATTGATCTTTACAATGTGGAGTGTTGGATTGTTGTACGATTGGTTTTTTAAATAATGATGAAGAAAAGAAGAAATTTAGCATTTCTACGTATAATATAAACTGTTGTAGCGAACCACTCTTCGGATATCTTGAAGTCATTTCATTTGGACGAGACAAGCTATAAATAACCAACATTATTCAAGATGCATCTTATTTAAAGTCCCTTGGCTCGATCTTTTGATACATTTTTTTTCTCTTTTCATTAATTCATGAATATTTTGTTTATCTTTCCTATTTAAATTGTCATAAGTAGTAATTTTCCCTTGCTATAAATTGTTCTTAATATCTAGTACTTTATAAAATTCTTTCTACTTACAATAAATTATAAAATATACTCCATGTTATCAAAATATATAAATATCAAATATCCTATATATATATATAAAATATACCATATGTTTATCAATAATTCAATATAATTATTTACTAAAAAAAGATATTAGACAGATTTGAGGAAAAAAGTATATTGTTGCATTTTCAGTTGAGCTAAAATATAAGTTACACGTGCAATGCACGTATCATTTGCTAGTCTCAAAAAAAGGGCGGGAGCGTGTAGCTCACTCTCCAATTTTTTTTTTTTGGATGATTTTTTCTTATAACACGATACATCTAGATACACTGTGTGGTGTATCTGGTTACAAATTGTGGTACATGTCCGATTTTTCTTCAGTTTATTATTTTTCGTTTTTTTTTCATTTTTTTTAAAGGTTTTTTTTCCCGGCTCCAACTTCGCTCCGATTACTTATAAGGATAATCGTCAAGCAACAATTTGGATTTTTCGGCTCGCTTTGAGGCCTTCGGCTCCTCTCGCTCGAATCTTGACCAAAGAAGAAGCGGCAAACTAAAATATATTTTCGTAAAGCATAGTGCATTTCTTTATACTTAGTAGTGCATCTGATTACACTGTCCCGTGCATATCAGTACACGTAGTGGTGCATCTCATGAACCACAATATGGTAGATGCACCACGCCGTATGATGAGATGCACCACAACGTGAAACTAGATGCACCATACGTTGACATGAGAGCACTCGGCTTTATGGAAAAATCAAACCTTAAAAAAAATTGAAAATTTTTTGTCGTGATGCACTGCCCTTCTTAGCGAGATGCACCAGATGAGTGGCTGAGATTAATTCTCATTTCTTAGGATAAGGGTCATTCTTATATGATCCTAATCCTATATATATATATTCTCTCCGTTCACGAAATAATGCCTTGTTTCATTCCTTATTTGTGTTCACCAAATGATGCCATATTTCATTATTTTTACCAACATACTCTCGTTATTTTATTAAATCATTATCCCTTGCCATTGATGACCCCACCTCACATCAACTTTATTTCTATTTTTTTGTTATCTCAATAACTTTATTCTTACTTTTTGGTTAATATCACCTATTTTTTGTTATTACCACTTTTTTTTGCCATCATCTCACTATCCCTACTTTCTAACTTTTACTCCACTCAAACAATTTTATCAATTTTCTTAATTTCCAAATCAGACATCAAATAAAGCATCATTTTATGAACGAAGAGAGTATATATATTTTGATCCATAAATTTATTCTTTTCCAGAATACAATAAACTACTTAATACTATAAAAATTATAACAGTGTCACCCTTGCGCAACAAGTCTTAACTGCTGTCTGCTGTTAGTAAGTGGATAGTGATGTAAATCAATACTATAATGATAGTGCTTACAATAATTATGGTGATAGACGATAAATAGAAAGCTGCTTGGGAAAATAAGAGCAGCCAAAAAACCATCAATATTATTGGTGGTAACCCACTTACTAATAATTATCATTAGTTTGAGCAGCTAAAATATGATAATCAGGTTAGTGGAGAACCCATTCCAATGGTATTTCAACTTTTAAGCAGGCCAGATTATTACATGATTTAGATGGTTATTAATACATTATCCATCCAAAAATTATGTTTAAATAGTTGTATTAATTTATTACATTAGTTAATCCTTTTTACTTGACTTATGGGAGCAAACAAACAGTCAATCTTAATTTAATTAGCTAATCCACTTTCTTAGTCGCAGTTTATCTAACCCGGCCCATTTATTTATCTTGTTTTTCTAGACTGATTTAACTTTAAAAAATTAATTTTTCTTTTTTGAAAATGATTTACTATATCTGAGTTCTGAATTCACAGTACTATAAACTGTACGATGTCATTTAGTCACTTATTGCGCGAAAATTATTACTCAAGATATTTTGGCGCGCATTTATAAATGATTTTAGTGGGGGCAATATTATGATCGCCATAAAATATAAAATATTATTTGGAATGTCATAAGAAAATTAAAATGATACCCCAAAACATTAGAGAATATTTCATTTCATTTCAATAGAATACCATGCATAATAAACAAATAACATAATCTGGAACGAACGATGTACTTGTTTGTTTGTTACTATTTGTTAATTAAGCGCGCACAAGGGATATATTAATAAATTACTACTCCTCCTCTCCCACTCAATTTGTCTATCTCTATCTATACCTATATAAAAAGTGTTTTGTTAAAAAAAATTGGTTTGCCTATAATACCCCTATTAATTACTAATATATATATATATATATATATAAAGTGATTCCCATGCAAACAACCCTTAAAGTGAGAAATGAGAATAGATCTCCACCCTCCAAAATAAGAGATGGATGGCCAGATTTAATTGAAAAATTTAAGCTAACAAAATTTAAAAATAAAGGCGGAGGGGTAATTTGGTCATTCAACAAAAGAAAATTAAATCTCTCCAACCTCTTTCCCGCATTCAATTCGCGCAGAAACCCATTTCTCAAAGCTCAAACACAAAATTGAAACCCAAAATTCAAACTCTCGATTCACACTTCAAAATCCAGAAAATCAACCAGGAAATTCCTAATTTCTAATTGATAACACCGATAATAATCAGATCGAAGGGAGTAAACCAGAAATCGAGGTTGAAATCATACATTTTGTGTGGCTTTCGACAATTTCTTACCGAAATCAAAGTATACTCAAGTGGTGAAGAACAATGTCGTCTCAGAAGAAGGTTAGTTAGTTGAGAGGAATTTGTTTATATATTGTTTCTGTGCATTAATATTTTGTTTTCGAATGATTTTTTTTTTTACTTTGAGTTTTCAGTTCTGATTTCCTGTTTGTTGGGGATGATTCATCGAGTTCATTTTAATTTTTCAAGTGGTGTTGCTAGCAAGTGGTTGTTTATAGAATGATTTGTTAACATAGTTGTTGATATTGCTATTTTAAGTGACTATTGTATGTTAGTGATTTTTTTAGTACAATGTGAACTATTGTATATTAGTGATTTTTTTAGTACTAATTATCAGTATCTGAGACATGATTCTATAAATGTATGATTTGTTCTGTGTAAATAATTCATTGTGGTGCATGTTAGTTTTGTGGTGCATGTGAGTAATCCTTTTTGTGCATTTGTGTAGGCTAGAAGGTGCATTTAGGGAGGTTGATACAGCATCTGTCTTGATGTATTATAGGAAGCTGATGCTACATTGTGTAAATAATTCATTGTGGTGCATGTTAGTTTTGTGGTGCATGTGAGTAAGCCTTTTTGTGCATTTGTGTAGGCTATTTTGTGCATCTAAGGAGGTTTATAATGAATCTGTTTTGATGTATTATAGGAAGCTGATGCTACATTGTGTAAATAATTCATTGTGGTGCATGTTAGTTTTGTGGTGCATGTGAGTAAACCTTTTTGTGCATTTGTGTAGGCTATTTTGTGCATCTAGGGAGGTTTATAATAAATCTGTTTTGATGTATTATAAGAAGCTGATGATACATGATTTGTTTTGTGTAATTAATTTATTCTGGTGCATGTGAGTATGACTTTTTGTGCATTTGTGTATGCTATTTGGTGCATCTAGGCAGGTTGATAATAAATCTGTTTTGATGTATTATGTGTATTTGACATTTGATCAAGAAAAATAACTATGTAGTCTATTTCTGATTTTAATAATAAATCTACTGACTACTAACATTTACGAGTCTTTGTTGCATCAGTGAGAACCAAAACCTGTCATGATAGAAAGAGGAAGACAGTAGAAATTGAATACGATGATAGTGATCTTGAGGAAACACCGGTTGTCGATAAAAAGAAGAAGAAAACATTGGCTATTCAAGGACAAGGGAGCAAACGAACTCAGAAAATAGGGGGAACGAGCAAAGATGCTCAGAATGAAGAATGGGGCAAAATTGTTGAGAAAAAAAACCAACAAAAGGGTAATAAAGAAGCAGAAAACTATGGCAACTAAGCGACAGGAATTGATCAAGATGATCAAAGAGCTTCCCACTTTAAAAATAAGGACAACAGTCAAGTGCCTTTTTGAAGCTATAAAAGAGCTTGAAGAAGAACAGAAAAAAGTTGTAAAAGACATGGGATTTGGGCCTTTGTTGGAGCTATGTGTAGAGAGGATTCCTTCTAAACTAGCATACTGGCTAGTTGAGAACTTTGATCCGGCAGGCTGTGACCTCATGCTTAGTGATGGCAGAAGATTGCACATAGATGAGGAGGATGTGTACAGAGTATTTGGATTCCCAAGAGGGAAAAGAAATATCGTTCCAGTTCATAGAAGCATCAATACAAAAATAGCTAAAGAGTGGAAAGCTATGCTGCCAGGAGGGGAAAAATGGATGGTCAATGGGAAAGATGTAGTCAACATGATCAAGAAACTGAAAGATGGAGGCATTTGGTTCAAAAGGAACTTCTTGATCCTGATGGCATCAACATTGATTGAGGGGGTCCCAACTGGATACATATTTCCTTTCATAATGAATTGTTTGGAAGATATGGAGAAAATAGAAAGATGAGATTGGTGTGGTTATGTAATGAAGAGTTTGGTCAGGAATACACTTGAATGGAAAGTAGATAAAACACAGCCATTTACTGGTCCGGCATTATTCTTGATGGTACACTTTCTACACAATGATTGTTTATTTTTTACTTTTTTTTTTGTTAATTGCTAACAATTGTAATTGTTGTGCAGTTGGTGTATGTCGATAGAGTATCCGTATTCAACATAAGATTCAGCAGAGACTTCCCAACAATTGGCAACTGGGATTTTGAATCCTTGAGAGGCCATGAGGCAAATGAGGTGTCATACGGAAGATTTGGAAAAGGAGATCCGTTGGAAAGAATTCAAGTCGATTGTGAAACTTCATCAAAGATTGAAAAAAGGATAAAAGGCAAGGGAAAAGAAGCAATGAAGGAAGGGCGAAAAGTATGCAAGAAGCCAGAAGTCAGTGTGCATACGTATGCACACAATATGGTTGATAAAACGCAAAGGCTTGCCAAAAATATGGTTGAGTTGTACAGCATGATTCAAGATGCACCACAAGAAGCTGTTCAAACTCCAAGCTTCAAAAAATATAATGAAGCATTGCACATGCTGATTGGAAATGTCGAGCAACCATCATCTCAACTAGCATCTCAACCAGCTCCTGAAGAAGCAGACAAAGATAAGTCAAAAGTGAATGATTGGGAAGATGAAGATTTCTGGAGCAACGGGGAATTTGTCAAAGGCACGGTAGCAATTCAAGAGGCTGCCAAGAAAAAGTTAGAGTATATGGAGTATGTCAAGGGCATGCCAAGCTTCAGCCTGGATTTTCATAACGATAAGGTAATTCAAACTGATGCATCTAACTATTTGATTTTGTGCATGGAATTTTGTTATTTGGTGCATCTAAGTATTTAATATGCTACATATGTACAACTGACAAGGTTCATATATGTACAGGATGACAATCAAACAATGCAAGGTGATGAAGATGCTTTTGAAAAAAATAACAACATCAATGACGAAGCTGAAGAATTGACAACAAATTTGGTATGATTGTTAATGACTTAATTCATAAATAAGTTTTTCAAATTAATTTATTGATATAAATAATATTGAGTTATATTATAATGTTTATAGGATGAACAAGGAAAACAGGATGAAAAAGAAAAGGAGAAAGCAGAAGAACATGAGCATAGAGAAGAAGAGAACAGAGAAGAACAAGGTAAAAAGAACAAGCCAGATGAAAGAGATGATGGAGATGACGAGGTAGTTATTTAGTTTATTGCATTTGTTACATATGAATCTTACTGCTTTTAAAAATGAAGAAGTTTTTAATACCATTTAAACCTTTTTGTGCATTTGTTTAGCCTATTATGTGCATCTGGGGGGGTTGATAATAAATCTGTTTAGATATTATTATAGGAAGCTGATGATACATGATTTGTTTTGCGTAATTAATTCATTCTAGTGCATGTGAGTAAGGTTTTTTGTGCATTTGTGTAGGCTATTTGGTGCATTTAGGGAGATTGATAATAAAACTGTTTTGATATATTACGTGTGTATGACATTTGATCAAGAAAAACAACTATCTATTGACTATTAACAATTATCATGATGCAGTTTGATGAAATAGATAAATATCATGATGATGGGTCAGAGATGGAGATAGATATAACAAATGTTCAGCTGGATGTAACAAATGTTGAGGTAGATGTAACGAACGTTGATGAAGTAATATGTCAGGTGCTTAAGGAGGTAGATGAAAATATGAAATCGCAAGAAGCTGGAGATGATGAAAAAGACAAGCAAGCTCAAGCTGAAGAAGAAACAGAAATTGAAGAAAAAGAAGATATGCAAGAAGGAGATCAGAATACAGAAGAACAAGAAAAAGAAGACAATGCAGATGAGAAAGCTGAGGACGAAGGAGATAATGCTTTACAAAAGGTATTACTTGAAAAGTATATATAGATTATGTAGTTAATTGTTATACTGTAGTGCATCTAGTAATAGTATGTGGTGCATCTATTGAAGAAGTCTTGTGCATCTTCTAATAGCATGTGGTGTATCTACTCAAGTTTTCACATACATTGCATATCTTTCCCTCATCATTATAATAATGCAGTGCATCTAGTAATAGTATGTTGTGCATCTATTGAAGAAGTCTTCTGCATCTACTCTATTTTTTTTAATATATGTGTTTGGTATAACAATTGCAAAAATTAACAGCTTCAAACTCCAGAGAAGAAGGTGCAAGAAAAAAAGGGAAACAACATGCTATGAAGTGCAGGAGCAAATCAAAGAGAAAAAAAACTGAAATATTGGGTTCTCCTTATAATAAAAGGCCAGTTATTATTTCAAACCTGAAGAAATATGAAAAGGAATTAACACTTTACAGTTGGCATATGTTAGAGAAAAGGTATGCACTGAATTTTTAGGGATTAAATTTCTGTTTTATACATTTGTATGTTAATTTATTCTCACAAATATTTAATGAAACAGGAACGCTCCAATGTTCAAATCTGGAGAAATTGCACTCGATAGGAAAAAACTCCAGTCAATGGCACATGAAGCAATTGTTCACTGCGATGTGGTAGATGCATGGTGTGTAAAGCTGAATGATAGTGAAGCTACAAGATCTTCTCAATCACCAAAACGATTCTTTGCCACAACGAGAGTTTGTGTAAGTTAATTATCTGTAATACATATATTATAACACGTTTTTGGGTCACAAATACTAAATTATTCAATTATATTTCAGAGAGATATAATGGTATCGCGTCCAAGTTCGATGAAAGTCGATTAAATTATGTGTCATTTTGTAGAAAAATTAACACATGAAATTCAGAGCTATTCTCGTGATCCGGTTGAAGACATCGATATGGTATTTTGAAATAAATTATATATAAATACAACTATAATGATAATATTGATTATCATGATTAAATTATCTAATGCCTTATTTGTTTTATGCAGTTTTTCTTTCCTATATACAAAGAAAATCATTGCTTTATGATTTGTATTGATGTGAGGACTGGAAAAACGTTTGTTGTCGATCACAGAAATGACAAAGAATCAAACTGCTTGGAAGAGAAATATGGAGACATTCTCAGTGACATGGTAAATAAGTGAATACTTCATTAATATGTGCATGGGTTTGGTCTATTAGTGAATTGGGGCTATGAATAGATGAATTAGCGGTCCTTTAGCTGTTGATTGTGCTTTTTTCTTGCATAAATGCTTGAGATTCAGAGTGGTGTCTATATGTGTTCTGTGGAGTGTGCTTCTATTATAGTAGTGTTCCTTTCATCTTACATGTCTTAGAATTTTGTCTGCATGAACATGATCACTGTTCTCTCATTCCTACGTTATGTTTTGTGATCACTGTTTTCTCCTTGATATGTTATATTTTCTTTAATCTGAGAATTAAGATATTTTGCAGAAGGAAATGTTCAATTATTTCTTGATTGAACAAAATTTGAAATCAAAAGTAAAGATACTGAAGAATGACAAATACAGCATTGTAATGGGGAGATGAACACAACAAAAGAGATGGTGCAATATTTACAATGAGGCACATGGAAACTTTCATGGGAGACCCAATAATCAGCTGGAGGGCAGGGCTCACAAACAAATCACCAAAACAAATCCGAATGCTTCGAGTGAAGTATTGTGCAGCTATTCTAGCTTGCAACCAGAACACACTCAAAGATGAAATTAAAGTAGGAGCTCAGTTCTATTACAAGGATTTGGATGAAAAAAAAGAATTTGATATTAAGAAGTTTTAGTTAGAATGTTGACTTCAAATAACTGTTAGAAACTGAAAATACAATAGGAAGTTGAAATAGTTGTAAGTAATATTTTGAACTACTTTCTACAATGCATTGAAGTTGAACTAGTTGTATGTAATGATTTGAACTACTTTCTACAATGCATTTTGATATTTTGGAATAGTTTATATGGTATAAATGATATGTTATTTACTAAAATGATGATAAGATATTGTGATTGCTTAGTTGTCAATAGTACAATTGCATGATATGTAGAAGATTATGTACTTAATTGTTATACTGTAGTGCATCTATTGAAGAATTATTGTGCATCTTCTAATAGCATGTGGTGCATCTATTGAAGAAGTCTTGTGCATCTTTTTATAGCATGTGGTTCATATACTCAATTTTCCACATACATTGCAAAGCTTTCCCTCATAGTATGCGGTTCTTTTAATTTTAATTTCTTGTAATTAACTTAAATTGTAACATTACATATTATTAAAATGCATTATAAATAAAAATAAAGCGGCAAAACAAAAAAATGAAGCGGCAAACAAAGAAATGAAGCGGCTAAACAAAAAAATGAAGCGGCAAAAAAAATATTTGAAAATTACAGAAAAATTAAATCATGGACATGCGAGCCGGGCACGTGCACCACATATGCAGCTCACACACGGTAACATAGGGTCCAATGTGACACCTCAAATATTATGGCTCCGCCTTCGGCTCCGATTTTACGGATCCGCCTTTGGCTCCGATTTTACGGCTCCGCCTTCGGCTCCGATTTTAGGGCTTCGCCTTAGTCTCAGATTTTACGGCTTCGCCTTCGCTCCGATTACTAATATAAGGATAATCGGCGGCCAACAATTTGAACTTTTTCGGCTCGCTCCGAGGCCTTCGGCTCCCCTCGATCGAATCTTGACCAAAGAAGAAGCGGAAAACAAAAAAATGAAGCGGCAAACAAAAAAAATGAAGCGGCAAAACAAAGAAATGAAGCGGCAAAACAAAAAAATAAAGCGGCAAACAAAAATATTTGAAAATTATAGAAAAATTAAATCAGGGATATGGGAGCCGGACACGTGCACCACATATGCGGCTCACAGACAGTCACATGGGGTCTGACATGACACCTCTGAATTTACGGCTCTGCCTTCGACTCCGATTTTACGGGTCCGCCTTCGGCTTCAATTTTACGGCTCCGCCTTCGCTCCGATTACTAATATAAGGATAATCGGCAGGCAATAATTTGGACTTTTTCGGCTCGCTCCGAGGCCTTCAGCTCCCCTCGCTCGAATCTTGACCAAAGAATAATCGGCAAACAAAAAATATGAAGCGGCAAACAAAAAAATGAAGTGGCAAAACAAAAAAATTGAAAATTAAAAAATAAAAATTTGAATTAAATCAAGCGTGTGCACTGCACTTGCGGCTCACACCCTGTCACATAGGGTGGGTGCTTTCTATTTTATGTCTCCGCCTTCAGCTTCGATTTTAAGGCTCTGACTTTTGCTCCGATTACTAATATAAAGATAATCGTTGGGTAATAATTTAGATTTTTTTGGCTCGTTTTGCGGCCTTCAGCTCCCCTGACTCTAATTTTGACGAAATAAGAAGCGGCAAACATTAAAATGAAGCGGCAAAAAAAATTTGAAAATTAAAAAAAAAGCAACAAAAAAAATTAAAATAAATCGGGCGCATAGGAACCGGGCACGTGCACCGCATAACACCCCAAACCTTGTCATCTGGGGTGCGACCTATTGAATTGAAGTATTTTTGTTTGGTAATAATAAAACAAAATTCACGATTTATAAATTTTTAAAACTTGAATATAATCAGAATTTGAAAAAAAAAATATAAATTAAATTATCAAAATTTGACGCGTATATTGCATGCAGGCCCCACAACCTGTCGAATGGATTGCGACCAAGCACATTCAAGCATTTGCGTTATGCAATAATGAATAATAATTTGGGATTTAAAAAAAATTTAAAACTAGAAAATAATGAGAATTTCAAAAAAGAAATTAAAAATTATAGTGAGCATGTGGTGCATCTACATTTTTGAAGTTGTGCATCTACAATGTTGAATTTGTGCATCTAAAATGTTGAAGTTGTGCATCTAATTTTTTTTCAAATGTACCAATACTACTTGCAAAATCTAATAAGACATGGATATTGATTAGAAAAATAGAGAGGCAAGGCTGACAGAAATACTCAAACAACCACAATATACACCATTGCCAATTGAAAAACAAATTCTAGTCATTTACGCAGCGGATTCTGCGATCGAATGTCATTAGACAAAATTGCTCAATATGAAAAAATCCTTCTATCTACTGTAAAACCAGAATTACTAGAAGCTGTAAAAAGACAATTAACTAAAAAAACAAAAATTGATCAACATATTAAACAGTTATTACAAGAAAGAACTTTAAACAATGTAAATAATGCTAACCACCAAACGAATGTAATAATATGAATGAAAAAATGTTATTCAAATTCAACAATGAGTATAAGACATATAAAAAGTAAAAATATGATATTACTAGACTTTCTTTGGCCTATCACAACTACGCGAATCATGATTCACCATTTCCTTGCAATTGCCGCACCTTCTCTTTGGTTTACTCGCCTTTCTTATTGCAGCCTCTTTTCTTGAAATCAACCTGCTACCGCTTCCTTTTGTCTTCACTGGATCATGAGGGTGAACTGAGATGGATTCTGGAATCGAAGAGCCATAAAAGTTATCAAAAACCTTCTCCTTTCCATCAACAGATGATAAACTAGATCCACCAGCCTTGCTATATTTTTCAGATAAAACCTTGAAATCTTCCAGTAACTCTGCCATAAGATGTACGTTGCCAGTAAATGATCCTACACATTTGTACATCTCACAATACAACTGGCTATTGAGGAGGGTTTGCTGATCGAGATGGGCAGAACCATAACTACTTGTGTCAGTACAATTCAAAAAATCAGAACAAGCAAACTTAGACCACCTTCTTAACAAATATGCATCTGGAATCCTTTGCAAATTCATGTTCTTGAAGATAAAGAACATATGCTGACACAACAACCCATTTGTCATAAAATAGTTACAACTACACTTGACAAAATCTTCTACTAGATTGTGCACAACAGTAAATTTTCCACGAACCATGTCAGAAACCTCGTATGTCTTAGAATCAGCTTCACAATTCATATTCAACATGCAATAATGATTTACAGCAGCTAATATTTCCTTTTGAACCCCAGAAAACATCTGAAAAGTATAGACAGAAGCAACATGTCTCTCAATCGACAGTCGTGTCTCAAGCTTTGGAAAACAAGACTCATCTACACTGCTCAACTGCTTGTGAACATGACGTTGAGAATCAATGGCACTAGCAAAATGCATAAAAAACTCAATCAAATTAGCATTCTTGTTCAAGTACTTTCAGAAGAAGCTATTTTCACTCTCCGACATAGAAGTGGTACGAAACAATCCACCCATAGACAGATCTCTAAAATAAGCCGGAATCCAGAAAAAATGAAGATCATACATAGCTGAAAACGAACTAATCTTAGACAGATCAAAATCCTCCATAATTTCATACCATTGTTGTTCAAAATCAGTAGGCTCAACAACTTCAGACCAAACAAGATCATTAAACTTCCGACAAAAAACAGTATCATTTCTCAAAGACGAAGGAATCTTATCAGCAACCTTGCACATAATATGCCACATACAAAAACGATGACGCGTGGTAGGCAAAGGAAAGATATTACCTACAACAATTTTGATAGCTGGATCTTGATCTATAATCAATATACTTGGCTTTTTCTTGTCCATACAACGCACAAAATTCTCAAAAAGCCAAGTATACGAATCAGCATCCTCACTAGACAAAAGACCGGCAGCAAATGTCACACACCTCCCATGATTATCCTTTCCAGTAAAGGGTGTAAATATGAGATTGTACCTGGAAAAATATAACATGATACAGAAATTTTAGAAGAAATAGTAAGATTTTTAAAGATGAAGGTGCACAAGTAAACATTGACAGATGCACAACTATTAATGAACAGATGCACCACAAAACTTCAAGAGATGAAACACAAATGCTACAATAATTTGCAATCTACAATCATAAGATATTGAATAATGTATTCAGAATATAGGTATACGAAAAAAGTGGATTAAATGCTTACTTGTTCGTTGAATAAGTCGCGTTAAATGATACAACATCACCAAATAACTTGTAACTCTCAATCGAAAACTTATCCGCCCAAAACAATCGCTTCAACTTTTTCTCATCATCAACATCAAAATAATAGCAGAAACCAGGGCAAAACTCACTCTTTCTCTTAAGATTATCCAACATAATCTGAGCATCAACACCAAGAACATAAGCACGTAAATCACGAGAGAAATTCTTAAAATCAACACCAGTACAACCCACATTCTCATAACTACCAACCAACTCCTTAAAAAGACGGAAAGACTTCATCGGTCCTATATTGGATCTAGCACAATTCAAAATAAAAGCTTGATGTCCAAAATTTAGACGTCTATTGCCTTTCATGAACTGCTTGTAACCTTCAGACACAAGAGAATGAGTATGAGCCTCATTGAACCCAGTAATCATATACCCTCGAGATCCAGAATACCTAAACACAACACGTGCTTTACAATTGAACCTCGAAGACATTCTTTTCCTTTTTTGTTTGCTACCATCTGAAGAAACATTGGTACTCTCACCTTCCCGATTGAACAAAACATATCTAAACATCGCTACACCACTTTCCTTGGTCAGAATACCAAGCTGAGTATCAAAACCACAAACACCAGCATAAATTTTATAAAATTTAACACCATCTTCCAAATTACTAAAGCATCGTCCAACATAAGGTTTCAGATCATCACTATACTCAAGAATATAAACACTAGAGTTCTCTTCAACACTAACAATACTTTGACAAATAGAATCTGCAAAAAAACATACAACATGATTTAAAAACAGAGAATCCAAAGCCTAAAGATAATCAAAACATTAAGAGTTGCACAAGACAACACTCATAGATGCACAACAAAACACTCATAGATGCACCACACATAATAAACAGGTGCACCAAAATAAATTCCAACATGTATCAATCAGACAATTCATAAATAGCTAAACAATAATCGTGCCTTATCTGTATACCCAATCAACAATTCTCAAGTATCACACAAATCAGTAAATTACAAAGAATCAGGAACAAAACATAATAATAACAATTCAAAATCAATTTCTATATTATTCAACAATAATTTTAGGAATTACCTGTAGAATTGCACATGATGTATATACCCAATCAATCCAGAAATCAATAAAAGAATTATCGATAATATGTTGAGAGAATGTATGAGGTTGAACAAATTTTGCAATAAACATCACCAAAAATCAAAAACTACAAAACATCACCCAAACAATAATTAAAAAACACAAAATATACAAAATTAACAGATATATATCAAAAGTACCTACAGAATTCAGCTTATTTACTATTCCCGAGCAAATCAACAACAAAATCAGAGTATAAACAATCAAACAAAAACAGGAAAAATCTAAGTTCGAATTCGACTAAGTAAGCTTAAGAATGAAAAATAATTCAAAAATATAGCGTACTTACTTGAGGGCAATAATCGAAACGATTAGAACAAGAAATAATTTCATTGATCCATGAAGAATTGAAGATTGAATTCGAGGATGAAATCAAGCTGAGGAAATCCGAAGAAGAAATCGTGAGCTGAGGGAGATGAATATAACCGATTTATTGAATGACATTTTTACCCTTCACATAACTAAAACACACGGTATTTTCTTCAATTAATTAAAATATGCGGGCTTAATTACAGTCATTGATTTTGTGGGATGGAGGGTGGAGAGTGTTGGGAAATTTATTAGTAAGAGTTTTGATGAATTCCAAAACCAACTGACCCCAACCGAGTAGATGTTGCCAGAACCTAATGTTAGAAGTTAGGCTCGCTGTTTGAGCAAAGTTAAGATTTTATCTTTACAGGTCTCCAGCTGAAGATGGCAACAAGGCATCACTCAGACAGAACATCAGTTGTCAAGAAATACAACTGAGAGCTCATTTGATCAGAGCAAAGAGGGGGAAGTCTTCAGAACATCAGTTGTAAAGGAAAACAACTGAGCGTTCATCAGATGAAAAGCAGTATAGGGGAAGAGAACATCAGATAAAAGAAAGTCATCTGAGCGTTCGAACCCAACTGACCAGATACAAGGAAGACAACTGAGTGTTCAGTTTCAGAACATCAGTTGTAGAACTCAACCAAGAAGATCAACAGCTTGAAGACGAAGTCAGCTGAGAGTTCAACTGTTAGTTGTTAGATAGAACATCGGCTGAAGAACAAGCTAGCTGAAGATCGAAAGTTTTAACCGACCACTCCTTGTTGGAAGTCTGTTGTTAAGATTTAAATTTCAAAAAGGAAGTCACGTGAGGGTTTGACCGTTCAGTCATTACCCCATTTGGCCCAACACAAGGCTATCTTAGATGGAAAGCAGAAGAGCACAGATGCCATATCGGGAAAGTCTGCAGAGATCAGAGACAAGTCATCGCTTTCAAAGAACAGCGATCAATAGCTCCTCCAACGGCTAGTTGATACTCTCCGCCTATAAATAGAGGCCTTCATTCATCCGAAGAGGATACAAGACACACACGCGAGAAGAAACCAGAGAGCAAAAGAAAGAGTAATATTCTTCACGAGCTAAACTGAAGTTAATCTCTTAGAACATCACTTGTTGAGAGTTCCAGAGTTAGTTAGTTTTGTGTCTTTAGATCGAACCTTGAGAACATCACTTAGTGAGAGTTCATAGAGAGTTAGATCATAGCTCACATCCCGTTCGAGCTTTTAGTTGGAAACACATTTTTCTTTCACCTGAAAAGGTTTATGATCCTACTCTTCCTGCAACTGAGTAGTTAAGTCGTTTAGTACCCGTAAACTAAACTGTAAAGTTGATAAGTACCCGCAAACTTATCCATAACGGTTGCTCAGCCCGCGTAAGCTGAGTGGTTTGTCCAGAAGAACATGGACAGAGTTGTGTGGACTCACAACTCCCCGTGGACGTAGGAGGGTTATCTCCGAACCACGTTAAATCTCTGTGTGCTAGTGTTTTTCTTTATTAAGTTATTTCTTGCATTCTTAACTATCTGACTAACCAGCATACAAACTGCATCTGCACATTCTCAACTGTTTTGGTTCTTGACCAATCGAGCATAAAAGTGTGAGTTGTTTTTACGAGTATAATCTCCACCACATTCCGCACAAGCACTACTCTCACAGCTGAGTTCTCTTACTCAGTTGTGATTTCAGCTGAGTCTTTCTTTACTCAGTTAAAGTGATTTTTGGGTGTTAAGTTTTCAAAGTTGAAAAATCCTAACTGGTGTATTCCCCCCCCCCCCCTCCCATACACCAGTAACTCGTTTCGGGACCATCAAATGGTATCAGAGCAGTGGTTCAAAAGACTACTGACTCTGTTTCACAAGGTGTGAATTCGAGAAAGTTTCTTCAGTGGTCAACTGAACAGATCTTTTTTTCACACTAGTGCATATTTGCTTGCATATTTGCTCTGTTGTTGTGTGCAGATGGACGTCAAGGATAAGATCGTGGTAATGTTCTCGGTTGTAAATTATACATCCTGGAGGACACGGATGAAGAAGATCTTACTGTCGAAGTATCATAGGATGCAACAAATTCTTTCTTCCGGACCGATCATCATCAAAGAAAGAATAGCTCGCACTCCTACAAATCCCAACGATGGGGATACAGTTGTGGTGTTTGTGGAGAAGCAGCCGGAAGACTACACTCCAGAGGAAGCCAAGGTGAGCCAGTTAGACATCTGGGCTCAGAGCACAATAATGTCCACAGTTGGACAAGATTATCTGTCTTGGATAGAGGAGTGTGAGACTGCAAAAGAGATGTGGGACATCCTGGTATCGATGAGTGAAGGAAGTGATGAGACGAAGGAAAACAAATTCTCACATGCATGCCAAGATTTCGACAATTTTTGTCTGAAGACAGATGAAATAATTGATCAGCTAGAGCTCCGATTTATGGACATCCTCAGAAGAATCCAGTCCATCCGAAGAGGAAAATACACACTAAGAGAAATCAATCTCAAAGTGTTACAAGCTCTACCGGCTGAGTGGGATACTTTCACCAATATCTACGAGAGCCGAGCTGACCTTGGTGAAATGGGAACTGAAAGATTGTTCTCAATCTTAAAGGGAAATGAGTATAAGGTGAACCGAAGAAGATCTCAGTCCTCGGTTCAGACGAGTCGACTTGAGGATGTTGGTTCAGCATCAAAGTCAGTTGCTCTTCGAGCTGACTACTCCAAATCAAGATCATCAAGGCCAACCAGATCAGCTGACACGACTGCAAAGGAGCTAAGCAGAGAGGAACTGCAACAGAACACTGCAGCTCTGTCAAAGAAGTTAGCCGACATGGACACTCGGGTCGGCAAATACAAACGATTCTACAAATCAAACCGAACTCGAGACAATTCAAAGCCAGTCTCCAATGGTTGCTTTGAATGTGGCAAGGAAGGACACTTCAAGGCTGACTGCCCAGATCTATCGAAGAAAGAGAGAGATGCGTTAAGGGCCAAACAAGCTGGAAAGAACAAGGCCATGGTTGCAGAAGAAGCAGCTGACGATATGGATATCTTCACTGATACTGAAGATGAAGATGAGCTGACTTCTACCAACAACGCCATCAGTCAGGAGCAATGCCTCATGGCACTTGGAACCGACCAAGATGATATTGAGGTACACTCTAATTCTGCTAAGTTAAATTCTTCCAATACTTCTAACATGTAGGAATCTCTGGACGACGAGTTGGAACCCTCCTGGAGTGATTTTCAAGAACTCAGTGAGGAACTGCATCAGCAATCGGTTGAGTTTAAGAGTCTTCAAGTTCAGTTCACCAAACTTGAAGATTCCTTAACCGAAAAGGACGATCTGATCAAGAGCCAAACCGAGGAGATTGAAAATCTCAAGAGCCAACTGAATGAGGCTAAGACTCCAACAGATGAAGAGTTGATGAAACAGATCAAGGAGCAGCAAGATCAGTTGAAAAATCAAGAGGCTCAGATCGAGCAGCTGATAAAGAAGTCAGATGGACAAACCGAGCAGATAACTGTCCTCCTCAAGGAGTTGCAAACTGAGAAGGACAATCTAATCAAGTTGTATCAGTCATCCAAGATCATCGAGAACCTTATCAGTTACAGTAGACAGATGGATGACGTGTCAGGACTCGGTTATGATGTTATCAAGGATACTGGAATTCCACCAGCAACCTTTATCAAAGAGGCAGAAGTCACAGCTGTCGAGCCTAACACAGCTGAGTTTCCAAAAGTTAATCCAACCTCCACCTCTCAGCAAGTTCAACCGACCAATAGAATTACAACTGAGAAGGGAAAAGGAGTAGTAGATGTAGGACAGAATGTTTCATCGGTTGGGACATCAACCGAGGAGGAATGTTCCAAAAGTTAGAAGAGGAATCAGAGGCGTCGAAGGCATAACCGCAACCGAACTCAGAATCAGAACCGACCTCTGCATCAACCTTAAAGTCAACATCAGAAGGAATGGAACCGACCGCAGAACAGATAAGGGTTTAATCATCTGAATCAACAGCGGTTCCAACATCAGTTCAACCAAAGGTTCCAACCGAGTCAACCAATGAGGAACATGTCGAACAACTGGAGATACTCATGCCATAATATGAATCATCAACAGGGCATGAACAGCTACAGACAACCCTCAGGGAGTTGGAATCAGAATCAGCCACAAAGATTCCAACATGGCGTCCGATCATTCAGACAAATCAAACAGGATAAAAATCGCCATCAAAACAGGGGGAAAGCCTCGCCTTCTAAAGTTCAACATGGGAGAAATTCAACTCCTCCCAGGAAACAGAACATCACCACTAACAACAAGCCTAAGGATAATCGAGGTGTTGTTATAGTTGATGATCAAGGAAAAGTGATCTGGAATGATAAATCCATCCGAGTATACAGTGAAAAGCGACGCACAGTTCTAAGGGGAACTGGTTCTAACCCTCCAGGACCCAACTGAAATTGGGGACCTAAGTGAGTTTCTCTTTGCAGGTACAGGAGAAACAGCTGAGGAAGAAGAAGGCGTCTGCAACAATATGGGTAATGGACAGTGGATGCTCGAAACACACGACAAATCTGAAGGATTTGCTTGGAAGTTTCGTAGAAAAAGAAGGTCCATCAGTTACTTTTGGTGATAACTCAAAAGGTTACACCAGAGGTTACGGTACCCTTGAAACCAATCATGTTTCAATTTCTAATGTATCTTATGTTGATGGATTGAAGCATAACTTGCTCTCCATCAGCCAATTCTGTGATAATGGTTTCTCTGTCAAGTTTGATGCACAGGGTTGCAGGGTTAAAGATGTCGGATCAAAGCAGGTGATATTGTTGGGAAATCGATCACCAACAGGGAATGTCTATTACGCTGATTGGAACAGCAGCCTCCCTGACACCTGCCTGTTATCAAAGAGCAGTTCTGATGTGAGCTGGCTGTGGCACAAAAGGCTCAACCATCTGAACTTCAAGACGATGAACCGACTCGCCAGACAAGAACATGCAAGAGGCATACCAAACCGAGTGTTTTCAACAACACACATCTGCAGTGCATGCCAGCTGGGAAAGCTCGCTAGATCCTCCTTCCGGTTGAAGTCAACTCCCTCAACCGACCGAGTGTTACAGCTGATCCATATGGATCTCTTCGGGCCAGTTACACCAAAGAGCATGAACGGGAACGAGTATACCCTGGTTGTAACTGATGACTACTCAAGATATACATGGACCATCTTCATGCGCCACAAGAGTGAAACCCGAGATGAGCTGCCCAAGCTGATGGATCGGATATCGAACCAACAAGAGATGAAGATCATGTCTATCCGATCAGATCGTGGAACGGAGTTTCTAAATGAAACCATCATCGAGTATTACGAGAAGAATGGAATTACCCATTAGACATCAGCCGCGCGTACTCCGCAACAGAATGGAGTAGCTGAGCGAAGGAACAGAACGCTTAAGGATGCAGCCACATCCATGTTAGCCAGCTCAGCTCTGCCAAAGAGATTTTGGGCTGAAGCGGTCAACACTGCATGCTACACTCAGAACCGGTCTCTTCTAACCAAGCGGTTGGGAAAGACACCATATGAGCTATGGAGACGCAGAAAGCCAGATATTTCTTATTTTCGCGTTTTTGGTTCGAAGTGTTATATTCACAACAATGGGAAGAATCAGTTGAAAACTTTTGATGCCAAAGCTTCGAAGGGCATATTTCTTGGATATGCTGCTCGGATCAAGGCATATAGAGTTTTCAACAACAGCTCTCGTGTTGTGGAAATAACACCTCATGTTAGTTTTGATGAATCTACTTTTTAGTACAGGGAACAGGTCAAAGAACAACAGGCAAATATACAAGCTCCACCTGTTCTCACCAGATCGCAAGCTCTAAGGGAAAAGAACCTAGCTGAACCACTGGTTTGGGCAACTGAGGAAGAGGATCCATACTCCTCTGAAGATGAATGCGAAGACCCCAGCTCATCCCAAGGGGGAACTTCAGCTGATGCTCCTCCAACTGCATCAGCATCCGAAGCCCAACCAAGTCCGGTTCAAACTAATGTCAATGTTGAGAATCCAGACTCAACAGCTGATCAATCACCAGCTCTGAAGACTCCAACTCAGATTACGAAACAACCACAGTTGGAAGAAAAAGGAAGACGCAACCGAAGATGGTATGAAGTTCATTCCTTTGACAACATTATCGGCGATCCAACCGAGGGTGTGCGTACAAGGAGCCGAGTTGCAAATCCAGAATCAACCGAAGAAAATTCCAACACTTATGCCCAATATGCTGAGGAGTTGACAGTTCTTGAGGAATTCGAGCAAGATGGAGATGTTGCCATGATTTCTTGCTTTGTAGCTGATGTACTAGAACCGAAGAATGTTGGGGAGGCTCTCAACTGTGTCCACTGGACAACGGCCATGCAAGAAGAACTGAATGAGTTTCTACGCAACTGTGTATAGGAGTTGGTAGAAAGACCAAATGGTGTCAAGGTGATTGGATTGAAGTGGATTTTCAAAAACAAGAGAGACGCCATTGGATTCATTGTGAGGAATAAAGCAAGGTTGGTAGCTCAAGGATACTGCCAACAAGAAGGAAACGACTTTGAAGACTCTTTCGCGCCAGTTGCAAGACTGGAAGCCATCCGAATCTTTTTAGCTTATGCCGCACATCACAAGTTCAAAGTGTATCAGATGGATGTGAAGTGTGCATTCCTCAACGGAGATATCAAGGAAGATGTGTATGTTGAACAGCCTCCTGGTTTTGAGACTGGAGATGGAAGAGTGTACAAGTTGAAGAAAGCTATCTATGAACTAAAGCAAGCGCCAAGGGCCTGGTATGACACTCTTTGTGGTTTTCTTCTGAACTCGGGATTTAAACGAGGATCAGTTGACAAAACCCTGTTCACCATCAAAATTGGAGATTATATACTTGTAGTGCAAATCTACGTGGATGACATCATATTCGGTTCCAAGTCAGAGGAGCTGTGCAAAAAGTTTTCAGATCTCATGAAGGAGAAGTTCGAGATGTCAATGATGGGCGAGATGAATTATTTCCTTGGGTTACAAGTGAAGCAGTCACCAGAAGGGATTTTCATCAATCAGTCTAAGTATACAAAGGAGCTCATCACCAAGTTCGGATTGCAGACAAGTAAGACAACAAGGATCCCAATGAATACTAACTGGAAGATTGAACCTGGATCTGAAGGAAAGCTCGTGGATGCCAGCAAGTATAGAGGGATCATCGGTTCTTTGCTATACCTAACTGCAAGCCGGCCAGACATATCATACGCAGTTGGAGTGTGTGCTCGATTCCAAGTTCAACCAAAAGAAGCACACATGTTGGCAGCAAAGAACATCATCAAGTATCTGAAGGGAACTGTTAATGTTGAGTTGTGGTATCCAACTGACGACAATATTCAGCTGACCGGATACTCAGATGCGGATCTAGCCGGAGATTGGTTGGATAGGAAGTCTACTTCTGGACACTGTCAGTTCATGGGAAGCAAGCTGGTTTCATGGTTCTCCAAGAAACAAGCATGTGTTGCTACTTCTACAACCGAATCAGAATATATGGCTGCCGGAAGCTGTTGCAAGCAAGTGTTGTGGCTGAAGCAACAGCTGAGAGATTATGAAGTTGCAACTGGACAGGTTCCCATTCATTGCGATAGCTCAAGCGCCATTGCTATCTCTTTGAATCCCGTTCATCATTCTCGAACAAAGCACATTGATATCAGAAATCATTTCATCCGAGATCATATCGAAAAGAAGGATGTATCCATGGAGAAGATTCCAACTGAGATTCAGAGAGCTGATATCTTCACCAAACCTCTACCTGAAGCCCGGTTCAAGATGTTATGTGATCTTTTGTAAGCTAAATTAAATAAGCCATCAGGTCGCATTTAATGTAAAGTCAGGCTGAACACCTATAGCCTTACTTTATAGTGCGACTGGACTGACACATTAATCTCTTCACCTTCTCACTCGCGCGCGTGGAGCGTCAGTCAAAATTACCCAACAGTCGCAAAATCTCAACCGTCGATGGATAGATGCCATTCAATCCCGGCCATTTTAAATGACGCGGTAATCTATATAAAGCGCCAAATCAGGAAGTGATCCTTACCTTCTCTTTTCGTGCATATCAATATTAACTGTTCATCATCCCCTCCGAATTTGTCTCACCATTTTCAGTAACATATTTCTTCCTTCCTTACATATATATATTCCTCTGAGATGGCACCTAAATCAAAAGCATCAAAGAAGATGGTCTCTGCAGAACTAGCCACGTTCCAGGAATCCTTCGACATGATGCTGTCGAAGATTCACTTCGAACAAATTCTATCAAGGGAAGCTCTGACCTCGCCGGAAATCGCTCCCGTCGCAAAACTTCTTTCCGACCACGGTCTACTCAACTGGGCAACCCTCTCTCCATCCAAGCTGCTCAGAAAGCAAGTCGCCCACTTCTACCGGAATCTGCAATGCGATGCTGAACTCGGGCTTGTCACGACCATTCCGTGCAAGCAACGAATCAGCACTTCCCGATCGATGGAAGAAACCGCCGTCGAGATCGAAGTGTCTAAAGAACTGGAAAAGATCATCCCTAGGAATCGGGAGGCCATAGACGTGATGGGGAACTTCACCGACAAAGAAGCCGATGCATTTTCTGCAAACTATTCTACTTGTCCCCGAACCATTGAAGGGGAGTATGCAAAGGACCAAACTGAAGCCGGAGCACCGACTTCTGTTTGATGTAATATCAAAGTGGCTTTCGCATACGGAGGAGCTTTCGGTGATATCAGCAGACCGAAGCTCAAACAGCAGAAGGCATTGGAAGAACAACACAAGATAGACTGGATGGGCTACCTTGAAAGCCAGCTGTGGGCAGAGAAGCTGAAGATCTCAGAGTCGGTAGCTGAGTCCGGAGAAAAGGTGTTGAGTGTCAAGGGAACACTCAATTTCGGCACCAAGATATCAACACTGATCCTCCAAGCAACCAAGGGTTAGAAGCTGACTTGGGAAGGGAGTGAGGCCCTCCGTTCAGCAACCTGATCCTATTCCCCACAGCCAAGAAGGCTCGGGACGTTGTGGAAGTTGTGTACACTCCCAAGGGAGCCACAAAGCTAGCTGTGGAGATGGCCCCAGCAGCCCGCCGCCCATCAAGGTCCAAACCTGCAAAACGCCAGCTGGAGGAAGTGGCTGAAGAAGAAGAAGAAGAAGAAGAAGAAGAAGAGGTGGAACCCCTCAAGAAAAAGCCCAGGATCAAAATCATCCAGCCAGCAGCTCAACCGGCTGTATCGGGCCCCATGGTGGTGATACCAGCTGTGAAAACAGCTGAGGAGAAGGAATCAACCGAATCAAGCCAGTCGGTTGATCCAGCTGGGTTTGTGCTTCAACCCCGCCAACAGGATGCAATGGTTGAAGAAAAGGAGACCGGCGTAGAGGAGTCCAGCTCGTCCTCAGATGACTCATCTTCATCTGAGGAGTCCCATGACAGTCCACCCTCTCCACCAGCTGGAACTGATGCCAGCCAGGAAATCCCACCTGCGTCTGAGAAAACCAGCGAGCCAGCCCAGTCTCTCCCCAAAGAGGATTCAGTTCTCTCAACTCGATGCCAACGTTGAGACCGTTCCTTTTGCCAACGTTGATGACACCATTGAACCCATATCCTTCGATATAGACCCACCTCAAATTGATGAAGAGGCCAACCGCCAGGCGATCTTGGCTGAGTATGACGGCAGACTGGACTACTGCTTTCACAAACTGATAGGCATGTTCCCTGAGGCCAGCTCGATGCCCATCTTCGCCATGTTCGGGACTAAATTGCTCTATCAGTTCAGGGTGATATTCAGCTACTGGTACGTCAAGGAGGAAACCCTGAGGATCCACGATTGGGACAGATTGAAGATTGATGAATCCAACCTAAGGGTGTACTTCGACTACCAAAACCTCGAAGTGGCCTACAACCAGAAAGTGGTCGTGCTTCGTCGACGCTTGGATCTGAGTCAACAAGAAGGGAAAGACACCAGAGAGCTGTGCGACAATCCTGGAGCTGTGAAATTTCTTGATCATATGTTGGCCAAGAATGCCGACCATATGGAGGATGTCGATGAAGCTGACTTGGCTGCCAAGAGGGAAAAAGCAAAGCTTAAGGATTACCTGGCTAGCCGAACAACCCTGGTAGTAGATCCAACAACCCAGGCACAACAGCAACAACTGCCTGGACACTCTGATCAACCAGCACACTCCACCGATGCTATCTGTGAGCTGATCACTGAGAGGGTCAACCAGCTGAGGCATGAGCTGTTGTCCGAAATCGAGCACAACAAGGAAGAGCAAGCTGACAAGATGAATCAGCTGATGGAGGAAAATGCATCCTTGAAGAATCAGCTGGAACAACTCTCCACCTCCCTATAGCAAAAGCTGGAAGGCCTCTCCACTTCTACCAGCTCGGACGTCAAAGATCTGAAGAAGGCGGTTCAAGGATTCAGCTCGGACTTCAACGTCTTCAAATCAGTTGCTGAATCTAATCTGGCAAAGTCCCAGCAGACACAAGACCAGGAGTGGATGTCTCAGTTTGAAAATTTTCGAGCTGAGTTCGTCACCCCTCACAAAGATGTCTCTGCAACCTTTGCCGCCTTGAAGAAAGCTGAGCAAGAACGCCAGGACCTGGAGCTGGCGAAGAAGGTTGAAGAGAAAGATGCTGTGGACGAACTCTTCTCCCGAGTTCAACAAGCTGAGGCCAAGCTGACCTCCCTGGATGGCTCAGTTGCCACCCTTTTGGATGATGCCAAAAAGGGGGAAGGAAAGGAGCCAGCAGCTGTTGCTGGACAGGGGAAAGGTGTTCACCTACAGTAGGAGGAAGAATGAGGGCCAGCTGAAACTCAAGAGGAAGAAGCTGAAGGATCGCAGCTGAAGAAGTCTGCAAAAGAGCAAGAGCAGGAACTTGAAGTCTCCCACGACCTCGTAGCCGAGCTTACAGCTGAGCTAGATGCTGATCTTGACGGAATCTCAGTTGAAGATTGCATCGAAGCTGCAAAAGCTATGGAGGAGTCCAAGGAGAACTACTTGAATCCCTCTTGGATCAAAAAGTTCGCTGCTGATCAAGCCAAGAAGGTGGCCAAGTTCGAGAAGGAACTGGCCAAAATTGAAAAGAATGTCGACAGAAATAAAGCCAGCCGGAGCGTCCGAAGAATAAACAAACACCAGATGAAGGTTGAGGCTAGGAAGAAGACTCAGCAGCTACAGAGAAATGCCCCGCTCCAGTCACGGTTCCCATATATTGACAAGTGGATGAACGCTGAGTGGAACGATGACTGGGAGCAGTTCAAGCACGAGTTCATCAATGACTTTTACTACAGGAAGGTCTACTCAACTGAAGACCCAAGGCAAGTCTTCAAGGAAGTCTTATGGGAACTCAGATCTGGAGATCCTGGAATGTTCAGTCAGTTCCAACGAGCCATGGTAAAGGCTCAGCTCGATCCCAACACTGTTCCGGTTCCGCAGAAGGTCAGATATCGCCCTCAGATAATCAAAGGCACTAGTACTCCAAACAGAAATGCGATCATGGCTGAGGCGAGACAAGTGTGCAAGGAACATGGTGTTAACACTGGGATCGAGTCAGCTGCAAAGAGAGAGATCTTTGACCGTATCTTCAGCAAGTACGGTCAAGAGTATTTTTGAGCTGATGTAGTTTTTAAACAACTGATGTATCTTTATCTGCTTTGTTCTTAACCTTGTAATCATCAGTTGTAATGTAAAATTCAAGTATATATACGATTCAACTTGACGTACAATATCTCATTGTCCAAGCTATGAATCGCAATATTTTAAATACCATGTTATAACTGTGCTAACCCGTTGATGTTTTGTCTTATAGACTGTCTAGAATTTCAGCTGAGATTTTAGGTCAGTTAGTAAGGTTTAGATCAGTAGCGGTTTCAAGTTGTAAGTGGTTTTGGCATCATCAAAAAGGGGGAAATTGTTGGGAAATTTATTAGTAAGAGTTTTGATGAATTCCAAAACCGACTGACCCCAACCGAGTAGATGTTGCCAGAACCTAGTGTTAGAAGTTAGGCTCGCTGTTTGAGCAAAGTTAAGATTTTATCTTTACAGGTCTCCAGCTGAAGATGGCAACAAGGCATCACTCAGACAGAACATCAGTTGTCAAGAAATACAACTGAGAGCTCATTTGATCAGATGCAAAGAGGGGGAAGTCTTCAGAACATCAGTTGTAAAGGAAAAAAACTGAGCGTTCATCAGATGAAAAGCAGTATAGGGGAAGAGAACATCAGATGAAAGAAAGCCATCTGAGCGTTCGAACCCAACTGACCAGATACAAGGAAGACAACTGAGTGTTCAGTTTCAGAACATCAGTTGTAGAACTCAACCAAGAAGATCAACAGCTTGAAGACGAAGTCAGCTGAGAGTTCAACTGTTAGTTGTTAGATAGAACATCGGCTGAAGAACAAGCTAGCTGAAGATCGAAAGTCTTAACCGACCACTCCTTGTTGGAAGTCTGTTGTTAAGATTTAAATTTCAAAAAGGAAGTCATGTGAGGGTTTGACCGTTCAGTCATTACCCCATTTGGCCTAACACAAGGCTATCTCAGATGGAAAGCAGAAGAGCACAGATGCCATATCGGGAAAGTCTGCAGAGATCAAAGACAAGCCATCGCTTTCAAAGAACAGAGATCAACAGCTCCTCCAATGGCTAGTTGATACTCTCCGCCTATAAATAGAGGCCTTCATTCATTCGAAGAGGATACAAGACACACACGCGAGAAGAAACCAGAGAGCAAAAGAAAGAGCAATATTCTTCACGAGCTAAACTGAAGTTAATCTCTTAGAACATCACTTGTTGAGAGTTCCAGAGTTAGTTAGTTTTGTGTCTTTAGATCGAACCTTGAGAACATCACTTAGTGAGAGTTCATAGAGAGTTAGATCATAGCTCACATCCCGTTCGAGCTTTTAGTTGGAAACACATTTTTCTTTCACCTGAAAAGGTTTAGGATCCTACTCTTCCTGCAACTGAGTAGTTAGGTCGTTTAGTACCCGTAAACTAAACTGTAAGATTGATAAGTACCCGCAAACTTATCCATAACGGTTTCTCAGCCCGCGTAAGTTGAGTGGTTTGTCCAGAAGAACTTGGACAGAGTTGTGTGGACTCACAACTCCCCGTGGACGTAGGAGGGTTATCTCCGAACCACGTTAAATCTCTGTGTGCTAGTATTTTTCTTTATTTAGTTATTTCTTGCATTCTTAACTGTCTGACTAACCAGCATACAAACTGTATCTGCACATTCTCAACTGTTTTGGTTCTTGACCAATCGAGCATAAAAGCGTGAGTTGTTTTTACGAGTATAATTTCCACCACATTCCGCACGAGCACCACTCTCACAGCTGAGTTCTCTTACTCAATTGTGATTTCAGCTGAGCCTTTCTTTACTCAGTTGAAGTAATTTTTGGGTGTTAAGTTTTCAAAGTTGAAAAATCCTAACTGGTGTATTCCCCCCCCTCCCATACACCAGTAACTCGTTTCGGGACCATCAGAGATCTATTCTCATTTCTTAGGTTAAGTTTGATTCTCATATGATCTATCTCATATATATATATATATATATATATAATCATTATATATATTTTAATTGTATATATTTTAGATAAGATGTATATATTTTCATTGACCACTAGATATATATCTCAAGTCTTAGAAAGTTTGATTAGGCCAAACATATTAATAAACAAATATTGTTATTAAATGTTATTCAATATTGACTCGAATTTAAAACTGTAATTCTTCTAAAGTAAAACTTATTTACTTTGCATTTTTAAGTATAGAATTTAGATATTTTTACTTTTACTTTTTATTTAGAGCAACATCATATGACACAAAATCATGAGATAAATCTTTTTATATAATGTTTTTAAAATTTTTCATATATTTGTGGTGCATATATAAATCCTCCTTGCTTCATAAATGTAATGTTTTCTTTTCTTTTTGACGTGGCTTGCATGAGTTGGCCAAATCCTTTGCCTTTCACATACACATTAAAGAGGAATTCGGATTGGTGAGAAATTGTCCATGTCTTATCACTAGACCTTTTTGCTAATTTCTTACATCTATGTTAAGATGCTAACAATTAAATTATATCAGTGTCTTTTTCTGAATATTTTGCGGATATTCAGACATTGCTCTTGATAATTGATGCAGTTTTTGATTTATTTCATGTATGGTCATTCTTCATGAAAGTATAACATTATTCATATGAAAATAGAAGGAAAATAATTGGTTAACATAATTAACATACCTATATATAATAATAAAAAACTGTGGTTTGATCTATCTCAATTCAAATCGGAAATAAGATAATACCTATATTTATAATTAATAAAAACAATTATGCATTGATCTAACTCAATTTAAATTTAAAATAATAGAATACCATTATTTAATAATAAAAAATTATGGATTGATCTATCGCAATTCAAATCAAATCTTTTAAAGATAATAAAATAAAAGTCATAGTGGAAAACTATAACTATGAAAAAAAAAATAGATCCGTGTTATAAATCAGATCAACATGTTACGAGATTCAACCGATGATCAAATCGTAAGCATTGCAACTTAGTTTTAATTTATTATTATATAAACGAAAACGATTCTATCTTATGTGGCATCCTTTAAATCCATCCATTCTGATTTATCTAAATTCTCAAATTTTCGGAATTTAAAATCAATATTTATCATATTTATTATATTCTATATAATATATGGCATGAAAATAAAATTTTAACAAGATCAAATAATCAAAATCAATATCTATCATATATAAAAATATAGAATCTTCAAATCTTCAAATATGTGTATAATATATTGGTATTACGAGTGCAATATTCAAGTTAATTATTTCAAAATACTGAAATAGGGAATTTGTGTAAAAATGTGAGTTCGTCGTTCAAACTTCTAAAATATCCGCATATACATACAAATAATTGAATAATCTCTCCATTCCTAAATTCTTCAATTTTCTATAGTAAAATAATCGCAATATATTAGTTCCATAATAATAATTAAAATCACAATCCAAAAATCTATATCGTCATTTACGTGAACTAAGTAATATTATTTTTTTTTGTTAGAGCTTCATAAATAACGTCTAAAATTCAAATTTATCTTAATTCTTTAATTTGGATTATCTGAATAGATATGTTATTTTTTAGAACTTAATATAACATTTATTAATTTGTATCTTTACCTATACTTAATTACTAATCCTATCTATTTAGAAAAATATTATTTAACTATAAATCTTGTATCCACATCGCTTTTTAAACCAATCTCCATCTATTGTAATTTAATTCATCCGATCAATTAATTGGGCAACTAAATAGTTATAATTTTTATTATAGGATAAACTTTTTTAGATACAAAACGAAATCATTTTTTTCTCTAAATATTTTCTGTAAATTAATATGGGACAAAGAGATATTTGCTGTCAAAATGAATCACAACAATTCTCATAATTATTTTTCCTCTCTAAATCAATATAAGACAAAGAAATATTTGTTGTCAAAATGATTCATCACAATTCTCATATAAAATCGACAAGAGGCAATTTCTTTGAGATCCAAATATATTTTTGTCCCACATCGATTTTGAGAAATAAGAAAACTTTAAAAATTATCTATAAAAATAGGGTCCAATTAATGGGTTGATCAAATAAAAAAATTTATTTTTTATTAAAATTTTAATATGACCACTTATTAAATTCTATTATATAAACTATTTATTTCGTGCACTTTTTATTCATTTATTTTGTCAACAAAAATTAAGATCATGGTCAACGGGTTGATTCTGATTGGAACCCTGGAGTAGACGAGTCGATTCAGTTACAACAGTTCAACATAACGGGAGAATTTTGACTTGGAACTGTGAGGCTAGACTAGTCGATTCCAAACCGACGGTTCAACTTTTTCATAATCGTGGTCGATAGGAGGATTCTGACCTTGAACCATGGGGGTAGACGGGTCGTTTCAATTACATCAGTTCAACTTAATGGGAGGATTCATACTTAGAACCATGAGGGTAGACGGGTCTTTCCAAACCAATGGTTCAACTTTTTCAGAATTATAGTCGAGGGGAGGATTCCGACCTTCAACCATGGGGGTAGACGAGCCGATTTCAAGCTCGCCCACAAAACTCACACAAAATGTAAAACTTAAAAATAATTAATGGACAATATTTTATTACTATAATTTTACTAAATAATAATTTCCCGTCGATTTTCGACGGGCTACACGCTAGTATTATTTTAAATAGTAATAACACAAGCTAAATTATTAATTATATGTTGTGTTTTATATACAATTCTTATGATATTTATGACCCATTGAAACTTACTAAGTATGCAATGACACAAAGAATGCCCCGTGCAAAGGAAGTAACTCTTAAAGATCTTAAGAAAAAATAACTTTTATATGAGGTAATCTGATTATTTTTAATTGATGAATTTATGCTTAGTATATGATTTTCTCTAACTCTTAACTGTATGATTAAGGTATTTAAAGAGTTTAAAAGTTAAAGAGTTAGTCTCCTATGCAACAGGTCTCACATTGTGAGATCGGGCCAGCGACCGCTGGAAATTTGGCATGTTCAGCAATTCCAGCCGGCGCTGCCTTTTTTTATTTATTTTTTATTTTTACAGTCAGCTCATATGCACTGCAACATGTATTTATATGCACTACATTATATATTGATATGCACAACTAAGAATATTGAGATCACCATCTTCTTTTTATATAATTTTTCATTTTTCTTTTTTCTGACAGAGCCTTCGGTTCCGATTTTACGGCTCCGCCTTTGTTCCGATTACTAATATAAAGATAATCGTCGGGCAACAATTTAAATTTTTCGGCTCGCTCCGGAGCCTTTGACTCCCCTCGCTCGAATCTTGACCAAAGAATAAGCGGCAAACAATGTGCATATGAAAATATAACGTAGTGCATCTCGGTAAACGTGGTTGTGCATATAGATACACTATGTGGTGCATCTAAAAAATAGGGGAAAAGAATATTAATAAAAATTAAAAAGTGGTGCATGTCAATATACTTAGTTGTGCATATCATTATACAATGTAGTGCATATGAATACACGTTCCAGTGCATAAGAGCTGAGAATCGGAAAAAAAAAACCCCAGTGCCGACTAGGTCCCAACGTCGGCTGGGATTTGGACGTGCCGAATTCCAGCGGTCGCTGGCCACGTCTCACAATGTGAAACGCGTCTCACACAAGAATTTGCCAAAGTTAAAATACAATTTTTCAAAAGTCAAATAAACACAATGAAGTCTAAGGGCATTTAGTGCCAATAAATTTAAACATTTAAAATTGTTGTAATTAGTTATGAATTAGTTAATTTACTCCATCCGATTTTTATTTTATTTTGTGTCTATTTTGATTTTTTTTCTCATTTCTTAATTAAGGGTAAAATTATGACATTTCCCTATTTTTCCCTTTAATTTTTTGTTATTTGATAATCAGTAATTGATTACTACGTAAATATTCATGATGGTAATTAATAAGATTACATAGGTAAATTAATCTATTTAATTTTAAGACATGAAATATTTAAAAAAGAATGGAGGGAGTATTTAATTATAAGAGTTTTCTACTTACAATTTTGTATTATATTTATTGAGAGAGCTCTTATTTTATTTTTACACACTATACCTTTTTTTTTGTTCTTATGATAGGATGTTATCATTCCTGCAAAAAATGCAACAAACGGTACCCAAAAAGTGTTGGCGTTATGGTATGCGGAAAGAGCAACGAGGAAGTTCTTGAGACGATTCCAAGGTAAGTAATTATTAAAATTTAAATAAATAATTTATTTACCTAACAAGAAAAATATTCATTATATTATGCAATTTTAAATACAAAACCAACCTAAGTATTAAAAAATGGCGACTGTAATGCACAAATCACCATGTTTGATGAAGTTGCGGCTGTGTAAGTAGGGTGCACTGTAGATGAGTATATTTCGTCAATCAGTGAGGTAAATTGTCAATTAATAATTATGAAATTATTTAAAATAGTTAATACTACTACGTAGATTAATAAAATTAATTTTCGTAGGGTGAAAATGAATCTACGTACTTCCGGGAACATAGCATCCAAACATCAATTGAAATGCGATTTATGACAACTTTCAAGTATATATGTCAACTTTAATCGTAGGGGAGATCTGGACATTATAGTGAATGGACTGGAGAGGATAGAACCCATGGATAGGATTGATGTTCCATAGATTGAAGAAACAAATCCAACTCCAAACGAAGACTGGAGATTCAGTGGAAAATTCTAAGAAGTTTAGAGTGGGACGGAAAAATAAATCAGCTAAGGAGTTGCAGCCAACTGAAGGACAACTGTCGTTGGTCAAAATTATCTCAAAAAACGAAGAAAACACCGACACCAATCATCAAAACCAAACAAGAAAAACTGACCAAAGATTCGATACCTTAATTTTTTACTCGTTTTCTTTGTTAGAACAATAGGTCTTCATTTAATTTTCATTTACATATAATACTATTTACATTCCATAAACTCAAGAATCAAAAAGAAGAAGATCGAAGATTGCATTGAAATTTCAAGTGATGATAAGTACCGTTGGCCAAAATTATCTCAAAAAGTCAAAAGAAGAATACACATACTCCAATCATCAAGATCAAGCAGAAAGATATAAAATGAATAAAGATTCACTACCTTTGTTTTTGACTCGTGTTTCTTTTTAAGAACAACAGATTTTAATTTTTTTTCGTTTGTATGTAACACTATTTATATTTTCATAAATTTATTTTATTATCAATAATTAAACACTACTTTGACGATATTTAAAAATTATAATAATCATTTTGCTTTGTATCAAAAAATGGAAAAAATAATTGGTATCACGTGCAACGCACGTACGTTTCTGCTAGTTTTATTAAGTGGGTGTTTAATTCAATTTATCTATTTCTAAATAAAAAAGAAAAAAGAATTAACTCTTCCAAACCCTTTAAAAGTGGTGGACTTATCACTTTTTATCTTTTCATCCATATCTTTAATCTTCGTGCTAAACAATAAGTAGACAAATTGAGTAGAACAGATGGAGTGTAATATATAATAAATAAGGTTAAACTAAATGGTCACATCAAGCGTACTTTAATTAAGTAGCTAGCTTAATTAAACCAATCCATTATAAGTGGGATTCGGTTTTTGATTTGTGTGTCAATTTTTCTTTGGTACACTCTGATAATCTTTAATCACAAAATTGATTATTCTCAAATTTGTTGCTTACGATTAATAAATGTGAATAATCTGATAGTGGTGGGGTTCCTTAAATGGAAAAGTCGGACGTATCGTTTGGGAAAAGATTATGTAAATTGTCCTTGGCGTGTACGACGGAGCGGAAGTGGTGGCGGAGGGGTGGGCGCCACCGCACACGGCGAGGATCGAAGATGCTAGGAATCATAGTTTATACACATGTACATATATTATATACTAATTAAATATTATCGTAATATTTCAGTTCAGAGATTTTAGAATTAAATACTCGCGTATTATACTATGCGTAATATTGGATCGGAGTTCATTTAGATAGACACGTATCTACGTATATCATATTTCACCTGTCTTAGAATAAATGTTTGCCTTTAACTATTCATTTCTATGATAAAGCTAGTTCGCCCTAGATTTCTTATTTTCTAATTATTCTTCTCTTTCTCTCAAGTAAAGCCTATATATATTGTTTGTGACGCTGATACAACTTAAATAATAAAATTATTTGTACTGAAATTTCTTCGTTTTAATTAAATTAAAAGACTATAGTAGTAAAATCAAGCTGTATAATGGAGTATATATATTTCACTTCCTAACTAACCCATATATGGTTTTTTATATTAAATCATTCACATTATCATGGTGCTTTCAATATCAAAATGTTTCTGCGTCTATCAACACATTGCTTATAAATGTAGAAGCTGGAGTACTAAATATAAAAAGTAGTAAAGAATTACGAAGATAAAAAGCAAGGAAAAAGGATATGGAATATATAGAAAAATAATTCGAGATTGATTGCCAAACTGGAAAGCAAATGTCCTAAAGTGAAAGAAAATGTCGCGATTTGGAAAAAAATGAGAAATTATTGTCTTGGACTTCAAGGAGACCGAATTTCCAATTTGAGATGGGGAGAAAAACTAGAAGAATACGACAAACCTAAAAAAGAGAAGCAGCTGAATTAATAGCAAAAAGCATGAGTAGAAAATGCACTAAACTGAAAGAAACAAGCGAAAAGTTCTCTTTTTTTTTTTATAATAAACAAACGTAAAGTTGAGAGGGAAAATATAAAGATAAAATAAAAATATGCCTGGTTATTTTTATATATATAAATTTATTTACATCGATCACGATCAGCTTGGAACCGTTTGGTGTCGTTTGAGGCATTAATTTGTTACGTGTATGTCATAAAACGGCAACCAATCTTATATTGGTTGTTATTAAGTGCGTGAATCCCAAGAAATTCCAGTTTGCATGATTTGTTTTCTATTAATTAAATTCAGTTTTGTGTTACGATAAAATATTCACTATTTTTTGAAATTACTATTCCTGAGGCATTCACACATTAGTACTAAATTAATATCATGTCTTGCAAAAAGGTAGTATATAAATTGTTATTATGAGAATAAAAATATAAATATAAAATTATATTGGACGAAAAATGAGGGGTAATCCTATCCAGAACTCAACATTTATTGGTTGAAGAAGTATGGTCTGAGCTCTAAAGTAGTATACAGGATTTTGGAGATTGCGTCGCAATTTCAGCCTTCCATTATAATGAGTCGTCTAGCTTTTACCCATTATGGGATTAATTATGACTTTAGATTATCCAACTTTTTTAAATCAAAAGTTAATTTATACGAATATGCATCTAATTGGTAGACACTTAATTAAGAAATATAGATTAATCCAATAGTATATGAACTGTGATATGGGTATATTACTTGCGGTGGAGAAACAATTAGTTGTCTACATCTTACAAGATATTAATAAAATATTAGATTTCCCTATGAAAAATTGAATCTCAACTTTTGAAAATTAATCCAACTTCCTCGTACAGTCATTAGTATCATTTGGTATGCATGTAATACATACTAACACATTTTAAGTCTAATAGTTTATATGAAAAAAATTATTGACACTCTTAACATGTAACTAAATTTTATGACGCGTGCAAGATGTCAATATTTTATTTTAGTGACATTAATTTAAAAACAATTATGAGATATACTTATAATTAAATATCACTGCTGAAAAGTATTTTATTGCAATGTTTATATTATTATTGAACACCAACACGTATATTTCTGTGAACTTAAATCGTTTTGAGGTCTTATTTCTAAGTGTACTTTATTATTCATCACATAGTAATTAATAAGGTTTTGAAGAATTTCACACGGCACCGAGATTGTACACCAGAAACTACATAACTGATCACGTACAAAAGACAAAATTGCGGCGGTCATAACGTGATTTACGAGTATATATACAATTTCTCCTAGATGATTCAAGTTAATTAAGTGTTAGCCCTCCGTTTTCTCTAAGTTTTATATTTTGATTTGTTTCTTGTTGTCGAATAAGCGTTTTGTTTCATAATTTTTAAAAAATTGATACGAATTTTCAAAATATGATGCAAAACATTCCATTATACTTCAATCATAAATGTTAGTAAATATTTACTTTTTAAATTTTTTAAACAATAAATATAGATAAAAATAATAATTTATTAAATCCTTGGTATGCATATTTTGATGGTTGAAGACACTTCTATAAAAACAGGGAGACTATTTATGGAAACATAATTCGATGCCTAGCTTGTGGTTTTGGAACAGGAGAAGATTTTAGTTATCATCAAAATTATATATTTACTTTGAAATTAAAAGTTCTTTTTGAAGGAAAATGTTTTTTTTAGAACAATTGTGTTTACTCCCTCCGACCCATTGATAATATCTATAATTTTTTTCAAGAATCAAATGATAGAAAATGGTAGACCCCATCATTTTCAAAGGGTTAAATATTTCCATTTATAGAAATAAGACATTATAAATAGGACGGAAGAAAAATGAAAGAGGGATATTATCAGAGCAGGGCAGGGTAATAGTTTATTTAACAGATTATTATTATTATTATTATTATTCTTCTTCTTCTTCTTCTTCTTCTTCTTCTTAACTCATAAACAAAAAATTATAATAACTTCTGAAATCATGTCTAAATTTACTTATAATTTTTCTTTTTGAGAAAATCTAAATACTGTACTATCTTATAAGAGATGGAACTTATTAGCTTAATAAAACAAAAGCGAACATCGGCAAAAAATAGTATTATCTGCTTTTTATCCGTTATATCTGGTAAATATCCATTTCACTCAATTTTCAGATTCGAATATTCTTTTTCTAAGAAAAAAATTTAAAATATAGAGTAATAAATATTCCTTAATTATTTTACAATTATACCGTGCGTTACTATGATAAAAGTAGTATCTGTGCTAGGAAGGGAGAGAGGAACGTATGCGTACATTGAGCGGATTTGTGCGCGTAATCCTTAAATTCACTAACTTATTCCTGCTTTATAGAATTATAGGTATTACTCCATTTTGGATTAATTTATTCTTCCCTAATCTTCCATCCAACCTACTTCTATATTTGTTGGCCGAAATGAGGCAACCGAGACAAAGGGGAGGTTGCCGCTTTCCGGCCCCTAATAATTTCATTGTTCAATACTCCCTCCGTTCACGAAAATGTGTCCTGATTACCTCCTTTTTTTTGTCCATGAAAATATGTCTTACTCCACTTTATGTACCATTATACACTTGATTCTTTCTACTATCTACCAAATTTTACCTTTATCTAACTCACAATAACTTTATTCCACTACCCCTCAACTCTACTTTTAGCTCATTCACAATAATTTTATCATATTTTCTTAAAATTCGTGCCAAACTCACAATGGGGCACATTATTATGCACGGATGGAGTATCAAACAGTCTTATATCTATAACAAAAAAGTTTTTTAAGGAGCTCTAAGATGACCAGTTAATTATATAGTGAATTTTTATCATGTGTGTATGTCTAATCATTCTCTAAAAAAAAACTTGTAATCTATGGAGAAATAATTAATAGGTATGAAACCCAAAATTCACGTGATCGACAAAAGTTGCTAGCACAAATTTATAGGCAAACAATAAGTAAGTTGAGAATGTAATGAAAGAATTGTGAGAGTGGAATTGAATTGAATGCCAGCACGGACCCCCCTTCTTCCTCTCTCATACTATGTCACAACATAAGTCCTTGCCACTATAAATATTTTGTTAGATGTAGGCCCCATCTTCCTCTTTATGTTAATGACGACATAATTAATTAGCCTAATATCCACCTCAGCATCCAACTTCTCAAATGCAATCCACCATCTCTCACCACCTTTTTTCCTCTATAAATTCCCTTCTTCTTATAACACATCTAGTCACCCACTCCACCACCACCGCTGCAACCACCGCCGCGACGGCGACTTTCTTCTCTCACATTCCTCAACCACACTAAGAACACAACAAAACCTCACATTTCATCACCGGAGAAAACATTTCAACTCCTCTTACATTAAAATATATATGGCAGGTTACGATGCATCAGCAGCAGCGCCGGCGTCGCCGGTGCAGAGGTCTCCGTGGCACTCCCCGGTGCCGTACCTCTTCGGAGGGCTGGCGGCGATGCTGGGTCTCATTGCTTTCGCTCTCTTGATCCTGGCCTGCTCCTACTGGAAGCTCTCCGGCTATCTCGAGAACCGGGACGACGGCGAGAGGGACCTCGAGGCAGGGGAGGCGGACGGCGGCGACGACGCTGCTAAGCCGGCGCAGCCGGTGATGGAGGAGAAGTTTTTGGTGATCATGGCCGGCCAAGACAAGCCGACGTTCTTGGCCACTCCGATGTCGAGTAGGGCTTCGTCGTTTGGTAGTAAGAGCAGCTGTAGCACTAGTAGTACTCTCAGCACTCAAAATAGTACCTTATCCGAAGCAGATTTTGAAGACAAAAACATCGAAAATGGCGGAAACGTTGAAATGGGAAACATGGAGGCTCGTGAATCAGCTGCTGCAGATCAGGTCCATTGACAACTTCTTTCTTCAAAAATTTGAAAACAAAAATCAAGAATTTTGGTTAAGTGGTTACTTTTCAAGATTTAGCCCTTGTTGCGGTAGTGAGTTTCATGTAGAATTAGATGTGGTTTTTGTTAGGAATATTACGGGATTGTAAGTAATTTTTGAAGGAGGAATTTGAACATTTATGTATGTATAAATATATATATACTGTCGTAGTATATCTTAATTCAGTATTTAATTTCTTCAATTTTCTGCAACTGCGACTGGAAACTACAGAAATAAGATGGCTTACAAACACAGAGGAAGTAGAAGATAATTAATGTGGAGAAAATGAAAGCTTCTCAGTAAAATTGGTGGAGTAAAAATAAATTAAAAAGGGCTGAAAAAGCTGCTTTCTTTATTGATTGATGGAGTTCGAATTGTAAAATTGAAATTTTAAAAAAAAAATCTTTCAGAGCAAACTAATGGATTATGGAGCAGCCGGAATTAAATTGAAGCAATTGGTTTTGGAAAAGTTGAAAACTTTAAAATTAGGGAAAGCTGAAAACAAAGAAGAATTGCAATTGGTATTGGTAAAATGAAAATGAAAATGGAAGTAGTTGTAACAAGTTCTGCAAAAGTTGGTCACGTGACACATGAGAGAACACGTGGACATCAAATATAGAGTAGGTAAACCATCGCGGCGAGCTGAAGCCTGAATGTGGCAATAGCCGCCCGCTAACAGATTTGCAAAATCAGTTTGCGGCTTTAGTAAAATTATTACTAATAAACTAATAAAGTAAACAATTACTACCTCACTCATTCCCACAAAAGCCATCTAATTTTAGTATTTAATTCTATATATATAGATGCAGTTGCAACATTTATTGTACTATTACCTACATTTTTCTTGATGTACTCTGTATCAAGTGACACATTATTGATATAAATGATTGTCTGACATCATCCTCACCAAAATACTACGACTAGGAGTGATGATAATTTGGTCGACACTAAGGGCATATTAGCACAAATAACCGAATGATAAAATATTATTCACTCGACCGGTCCATGAATTTTTTACTACCTTTGACGGACAAATGATTTAATGAAATGGATTTGATTTAGTTGGTATAATGTATAAATAAAGTTAAAATGTTGGTGGAATAAGATTTAACTTATACGCAATTGTAAATGAAAAAAAGTTAAAAGTAAAGTGAGATGTGTGAGACAACATAAAATCGGCTAAGAGAAAAATTCAAAAATTCATGAACACCCCTTTAAGATTAGTTAGGGAAGTTCGTCACCCTTTTAAGATATGTTAGGAAAGTTTGTGGACAAAGGGAATAACTAGTAGGAATTATTATTATTTTTTATGTAATAAATAAAATACACTATTTACATAGAAAGTAGTAGTATATCTTATTAATGGATGGAAATCACGTTTTTTAGAGCATGAGCTTTTTCATCTAGACTGATTATTGGAATCTATGTATATATTATTAATATCGATACAGATTTGAAGCATTTCTTTATTTTTAGGTCATATGTGGGGCAATCTTTATTGAGTATTTTTATTTATCTTAAATTCTTATTTTAAATAATTTTAATTAATATATTGTAATTGTTGTCGCCTCCTAACATATGGAAAGTTCTAATCATGTACTAAAATATTCTATATTCAATTTCATATCTAATTTCTCGCCCCATAGGATCGAACGAGCTAAGTAAGTAAATAACTTTATTATATTCAATATAAATTTTTAATCCCACCTCGCTTTTATATAATACTTCACCCTTGAAAAACTTATACAGATATTCAAGATCATGTGTATTTTTCATCTTGTAATTTAATTAATAAATTTGATAATATAAATAATTTTCTAACGACTATTTTTGCCAAAGAGCATTGATCTATCAATATTTGAAATTGGGAAAATTCTCGAGTCTAGAGCTCAATATCAAACACAATGGGAAATTTTGAATTTGAACGGGATGACAAACTTTCTTTCTTTTTATCTTTTCTGAAATAGAATCTAGATTATCGTTTACATGAGATTTAAAACTCAATTCACATATGCTTTGACAATTGTTTTTTATTTTTTTAATACTTAAGTCATAGATCTATGCACGTACACGTGCAACAAACAAACCCACTTTATAACTAAGTATAAATGATAATAATAATAATAATAATAATAATAATAATAATAATGATATGTTTATCTATTTATATGTATATTATTTGCGGACTCGCGATCTCCCCTAATTTTAGATACTATATAACCCTCACCTCATTTGGTAATCTTATTTATCTTAAATCTTAATTTTAAGCATTTTATTCATATACGATTTGATAATTTGATAGTGTAAAATGTGCCTTACAATAGCCATTTGTATAATTCATTATATGAATTAGTATAATCTATGTTTATCTAATAGTCAAAACTTCTCTTCTAATCCTAAGGAAGTAGAAATAATAAACATGTAGATTACAAGAGACAAATTTTGAAAGTCATAATGACCTTTAAAATATAAATTTTGGCCCACCTTCTTCAAAAATATAAATTTTGGCCATTTTTTCAATTTGGGATCAAAATACTCTTAATGAAATGCGGAACGGGTTAGGTCTAACGCGAGCGGACGTGGGTCAGTTCGGGCTGGGTATGAGGCATTTGGTACATCTGGTACAAATTTAGTCTTATTAGTACCAATTGTTCTAGTACATCTGGTACAAATTTAGCCTTATTAGTACCAATTGTTCCAGATTTGGTACAATTAGGACGAATTGTCGAATTAGTTCCAAATGTTCCAAATTATGGCAGACGAATATTCCTATTATTCCAAGTTATATTGCTCCTATTTTGCGGCTCCGCCTTCGCTCCGATTACTATAATAAGGATAATCATCGGACAACAATTTAGATTTCTTCGGCTCGCTCCGAGGCGTTCGGCTCCCCTCGCTCGAATCTTGACCAAAGAAGAAGCGCAAATAAAAAAATTAAGAGGCAAACAAAAAACGAAGAGGCAAACAAAAATTTGAAAATTTAAAAAAAAAATCTAGAAAATAAAAAAAACAGAAAATAAAAAGAAAAAAATCTGAAAAATAAAAAAACAGAAAAAAAACAAGGAAAAAACTGGAAAATAAAAAAAAGAAAAGAAATTTGAAAAAAAAAACAGAAAAAAATCTGGAAAATAAGAAAAAAAACAGAAAAAAAGAAAAAGAACTGGAAAATAAAAAAAACAGGAAAAAAAAAACTCGAAAAGGGAAACAAGTGTCAATAAAATTGGTTAAAGAGTGATGGATCAAAAATAGAAGAGCGAAAGGGGTATTTTAGGTCCTAGGTTAAAAAAAATGGTCATAATTTATATTTATGATGAAGGTGGGTCAACCTATGGCTATATCACATTCTCATATTACAATTGAACTAAAAGGATTAAAAACAGTAAATGAAGATTGAAAAATCGCGGTACACATGATTGTGCATCTCATTATAAACTATGTGGTTCATCTAAAAAGAATAGGAGAAAAAATATAAATAAAAATTAAAACTGGTGCATCTTTTTACATTTAGTGGTGTAGTAAATCTAAAGAAATATAAACGACTAAGTATAGAAAATGGAAAAAAAAAATTTATTTATATATTACTATCTTTAATATGAAATTTTCATCCCACATTGATTTTTTAAATATAACTCCACTATTAAAGAATTGTATGATATATAAAATTAATATGTATTTCTCATCTTGCAATTATTTTGTACAAACAAATTAATTTGGCCAAGTAATTAGTTGGTAAAATAAATAACTTTATTTTATTAAAAATTTGAAGTTAAATTTGGTCAATTATTAAGTTACTAATATTAATTTATTCAATTTAACATATTAAAGTTAGCGAATTTGATCATATAAATAGTGTAAAATTTAATAGTTAGCAAAATTAGATAAAAAATTTTAAAACTAAAAATTATGTAAACCTATAGCAAAGAGCACGAGACTCGATTGCATATCATAACACATAAGTACACCCCAACATCCAGGGTACAATCAAACAATAAGGCGAGGCAAATATATTTTCTACGATACATAGCTCAAAATCTCCATGATAAAATGTGGAATGAAAAGTAATGAAATTCATAATGCGATAACATATAAAAACATACAAATATTTATAAATCTTGATATTATTAAAACGAGCACCTCCTCAATTTAAGGTCCCATATGACGTGTTTTTCATTCACTATTCTTTTTAATTTATTTTAAATTTATATTTTATGTAATTTTTCATTCATATATTATATTAATTTAATTAATATAGAAATTTATATACTACATCGATTTTCTCATCACCAATCAAATAACTTATATAAAAGGAGGCATTAGTTTATATAACAATTAAATTTTGGCCAAATAAATGATTTTTCTATAATTATTACAATAATTAATGTGGCACAAGATGATCACTACTAAGTATGATTAATACTACGTTGTAATTTCATGAGTACGCTGGCGAAAAAGATTTCAAATTTTAATTTGTGACGGGATGGTCAGATGTACACAATAATCAACATTGTATATGATGAAATCTTTGACATATTGTGAGTTAATTACAAAATTATTTTTTCATATTTTAAATTAGAGACAAATTTTGAAATAGCTATAATGACCATTAAAATATAAATTTTTGTTCACATTCTTCAAAAATATAAATTTTGGCCATTTCTTTCAATTTGGGACAAAAATACCATTAGTGAAACGTGGAACGAGTGGGTCTGACGCGGGCGGGCACGGGTCGGTTCGGGTCGGGTATGAGACATCTGGTACATCTGGTACAAATTTAGTCTTATTAGTACCAACTGTTTTCATACATCCAGTAAAAATTTAGTCTTATTAGTGCCAATTGTTCCAGATTTGGTACAATTGGGACGAATTGTCGAATTAGTTCTAGATGTTCCAAGTTATGACATGGTACTCTTGGGAAGAATATTCCAATTATTCCAAGTTATACTTCTCCGATTTTGTGGCTCCGCCTTCGACTTTGATTTTACGGCTCCGCCTTCGCTCCAATTAGTAATATAAGGATAATCGTCGGGCAACAATTAGATTTCTTTGGCTCGCTCTCACTTCGAGGCCTTCGGCTCCCCTCGCTCGAATTTTGACCAAAGAAGAAGCGGCAAACAAAAAAACGAAGAGAAAAATAAAAATTTCGAAAGTAAAAAAAAAATCTGAAAAAAAAAACTAAAAAAATCTGAAAAATAAAAAAATAGAAAAAAAAGAAAATTTTGGAAAATAAAAAAGGAAAGAAATCTGGAAAATAAAAAAGAAAATAGAAAAAAGAAATCTTGAAAATAAGAAAAAAAAAAAACAGAAAAAGATGAAAAAAATACTGGAAAAAAAAAAACCAAAAAAAAGAAAGATAAAACTTGGAAAGGGAAACAAGTGTCAATAAAACGGGTCAAAGAGTGATAGATTAAAAATAGAAGAGAGAAAGAAGTATTTAAGTTCTAAGTTCAAAAAAATTGTCATAATTTATACTCCATGTGTCCCTTGAAAGATGAGCCATTTCTGTTTTGGGTTGTCCCACGAAAGATGAGCCCTTTCTGTTTTGGAAAATAATTAATTGCATTCACACTGCTTTTACATTCCTTATTATTTATTCATACTATTTTTACATTTTTTATCAATAAAATACTCCACTAAATACATTACTACTATTTCTTCTTAGTCTCCGAGACCAAACCAAAGGACTCATCTTTAATGGGACGGAGGGAGTATTTATAAAAAGAGTGGACCATAATTTACATTTCAATATTTATATTGAGTATATCACATGATATTCTCTTTAAATTATGTTTAGCCTTTATAATAAAAATGGTTTGATTTCTAATTATTTTTTTGCGGTTAACGAAAGTGGAACAAAATTAACTGAAAACTCTTTTAGATCAAATTGTCGTCACTCCGATATGGTCATGCCTATATATTGCCAAAAAATAATATGATAAAAATAAAAATATTTATTAAAGAAAGTAGTGTATTTTATTTTAGTTTCAACACTTTTGTAATACTATGAATAGATGGAAGTCATGTTACTCTCATATAGTAGATAATATTGTACTTTTACAGTAACATACCTATAAATTATAGCATAATATGGTTTCCGGTCGATTTTCAACGAATTACTCACTATTAAGTAAAAATACAAATCCACAAGGTGTTTATTTTCTTTTTAAAGAAGAAGGTACATAAATTCTTTTTCTGAAGGATCTATTTTCAAAAATGAGTGTCGTCCTAGTTCGTGTCTTACTATTATTACTATTTTTTTTTTGAACAAGGGAAAAAGCATTTCATTCCTCATAAGCAACACTAATACAATGCTGCTCAAGTAGCCAACATCTTACATATTTTCATATCAGAGCATAAGACCCTGCTCTAGAATAAATAGCCTCCTCTTCAGAATGCTCAATGCTCTGATCTATGATCTCAAATCTATGCAAGAGGCTCTGCTCTAAAGCAGATAGCCTCCTTCTTTGAACGCTCAAAACTCAAAACTTCACTTCCCTCTGAATAATACTATTGATGTACCAAACACCAGAAGAACATCTATCATGTAGGCACTTGTTTCTATTTAACCATATTCTATATATCAGAGCAGCCAAAAGAGCTGAAAGAATCGTACCATATAAGCCTCGGTGATTTCGAATCCAAGCAATCTATGCTGTGAGAGACGATGGCCAAGTAGCAACACCAAACCAGCTCGCCACTTTACAAAGCACGAGCTGGGAAAAGTGACAGTTAAAGAACAGATGTGAGTGGTTTTCAATATATTCTTCACAAACAGGGCAAAGGGGGTTAGTTATAGTCAACTGGGAGGCCCCTAATTTATCTCGAGTAAGCAAATTGGTGTTGATGGCTTGCCACAGAATAAAACGGTGTTTTGGGACGCTAGCATAACACCAAACCACTCGGTGGTAATCCACCTCCCTTGCAGTCAACAGAGCAGAATATATTCTTCCTACCTGAAATCTTCCTAAGCGGCCAGTGGGGGTAAGATCTATGGAGATACACAATCGGACTGTGGATTTGGGAAGCACTGGAACAGTGATTGGTGAAAAGGAGGTTCAAGCTGAATCCTCCAACATGGCGAGCAATCGAGCCGGAATTCAGAGAAGATTGGAGATGGAAAGACCACCAGAAGCTCAGTTGGAGGAGAAACTAGACCAGATACCATCGAAGAAAGGTATGCAATTACATTATGTCGCTCCTCAAATTAAATATGGAAACCTAGTTGCATGCTTAGAGAAAACATCGATTGATGTGGAAATTGCAAAGTGGAGAAATTCTGTAATTTTGTATGTTATTGGAGAAACTCCTACAATCCGTTATCTACAAACCTTTTTTGCGAAGCAATTGAACATTATAGATCCAGAAATATTCTATCATCATGATGGTTATTTTGTGATATGATTTAATTCTGCGAGGGAAAGAGAGCTAGTTCTAAGTGAGGGACCTCATACTATAGCTAACAGCCCGGTGATAGTGAAAAAGTGGGAAGCTAATTTTGATTTTGAGAAGGAGAGTCTGAAGGTAGTGTCGTTGTGGGTACAACTCCCCAATTTGCCACTTACTTGTTGGAGAGGGCAGTCATTAAGCAGAATTGGGAGTATCCTTGGTAAACCGATTTGTGCGGATTATTGCACTTCCAATCAATCGCGAATCTCTTATGCTCGTTTATTGGTGGAGATCAATGTTACCATTTCTCTGTAGCGCACAATAACCATTGAGGAAGAAGAAGAAAGGTGCATAGAACAAAAGGTGATATACGAATGGATTCCATCATATTGTAAAAAGTGTAGTATGGCTGGACATGGTTGTTTGATAGTTGAGAAGCCTAGAGTGAAAACAGGAGTCAAAAAACAATGGGTTCCCAAAATTCAACAAGGAGGAGATGCAGTAGAGGAACCAGTTGTGGAAGATAAAGGAAAGAAACCTGCTGATTAGGAACTGGTAAAAGATAGTGAAGGATGGAGTATTCCAAAGCGAACATTTAGTCAAGTAGTCGAAGGCAAATAGGTAGAGGATCCAAGGGGGAGAAACTCATATCAAATGCTACAACAACAGGAAGATTGTGATAATTTTGAAGAGGGCGGGGACTGTATCCCCTTTGGAATAAGATGAAGCTCATGATCTGGAATGTTATGGGCTGTAATAAGACCTTCAAGCAGAAGGAAATAAGACAAGTTCAGCTTGCAAAATAAATAGATCTAGGAGTTCTTCTTGAGACAATAGTTAAGAGTGTTCAGTTTAAGAACATTTCTGACAAATTGAATAAGAGATGGGAATTTATCAATAATTACTCCCCTGCCGAAAATGGAAGAATCTGGTTTGGCCATAATCCTCAATCAGTTTTAGTACAATGGCTGGAAAACATGATCAAGGAATGCATGTGGAGGTCCTGGACAGGAAGATGGGTAACCAGTTCACTTTGATAACAGTATATGCTTTTAATAGTATAGAGCAGAGAAAAAGCTTGTGGCACTTCATACCTAGAATTTGTGCAGCAAAATCAGGTCCAATTTTAATAGGGGGTGATTTTAACTCAGTCTTATATGTGGATGATAGATATAATGGCCAACAAGTCTCTACAACAAAGATTAAAGACTTTGAGAAGTGTGTGAGAGAGAATGAGCTTACCCCTTTGAGAAGTGTGGGCAATAGATACTTCTGGTGTAATAATCAACATGAAGACAACAGAATTTTCTCTCTAATTGATAGGTGTCTTGGTAATACTGACTGGAGTGATAGATTTGGATCAGTAAATGTGGAACATAGTGAAAGGAATGTGTCCGATTACTGTCCACTGATTTTGCTGATTGAAGAAGAAAATAGAAGTAAACATAGCCCTTTTAGATTCCTCAATGTATGTGTAGAGCATCCAGACTTTAAGAATATATTGAGAGATGGTTGGGCAATTCAAAAGCATGAGAATCCTCTCCTCAATGTATGGTATAAACTGAAACACATGAAGTCAGCTTTCTAGAAGATGAATAATGCTCATTTTAGAAATATTCCAGAAAGACTATCTTCTCTGAGGAATGCTTTGACTGAAACTCAGAATTCCCTAGCACAAGATATTGAGAATCTTGATCTTATTACAAAAGAGAAAAGATTGCTAGGAGAGATTGAGAAATAGAGTGGTGTGGAAGAAAAGATTTGGAAGCGGAAGTCCAGAGATGACTGGATTAGGCTTGAGGATGCTAACACTAAGTTCTTTTATGCATATGCCAAATCCAGACAACATAATAAGGCAATTCAATATCTTATCTCGGCTTATGAAGAGAGATGCAATACCCAACAACAAATTGTGGAAGAAATTCTCACTTTCTATCAAAATCTAATGGGGAGTGCAACTGACAACTTGACTAAAGTAAACAAGGAAGTAGTGGACAGAGGTCCTGTTGTGGCTAATTCTCATCAAGAACAGTTGTGCAGGAGTTGCTCTCCTCAAGAAATCAAGCAAGCCCTCTTTAGCATGAATTCTCAGAAGGCTTCGGGTTTGGATGGATATAATGTCCATTTCTTTAAACAAGCACGAGAGATAGTAGGAGATGAGGTGACAACGGCAGTTCAACACTTCTTCCAAACAGGTTTTCTCTCTCCTGCTATGAATATTGCTTTAATACCTCTGCTTCCAAAGCAACCTCAAGCAAATGTTGTTAAAGATTTTAGGCCTATATCATGCTGCACAGTCCTATATAAGATTATTTCAAAAATACTGGCCAATAGGATGCAAGATGTACTCCCTGAAATAATTAGCACTAACCAATCTGCATTCATCAAAGGGATGGTTATCTTTGATAATATCATCTTAAGTCATGAGATAATAAAGGGGTATAGCAGAAAGAACATTTCCCCTAGATGTATGGCGAAAATTGATATCCAAAAGGCTTATGACTTTGTGGAGTGGCCTTTCCTCAAGTTTCTACTTCTAGATATTGGGTTTCCATATAGATTTGTTGAGTGGATCATGACATGCCTGAAAACTGCTTCATATTCTATTTGTGTGAATGGAGAGATCACTCCTCATTTCCAAGCAAAGAGAGGCCTGAGACAGGGTGATCCAATATCACCATATCTATTTGTTGTTTGTATAGAGTGTTTGCATAGACTTCTCTTGAGTTTGAAGACAAACAACCTGTTCAATTACCAACCATGGTGTAGAAGATTTGGTTTAGTAGAAATGTGCTTTGCCGATGACCTTCTTTTGTTCTCAAAAGGAAATCTCAGTTCTGTCAGAGAATTACTGTAGGTGTTGGCTAAATTTTCAGAGGTTTCTGGACTTAAAGCTAATCCCACCAAAAGTAATATCTACTTCGGGGGAGTGGCAAATGAGGTGCAACAGCAAATAGTGGAGGAGTGTGATCTAGTAAGAGGAGATCTACCTTTTAGATAATTGGGTGTGCCACTCTCTTCGAAGAAACTTACCATTCAGCAATCAACCATTGATCAAGAAAATCAATCAGAGGATAGATAACTGGGCTTCAAAATTCCTTTCCTATGCCTGGAGAGTTCAAATGGTGAAATATATTCTATTTGGCATGCAGACTTACTGGAGTCAGGTATTTTTGTTGCCTCAGAAAGTCATTAAATGTGTTCAAACTCTTTGTATTACATTCCTTTGGACAGGCAAAACACAGACTTCCAAGAGAGCTTTGGTGGCATGGGATAGAATGTGCCTTCCCAAAAGTGCAGTAGGCCTCAACATTATTAACATGTACCTGTGGAATAAAGCAGATATCTGCAAGCATTTCTGGAATGTAGTAAAGAGAAAGGAGAAGACCTGGATTCAGTGGATCCATAGATACTACTTAAAGGAACAAAGTCCCACTACCATGCAAATTCCTTCTCAAGCTACATGGGTGGTGAGGAAAGCTAGAAGCTCGTGATATATTTGCAGCAGTAGACTCAAGAATGGAGCTCCTAACTCAGTCAAGATTCTCTATCAAGAAGTTATACAATGATTTGAGAGGGCCAATCCCACCAGTGCAATGAAAATGAATGATTTGCTGTAATGAAGCCCCACCTAAAGCAATATTCATAAGCTGGTTGGAGATTCAAGGGAAGTTGGCTACTAGTGACAACCTGAGCAGAATTGGGATCAATGTATATTCAATATGTAGCTTGTGTGGAGTGGGGTTGGAATCAAGGTCTCATCTGTTTTTTCAGTGTGGTTACTCAGCGAGAGTTTGGATGACTATTTCTGCATGGAGCGGGAATGCAAGGAATGCGATGAGCTGGGAAGAGGAGAGTGAATACATGATAGCTCAGTGCAGGAAAAAACGTAGTAGCCATAAGATGTAGAGAATGGCGCTTGCTATGGTGATTTATCAACTTTGGAAGGAAAGGAATAATCGTATATTTAAGGCTCTAGTTCAGGAGGAGCGGAATGTGATCAATCAATGCCAACAGATCATAGCCTTGAGTAGTCAAAATGTAGAAGTTTGATGAGATTACTTCATAACTAGTTTAGAATTAGCTAGTCGAAGTCTGAGTGTTGAAGAGTTGTGATTTTTGTAGTTTGTATTCTTCAACTTCTTCATTTGGTGAAATAAAAATTATTTACCAAAAAATAAAGTACAAAGTTTTTTAATTTGGGACACCAAGTAGGACAAATGATCTCAAGTGTATTAAGGTTCTAATCCTTCGTCCAAACTTTTTTACTTCTCACTTGGATCTCACTATTTAGTAATGTTTATTACAAAAAATAAGTACATTATTATATAATTAATCATAATCGAGTTCTATATTAAAAAACTGAGCTTAATTAAAGAATTATATTCTCTAATTTGAAATTATGCACCCTAAAACAACTGAAATTGAAATTGATGAAAAAAAAATCGAAGAAAAACTAAAACAATCAAAAGTTTTTGTTTTTTTGAGCAGAAAACAATCAAAAGTAGGACATAAATGAAACACCAAATGTGTATTGATAGTGTGTGTGTTAGTCTAATGGTAGTGAGGTTAATGTCCGGGCCAAAGGTCACGGGTTCGAGTCCTCCATCATGCGGTATTTATATATATTATATATTTGGTTGGGTTAGGTGAAAACCAACCTCTCTATAGAAACTAGAAACCAATGTAACACCATTCAATCTGGTATAATCAATGGCTCATATTCTAAATACATATATTACATTTTTATTAACAAAATCACACAAAATACGAAAAGGTTAAATATGTAAAACCATTTTGACTTTACCTGTCTTCCGTAATTCATGCCATGAAATCCTAATCTAATCTATTTAATTAATACGATGAAAACATCTATCTATCTATATATTATATAAACGAAAACGATTCTACATTAAAAAAAATTATATAGCACCCTTCATATTCCTCCATTCCTATTTATCTAAACTCTTAAATTTTCTGAATTTAAAATCAACATTTATCATATTTATTATATTTTATTTTATATTGCATATGGCATGGAAACAAAATCTCAACAAAATCAATTCTTCAAAATTAATATTTATCATATTTTAATATATTTATTAGCATTAATTATTATACGTATTCTCAGGCTAGGTAGATGTATATTAAAAAAAATTAACTTGAGATATATATTCATATAATAATAAGGATACATGAAAAAAAAATCTTAGCGTAAAAATTTGAAGCGAATCTAAATTATATGGTAATATTTGTAAAATCTATGATTACCATGAAATTTAATTATTATTATTATTATTATTATTATTATTATTATTATTATATAAACAAAAACAACTCTATTCTATGTGGCACATCTCAAATCCTCCATTCTCATTTACCTAAATTCTCAAATTTCTGACGGGTACCTCAACTCGGGATATCACGTGGCATATCTACATTCTGAATTTGAGAAAAATAATAATTAATTTTAATTCGGTTACGTTATTTGTAGTTGAGTTTCCAACTTTGCATAATTCATAAATGTAATTAGCGAATATTAGTATACAGTTAAGGATGACAATGAATAGTACAATCATTTTTTTTTGTTAAATTTTGGGTCTAAATTCTAAACGGTTTTCATAAATTACGCACTTATAAATGAAAACCGCGGTCAGTGGGGTGATTCCGACCAGGAAACGTTGTTGTAGATGAGCCAATTCCAAATCGACGACTTTCTTTTTTTTGTTGTTAAATTTTGGGTCTATATAAAATTTTTAAACGGTATTCATAAATTATGCACTTATAAATCAAAACTATGGTCAGCGGGTCAATTCTCAACCGATCCCTACCCGCAAAACGTGGCTGTAGACGGGTCAATTCTCAACCGACTGGTATCTCAACTCGGAAATTTTTTCATTCATTCATGTAATTTCTAAAATCTAGAATCGTCGGGTTTTCAATTTGCATCATCTATATTTGTAATTAACAAATATTATTATACGGATAAGAACGAGAACAAATAATACAGATTTTATTAAATTTTGTATCCATATAAATTTTAAATGAGTTTCATCAATTACACACTTATGAAGCAAAGACTGAAACCGTGGTGGTAGACGGGTCAATTTCCAGCTGACGGGTATTGTTATACGAATTTTTTTTATAAGGAAACACAAATTACTGATTTTTTTAATCGGGTTTGAAATAAGTACGAGTATATAAATTCAAATATTCCGTCTCGAATTGTTTGATTAATTGTCTCCGTCGGAAAATGTTGAATGTGTAGGAAAATAGCAGTAAATTTACTAACAATTTATCCACGGGTCAATTCCGACTCAGAATGGTGCGCATTGAGAGACTGATTCAGTACTAGGAGAGCAATTTTTTTTAAAATAATTTAGGGAGATAAATAGATATTTGTTATAAAAAAGAACCACTTCAATTCTCAAACAAAATCAACACAAGACAATCTCTTTGAGAAGTAAAAACGTTTGGAGTTAGTTTCCCATGCAACGCGTCTCATAGCGTGACACCGCGAGTGGCACGTGTTCTGCATGCGCGCGCCTCTCACATACGGCGCGTGTAGCGTACACGCCCTATTTTTTTTAGTTTTTTGCAATAAACCTATATGCACACCACCATATATTCATATGCACTGCACTTTATGTTGATATGCACATCGAAGAGTATTGATATGACCAACTTTTTCAAATTCTTTTTCCAGTTTTTTTTTATTTACAGTTTTTTTTTCTTTTTTTTCCAGCTCCGCATTCGCTCCAATTACTAATATAAGAATAATCTTCGGCAACAATTTAAATTTTTCGGCTCGCTCCGAGGCTTTCGGCTCCCCTTGCTCGAATCTTGACCAAAGAAGAAGTGGCAAACAAAACAACGTAGAGGCAAACAAAAAAAAGTGCAAAATAAATTTGAAAATTTAAAAAACAAAACTTGAAAAAAAAAATTGAAAAAAAATTGGTGCATATCAATACTCTTCAGTGTGCATATGAACATAAAGTGAAGTGCATATGAATATATGGTGGTGTGCATATGAGCTTATTGTAAAATATATATATATATATATATATATATATATATATATATATATATGTGGCGCATGAACTACATGTGCCGCGCGTGCAGTGCACGCGCCACGCTCGTGTCTCACAGCGTGAGACGCGTCTCACAGGAGAATTTGCCAAAATTTTTTGTCTCACAACAATTTTGACAAAAAAAAGAGATCTGAAAATTACCTATGAAAATAATAGGTGTGAATTAAATTTGAATTTTTAATGAGTATTACTGAAATAAATAAAAAATAATTAACAAAAATTACCTTTCTTATATTATCACATATTAAATTTTATTAAATTTAATAAATAATAATTTACCATCAATTTTCGACGGGTTACACATTAGTTAGAATAGAAAAGAAATTACAAAGGCAAATCAATTCCCTTCGTCAATCTTAAACCCGAAAATCCGAATTCCACCAAACCCCATACAGTGGCCACTCTATGCAAGTTTAATTTCTGAAGCATTATTCTACGATTTAAAAACATTAAATGACACATATTAAAACATTCATAATACATGCATTTTTTTAGAACATGTATTAAAACATCAATAATATTTTTCAGAAAATGTATCCGGTCTGCTAACATTATATTAGTAATGAAGAAGCATTAGATAAAAGATATTGAAACATTATATTGAGGATATCGAAACATTATATTGTATGTACGTGATTCCCAAATTTGATGTTTGTGGTATATTGATTATAGAAAAACATTAGAGTATAGGTTTCATAAACATTATGTTGAATATAGAATAACATTAATAATTTATATCAATAAATGTTTTAGAATAAGTGAAGTTTTCGAGAACATTATATTATGAACAAATAATGATAATCTTTGAAAGAGCTCTATATTTTTTAATGAAAAAATAAATAATAAAACGACAAATAATAACATAAAAAATCAAAATATTAATATGTCCCAAATTTATTTGAAACACTAACAATATCGTCCATATGGCTGCATTTAATTAAGTAAATTACTCATAAATAACCACCCATAATTTTAGGAAATGACAGTTACTAGCAAAACAAAAGGACATAAAAAACTTTAAATGAAAGTAACGCCTATAACATCGGTAAATTAGCCCAATTAAATCTCAACCATCCATGCAAACAAATCAAGGGATAATATTGGTTTCCAGTTTCTAGATAGGGGTTGGTTTATATATATATATATATATATGTATCGCTACACTATCATATAAGTAATACCAATATATTATAAAGATATCTTACTGAAACCGTAATTATTATTTTTTTCATAAAAAATATATAGCAACATATTTCTATACTCCGTATTCATTATGCACATATATTATATGTATCATCATCAATCCTAGAAATGGGGAAGGTTAATTAGTGCTAGTGAGGTACACAACAGCATGCATATTGCATTATTGAGTGGACTACAACATTTTGGGCTCTCCACCTTAAAAATCATTAATTGTGGGAAACACAACCACATATGTACTCTCTCTCTCTCCCCGCAACTAGTCCAATTGGTGGGTGGGAATTGGGATAAATCTATTAGGTTATCCTCGGAGACCACTCTCCAAGGGGTTTTCAATACCTATTTTTTTACTAGACACCTTTTAGAGATATTTACCCTTACAACGCAATTGCCTTCAAGATGTCTCTATTTTTAATATTAAATAATTTCTTATTTTTATTAAATTAATTCATAAAATTCTATTAATAAAATAACATAAAACATTACATTAATTCAAATAAAATGAAACATTACATTAATTGAAATAAAAAAAATTACATTACTTAAAATAAAATAAAATATTACATCCGCATTAATAAAAAAAATTACATAATTAAAATTAAAACTACTCCGGTAGAGCTGAAGACACTTTTTGAAAGTTGAATTTGAGAGAGAAAGAGGTTGTATTTTTGTGTGTGAGATGAATGAGGGATGGGGTTGAATTTATAGTGGAGAAAAAGAATAAAAAAAAAATGTAAATCGGCATTTAGCCGTTGAAGCCACAAACGTTCGAAAATTTAATTTTTTTCCCGTTGGGCGCGTGAACACGCGCCTTTTTTTTTCATTTATAATCACTTGCTTGTGATTACCCTGACATCCGCTAAAAATTGAATTTTTTGTTTGTAGATATATAGTGTTATAGACTATAGAGATACCACTTCATTATAAAATTTAGTATGACTTTTTTTTTTATGTTAAAAATGGTTTTATATGGAATAATATATTAGATTCCAAAAATTGAATTAATTATTTCTAATATATACTGAGTTTTTTGCTTTGGTATTAATTTAATTAAAAGATATTTTCAATTGCTAAGTTCTTTAATTAAAACATTTTGAGCACTAGGTTTATATTAAACCTAGAAAATAATAGAAGAAAAAACTTCAGTTCTCTGGTTAGTTAATTGTTCATATATAAGGACCTTATAACAATTCTTTCCCAATGAATTCTTGAAATATTAAAAACATATATTTTCAAGCATTTTTGTTCTTTTTCGGTAGCTATTACAAAATGTGTGTGTGCTATTAATGCTCGATTTTTAATTAATACTATGATTAATTTCCTATTTTTGATCAGATATATTATTCATCAGATATTACATTATGCTTATATTCAATGATTAAATGAGGTCTTGGGTTTAATCCCACTAAAGTGCAGTATAATATATTCTCAAATCTCATCTTATTTGTCGTCCTGCTTGCGTGCGTAGTAGTGGTTTAATCTTTGTGTGGTGTTAGAGGTCTTACCTATATAGTGGTGTAACGATTTATTTGATAATAGACATATACTTTCATGTAATTAAAAAATATATATTATATTATGTGATAAAAAAAAGATATCAACGTCTATCAAGAGCATTTATAAAATTCAACAAAAGATTGATATCTCTTATCAGGTAAAATATGATCATAAAATAAAGATTGAGGTAGTCAATTTTCATTTTGACTTTATTCAGCATTTTCACCTCTCCTAATCAAGTTAATTTTAATCATAACTAAAATGATTTGTGATAATTAATCTTTATCAACCTTTAGAGTATTTGGGAACTATTGCCTTTAGTTGTTGGATTGGTCAATAACGCCAAACTAGATAATTTTATAATCATTTCCAATTAACTAATTTTATAGATCTCTTCAGTGCTAAACAATACTCCCTCCATTTTTTGTTATAAGATATTTTAGCATTTTGCATAGGAATTAAAAAATATTAATTAACATAAACTTTAACAACTCATTAATTTAGTCAAAAATGAAATTTAATATAAAGGACTCAAATGACTAATGAAAAATGAGTCATCATTGTCAAGTTAATGAAATTTAATGTAAAGAACTCAAAAGACTAATTGAAAAATGAACCATCATTAATAATTACTTGAAATGTGAAGTAGAATTGATGGAAGGGAGAGAGAAAGTATTCTTGATAAATGAAAACATTTTATAAAAAAAATCAAATAAAAAAGGCTAAAACATCTTATAATTAAAAACGGAGTGAGTACTAATGTAGCAACCACATGCCCATCAAATAAGTCTAGACATAAGGTTTAAGATGGGCTAACTAGAATGACGATATTACGCAAACTCTACATTCATGGGAACATATTTTTATTTCTAAATAAAGTATTCATTTTTAAAATATACTACATTTTACGTCTTCAAAAAAGACTCATATTTCAGAATAAAACGGAGTTTTTAATAAAATAGGTGGAGTGGTTGGGAGTGGAATAGTTTTAAATTGTTTTCTGTGTGGAATAAGTGAAATAAAAGTCACACTTGAGTTGAGTGGATGATTAAATTAAAAATAAAATTATAAAAATTAATAAAATTATTAAATAGTACTAATATGTGATAGATTAAAAAAATATTATTTGCTAATTATTATAGCGTTAAATAATTCGATTATGCAATTTACTAAACTCGCTTAAAATTTATATCCCTTGAACACATCTCAAATTCAATTAAAAAGTAATTTTACCACATGTTTACGTCTCAAACCCATATAGTTATGTTTGTTAAAAATTATAACTAATACTATATTCTCACTACTTTCGATTATTGTTAAAGCTCTGTTCTTCTACAAAACTGATGTGGGCAAAAATATATTTCTCTCTCAAAGGAAAACAACTCTTAAGCTGAATTTTTTAGCTTTTTATGAAGAAAAAGAGGCAATGGAAGGACCGGGTAGTGAGAGAGACAGAAGAGAAACATAGATAGCGAATAATACTACAGATGTTAAGATTGTCTATAAGAAGAAAATGACCCTAAATACCCCACATTATGAATTCAACACAAGATTAAGAAAAAAAATAAGTTAAACCACCGCTTCACAATCATCCCGTCTACCCCGACGGTTCTGACCTGGAACCGGCCTATTGACTACAATACTGATTTTAAATTATATAAATAATCATCTTCCAAATATATTCACAAAAAAATTAATGATGACATTTGTTTTCTTTTTACCTGAAATTAATATTTAATTATATAAATAACTATATTCCAAAAACATTCACACAATATTTAATAAATAAAAATTTAATTATAAATTGTAGTATTATATAAATAATTAGGGGTGAATAAACGGGTACCCGTGGATACCCAAACCCGCATTTACGGGTACCCGTACCCAAATAAGCAAAAAATGAATACCCATACCCTTTCCATTTTAGTCGAACGGGTACCCAATACCCGGCCGGGTATACCCGATCCGGGTATAGGGTACTCGGTATACCCGTTTAGAAAATAAATAAAAAGACAAAAATATGATAATTTTTCACCCGCTCGATTTTTCGATAATTTTCAACGACAAATTAATAACCAACTATGTAACAATAACTAGATGACAACAACAAATCAATACTAAACGTAGTTTAAATATTTAAGTTCAACAAATAAATTATTATGAATGTATATTATTCATAGATTGTGTTTAGAGTTATATTTAGGTTTAGGTTTTAGCTTAAAAATGAATATATATTATGAATATATTTATAATTTATAGTATAAAGGTAGTAATTATATATAATAAATAATTATATATTGTTGACCGGGTATTTGATCGGGTACCCAATACCCTAACGGGTATACCCGTTAGGGTATTTTCTAAAAATCTCATACCCATACCCATTCAATATCCACAAATTACGGGTATTGGGTACCCAATATCCGGCCAGGTACGGGTAGGGTATGGGTAACCCGGAAACCCGTTTTCCATACTTTCACCCCTATAAATAATCATCTTCCAAATATATTCATAGAAAAATAAATGATGACATTCGTTTTCTTTTTTACCAGCTTCGAGAATAACTTTTTTAACTGAGAATAGAACTTCAAGAATTGTTTCACTATGTATTTGGTAGTTTTTCCTTCTTACAAAACTTTATGTGGAATGATTGTGATTCATAAAATTATTTATTCAATGATATAAAATAAAAGTTGATCATAAATATACTTAATTTTATGAGTTTAAAATTATATAATATATTAAAAAAAATGTTGTCCCGCAAGTACAAAATTGGTCCATCTATGCGCACGATTATTGGTCGGAATTAACTCTTTGATAAATCATCAGTAATTTTTCTGCCAATTTTCCTACATAATATTCTACGTTTTCCAACGGAGATGATTGATCAAACAATTTGAGATGATATGTTTAGGATTATTCAAACTTGTTTGAAATTTATATACCCGTACTTGTTTAAAATTCGATTAAAAAATTAGTCATTTTGTTCATTTCTGAAAAAAAAATCCGTATATTAGTCTACCGCCACAGTTCTGCGTCGGAACTGGCCTGTTGACCACTACTCTGATTTATAAGTGAGTAATTTATAAAATTTATTTAGAATTTATATAGATCCAAAAATTTAATAAAAATAATTATTGTACTATTTGTTATCGTCCTTAATCGTATAGTAATATTCGTTAATTAAAATTATAAATTATGCAAAGCTGGAAACCCAACTACAAATAACGTAAAAATTATTTCATGGATGACGATTATAGATTTTAGAAAATACATGGGAAAAAGCATAAAATGAAAAATTAATTCATAGATGACGATTATAAATTTTAGAAAATACATGGAAAAGAAAAGCAAAAAATGAAAAATTTCTCGAGTGTCGGTTGGGAATTGGCTTGTCTACCACCACGGTTCCAGGTCAGAATTGACCCATTGATTACGATTTTGATTTATAAATGCATAATTTATGACTATTCTTGATTTTAGAAAATACATGAAAAAAATGAATAAAATGAAAATTTTAAAATTAATAAGAATAAAGAATGATTATGTGTCACGTGGGATCTCGAGTTGAGGTACCCGTCAGTTACGAATTGACCTGTCTACCTAATTAATTGACAAATTAGAAATTACTTATTTTTTTATCAAATTAAATAAAAAAATATTAGACTATTTTCAAATTTAATTTGCTCAACCAATAAATTATCCAAACTATTTTGGAATCTTTTATTCTGTCAACTAATAAATTGGTTCCTTAATAAAAATAATTATCTATTCGACCAATTAATAAATTAACCAAATTAAATTAAATTAAACTATAACATATAGTTATTTATTCGGCCGATTAATAAATAAATTGACCAAATAAAACTGGTGGAGCAAAAGATGAGAAAATACACATTGATTCTATGTATTTATAGGCTTTTCAATACGTGAAGTTTCATTGAGAAACCGCTGTGGGACACAAGATTTTAGTATAGATATTTAAAATCCAATATTTTACATTTAAAAATTCAAAATTTTGAGAATTTAGATAAATATGAATGGAGGAATATAAGGGATGCCACGTAGAATTTTTTCAAAGCAAGAATCGTTTTTCTTTTAGTAATATAATGATAGAGCTTTAACAATTATCGAAAGTAATAAGAATATATTCGTTATAATTTTTAACAAACATAACTATATGGGTTTGAGACGTAAATATGTGGTAAAATTACTTTTTAATTGAATTTGAGATGTGTTCAAGGGATATAAATTATAAGCGAGTTTAGTAGATTGCATAATCAATTTATTTAACACTAAAATAATTAACAAATAATATTTATTTTAATCTATCACATATTATTACTATTTAATAATTTTATTAATTTTTATAAATTATCCAAACTATTTTGGAACCATTTATTCTGTCAACTAATAAATTGATTTCCTAATAAAAATAATTATCTATTCGGCCAATTAATAAATTGACCAAATTAAATTAAATAAAACTATAAAAATATAGCAGTTATTTATTCGGCCGATTAATAAATAAATCGGCCAAATAAAACTCCTACAAAAAATAATTATCTATTCGGCTAATTAATAAATTGATCAAATTAAATTAAATTAAACTATAAAATATAGTTATTTATTCGGTCAATTAATAAATAAATTGGCCAAATAAAACTGGTGGAGCAAAAGATGAGAAAATACACATTGATTCTAGGTATTTATAGACTTTTTAATAGATGAAGTTTCATTGAGAAACCGATGTGAGACACAAGATTTTAATATAGATATTTAAAATCTATTATTTTATATTTAAAAATTAAAAAATTTGAGAATTTAGATAAATATGAATAGAGGATTAAGAGGGGTGTCACGTAGAATTTTTTTAAAGTAAGAATTGCTTTCCTTTTAGTAATATAATGATGATTAGTCCAATTGAAGATTAAATTAAAGTAAATCAGTTGAGTGAAAGATTAAAGTAATATAAATTGGTTGAACAAAAAATTAAACTGAAATAAACTTTATAGGTCATATTTCTAAAAAGGGAACAAACATCTTTTCAGTGGACAAACGAAAATAAAAAAACGAACATTTATTTCGTAGACGGAGAAAGTACAATTTAACTAGGAGCACATAATTCCATTTAATTAAGCTTATCCGATTCATTACATTCCTACCAAAAAATTTAGGTTTGATTAAGGTTGAATTTTCGTAACGTTCACAAACGTCACATACTTGAAAATATTGCAGCGAGCATTAAAGGGAAGGAGGGGGGGGGGGGGGGGGGAGAAGAAGAGATGCGGCAGCACGAAAATGCTTGATGAGTGATGATGATTAATGTAGTACAGTGTCGTACAGTGCAGCAATTTCATAAATAACGAATTAATAGTAGCAGTAAAAGTACTACTTGTTAGCCTAGCGGTAGACACTCTTGTCAATCCTGTTTTCGTTTTTTACTTAAGGATACATGTTTTTGTGTGTTGTTTTTGTGTGTGTTTGTGTTAGCCTAGTGATAATGAGATTAATGTCAGAATCAAAAATTACGGGTTCGAGTCATCCGTCATGCGGTATTTAAATTTTCTTGCAATGTTTTAAAAAAAAAAAAAAGTACTAGTGTAGATAAATTTGAATACACTATTTTTTGTTGACAGAGATAAGAAAGGAAGGAATGACAAGTGTAGGAGGATGCTATTCTTGCTTTTCTCGAACGCCTAACTGCCTTCCCTTTTCTCAAATCCCTACACCAAAGCAGATTCTCTCTCTCATTCTTTTCTTCTTCTTTAATTTTTCAGTCTTGCAGAAGTGACTGACCTGGTATCGCATTCCCTATATCTAAACCCAAAAAAAAAAAAAAAAGGTTAGTTTCACAATCACATGCATCTTCAAGATTTTTTGTAAAACTTACCAAATCACAAGACATTATTGTGTCTTCACGGATTTCCTTGCACTTTATGCTATGAATTAATGTAACAAAATCTTACGTACTAGTCTACTACTAACCACGTATGTTGTACGTACTATAACTTCATTATTATTAAATGTATAGTAAGTACGTATAAGTTAATGTACGTACGCTCTAATTAGTATGTAAATAGATGATCTCGAGTGTGTTGAAGGGCTAACTTTCATCTGGGCGGACCCAAAGGGCCGGGCGACCTCGGTGGTCATCCGAGCAAATTTTATTTTTATTACTATATTTTCGTTAAATTTTTATAATTTTTTTCCTCATTTTTATATGTAAAAATATTAAGTTCATCTGTTCAAATTAGTGATAAAATACATAAACATAATTTCGTCTGGTTACTTTTTAAATTCTAGTTCTGAGTCCTAATGATGTATTTTTGGTCCATGTCCATCTATGAGTTGAAGAGATGAGGGAGGAAATGATGAAGTAAGTCGTCACACCTTTTGCACAACAGATAATCTGCATGCATATGAACAGATGAAAGCACGCCCCGTAACAAAAATTAATAGTGCCGCACAGCAACAGCACCAGCAACATCCATTATAAGTAAGTATGTATCATTCATTAATGTAGCAAATTAATGGGTCAAGCATTCCCCCCAATAATTCACACTTTGAGAGATACAATTCCGCCTAATTAATTTATGACTACTTGTGCCAAGAATTGACATAACGTTACGTCGTGATGAAAGCATCGATTGATAATCGTGAGTCGACAAATGATGAAGTATGCTATGCTATGCACGCGGAGAGTTGTATGTATGTATGTATGTATGTATGTATGTATGTATATGACATATGCACGGTAAAGGCAAATTCAATAGATCGATCATAATATATGCTATGTTATCCTCTTCCTCTACATTATTTGGATTGGAGGAGGCAAGTTGGGGTAATCGCTTCTTGTGGTTAAGGATAGGCTAGAGAAGATTGTTTGCTCAATGATTGCAACCTGCATTCTCATATACTGTTTTGACGTCAGATATATAATCATGAAACTTTGTTTTATTTTCAATGATAAGTAGTGACGGTAATAACTAATAACAAAGAAGCATAAGCTGCCATAGCATATATAGTCGCTTTAAAAAGGTCTGAAAGCAACGACACTTGAGTCATTCATTAATTTCTTCGGCCTAAAAATGCACATTAATATTATCAGAGGGGCTTTCTTGCAATAAAGACAAGTACACCTATACATCTAGCTGTGTTTATTTAATTTGTATTTGTTGGGAAAATTAACTCTATGTGTATGTAATTCTGTATTAAATTTCTGTATCCTCTTCCGTCTTAAGAGTACTACAATGTAGTAGTATTATATACACACACGGAAACTAAAAACGTCCAAAACATTATTAGTTTTTTATGTGCGCCCTTATTTAGTACTAGTATTATTATTTTTTACGTACTTTTGCCATTTATCATAAAACTAAACTATTTTGAACACCTACAACTCTAATTTTCTCGGTCAAAATTAGTTATGATATTGCTAATTAATGTTTTAACGTTAGAAATTCAAATGGAAGTAAAAAACTGACTGTTCGAAGGCTTCCATTAATAGATGATTTAGATATGTTTCAATTCAAAATCGGTGGGCTTTTACCAATTCAAAACAATGGCTAGTTTCCTATACATGATAAGAGGCCTGGTTATAAGACTAGAGCCCAAAAATGTCCTCTTATGCATATAATAGAGTGAATGGCCCATTTTCTATAACTTGGTCTCCCCTAACACAATAAAAAAGTTTGCCACTTTTAAGCCTAAAGCCTAAAACATACTTACCTATTTAATTTCTTCATTTACTTTTTAGCTTTGTTTGGGGTCGGTGAAGAACTCGGCCTTTTATAAACATGGGTTCAAAACCATCGTTAATTTCTTCTTTTTCTTTTAGCAATTTTGCCTTTTCTCTTTCTTGTTTCTTCTAATTTCTCATATACTAGGACAGCGGAGAGGAGAATTAAACTGTGGAGAATTTATAATTAGACAAACGTTTTTTTTGCCACCATCTTCTTGTAACAAACAAGTACTATGTAAATGATTATAATGAAAGATAACGACTGAGATTTGGATCTACAGTACTGTTTAATCTGCTTTTCAATTTCTTCTTGCTAGAAGAAAATTAACAGCTAAATATATACTAGTCATCATTTTATATATATTGATTGTTGACATCATCCGAAATTGGTGTAGCCAAATGTCGTAGTTGTGGCGAGTTATATATGTGTTATTAATTAATTACATGACCGAATCGAGTTTACCACAATTAGCAAACAGGCCAATTCCATATGTATACATATATTTATATTTAACGTGGAAGTGTACATTTTATATTCGGAACTATTTCGATTTGAATACAATAATTAGGCCTAACTAGCGTATAACCCGTCAAAAATCGACGGGAAATCACTATTCCATAAATTCTTCTCAAAATCGATGTAGGATAATGAGGTATATCGTTCTAATAGAAAGTATCCTCTATCTCACATTGATTTAGAGAAGAAAAGTAGTTTTGAAGAATATCAAGGTGACTATAAAATTAAAAAAAAATCACTTGAAATATCGGTTAGGAATTGACCCGTCTAACCCCACGGTTCTGTGTCAGAACTGACACCCGTTCACCACGATTTTTATCAGAATCGGCATGTTTATCCCACGATTTTGATCGGAGGCCCGTCTACCCGACGGTTCTAAGTCAGAACCACCCTGTAATATAAAAGATAAAATAAATAAATTTCAAGTATGAGTCACCACGGTTTTCATCGGAATCGACCTGTCTACTAAAAAAATCAATTGAACTGTCAGTTAGGAATTGATTATTTCTTTAATAAACATATTTATTCTGTTAAATTAAATTAGAAATTATTTTGGCTAAAAAATATATATATTTGATGATTTTGTAAGAACTAATTTTGCTTCTATATATACACACGAGACATAAATTGATATATATGTGATGAATTGATTAAGAATTTGATACATTTTTTAAATAATTTAATTTGATTGTAAGATAATATGATGTGAGAAAAAACATATTTGGCTCTCAAAGATATTGTCTCACGTCAATTTTGTATGAGAATTAAGATGAATCATTTTCATTGCAAATACTCCTTGTTCCACATTGATTTAGAGGAATGAAAATAATTTTGAAGATTATCTATAAGAATGAAAGTGACCCAAAATACCCTACGTTATGAGTTCAACATAAGATTAAATAAAAAAAAATAAGTTGACACCACTTCACAATTATCTCGTCTACCCCCATGGTTCCGACCCTGAACTGGCCCGTTGACTATAACACTTACAAAATTGAAAAGAGAAAACTATATAATCATCCATGATGATTTTTTTGTAAAAAGAAACTGTAAGAGCATTATTTTTAAAGTAACAAAAACATATACTCTTTCTTCACTAATATTTTAATTAATCGTATTTTTTAATTATCTAATTAAGACAATTACATGAATATATAATTAATTAACTTGTAAATAAATAAAAATATAGACAATTTTTTTTTTAAGAATTGATATAGTTGATGTTTAAAAAGTTAAAATTTTCTTTTTCGTTTAGACCGTCGGTTCTAGATCGATCCGCCTACCCCTTGATTATGGGTCTTAATCAATTATAAATATAATATCCTTCAATAAATATCATATATTTATATAGCTTTCTTTTTCAATGTCACTCCATGCATGGGGTACCCATGACTCTGTTTAGCAAGAAGCTTTGGGGTTCAATCTCGTATGTGTGCAGTGTAGATTTTTTACCTTATATAGAAGTACAATAGTCTCATATTGTGTGGTGATGTAGTGATTTATTAGATAGTAATATATATTGTTATAGGTATTTATAGACTTTTCAATAGGTGAAGTTTCATCTAAAACCGGTGTGGAACACAAAATTTTACTAGATATTTTTTATCTACTATTATTTTATCTTTAAAAATTCAAAAATTTGAGAATTTAGATAAATAAGAATTGAGAGATTTAGGAGGTGTCACATAGGACTTTTTCAAATCAAGAATCGTTTTTCTTTTAGTAATATAATGATGATAATTAAATAGTTGGTCTCCAAAAAAAAAAAAAAAGAACTTAAGAAATAAGAACAGAGGGAGAGAGAGGGAGTGGAAATTAAAAAGTGTATGAAGTCGAACTTGATTAAGTCAAGAAATCAGAGGCCGACACGAAATCAGCTAGAAATCTATATGTAATTAGTTAATTTAAGAGGAGCAGAGCAGCCGGCTTAGGACGGCAGTGCCACAATTGACAATGACACAGTTTTTGCATATGATCTGAAATTCTTTAAAGTAGTTATCATCTCCTTTGGACGATTCGACCGCCAAACAAAATTTCCCCAGGCAAATTAAGGCGGAAAAGTCTTCATCTCAGGGCATGGGAGCGTCGTTGAGTTGCTGTGGTTATGATAAAGTTGAACAAGGGTATCCATCCATTAATCTTAATTATTTAATTAATTATGATAAATTGATGCATGCATGTTTGTTGATGGTGTAGTTTGACGGTTGGGGGAGGTGAGAAGAACAGCAATCCGTGGAGGATCTTCACGTACAAGGAGCTGCATACCGCGACCAACGGCTTCAGCGAGGACTACAAGCTCGGTGAAGGAGGTTTTGGGAGTGTTTACTGGGGCAGGACTTCCGATGGCCTTCAGGTAAGAAGTTGGTAATCCAATAATTTATTTTTGTGTGATTGAGTTGAGTTGAGAGCATATATATGTAATACTCGTACAATTTGTGTGGGTGTAGATTGCAGTGAAGAAATTGAAGTCGATGAATTCAAAAGCGGAGATGGAGTTCGCGGTGGAAGTGGAGGTGCTAGGGAGAGTGCGCCACAAGAATCTATTAGGGCTGAGAGGCTACTGCGCAGGAGACGATCAGCGTCTCATCGTCTACGATTACATGCCCAATCTCAGCTTGCTTTCCCATTTGCATGGCCAGTTTGCCGGCGAAGTCCAGCTCGACTGGAAGAAGAGAATGAAAGTTGCCATGGGCTCGGCTGAGGGCATACTGTAATTATAAATTCATTCTATCCTCTTCCTTACTCTATCTCTCTCATCACAATCACAATCACAATCACAATCACAATCACAATCACATTCACATTCACATTCACATTCACATTCACATTCACCTTCACCTTCACATTCACATTCCCATTCACATTCACATGTAGGTACCTGCACCACGAGGTAACGCCACACATAATCCACAGAGACATAAAGGCCAGCAACGTGCTCCTCGACTCCAATTTCGATCCGCTAGTAGCCGACTTTGGGTTCGCGAAGCTCATACCGGAGGGGGTCAGCCACATGACGACGCGCGTGAAGGGCACGCTAGGCTATCTTGCGCCGGAGTACGCCATGTGGGGGAAGGTCTCGGAGAGTTGCGATGTCTACAGCTTCGGAATCCTTCTCCTCGAGATCGTCACCGGAAGGAAACCCATCGAGAAGCTCCCCGGCGGCATCAAGCGGACCATCACCGAGTGGGCCGAGCCGCACATAACCAGAGGCCGCTTCAAGGATCTGGTCGACCCCAAGCTGCGCGGCAATTTCGACCAGAACCAGCTCATGCAGGCCGTCAACGTTGCCGCTTTGTGCGTGCAGAGTGAGCCGGACAAGCGCCCCACCATGAAGGAGGTTGTGCTTCTGCTCAATAATACCAAAGCCGCCGCCGCCAGGATCAAGAGCGTTAAGTATTCTGAAGATTTGATGGCACGTGATCAGGAGAGTGATGATGATGATGAAGGCAGGAATGCATATGAAGATGAGAGCAGCGTGTACGGTGTTTTTGGGGCGTTGGAGGCGCAGAAGATGGAGGATCCTTTCCGCCGATATGGGGAGAGGCGATGAGTGAGTGTGCGAGAGAGAGAGAGAGAGAGACTAATTAATTGGTTTTTGTTTTAAATTATTATTATATATGTATGTTCGTGTACACTTTTAAACTTTGGAAAAATCCCCAGGGCAGTTGTTGTGTTTGTTTTCAATGCTTTTGATTATCTTCAATCCCATAGGTGTATATATATATATGGATTACGGTGAAAATGACCCTTAAAGTGAGAAATATAAATAAATTTGAATCACATATTTAAAAAAAAGGCGGGCGTGTGGCCTTCTTGCGCTATTTTCTTTGGGTGATTTTTTCTTAAAATAGGGTGCATCTAGATACACTGTGTGATACATCTAATTATATATTGTGGTGCATATGTCCGATTTTTTTTTCAGTTTTTTGTTTTTCAATTTTTTTAAAGATTTATTTTCCCGGCTCTGCATTTGGCTCAGATTTTACGGCTCCACTTTTGCTCCAATTACTAATATAATGATAATCGTCGGGCAACTATTTGAATTTTTCGGCTCGCTCTGAAGCCTTCGGCTCTCCTCGCTCGAATCTTGATCAAAGAAGAAACGACAAACCAAAAGATATTTTCGTAAAGCATAGTGCATTTCCTTACACATAGTGGTGTATCTTATTACACTGTCTCGTGCATATCAGTACACGTAGTAGTGCATCTCATGAACCACAATGTGGTAGATGCACCACACCATACAATGAGATGCACCATACATTTTTTTTTTATGTCGTGGGAACCCGCAGCCGCTACTTTCGATGCGCACTGGGTAAACCCCCGTCCCTTGTGACATAAGAGCATGCACCCAGCTTTATAGAAAAATCTAACCTTAAAAAAAAGAAAAAAAGAACTAAAATTTTTTCGTCCAGATGCACCGCCCTTCTTAGTGAGATGCACTAGATGGATGGCTGAGATTAATTCTCATTACTTAGGATAAGGATCATTCTTATATGATCCTAATCCTATATATATAGGGAAGAGGTCAAATAGAAATAAAGTCATATGTGTTAACTATAGATCCTAGTGGTTCATTTAAATAAATCAACGGTTAAGATCACTGAAATGTTGTTGATCTGTATTTTCGGCTGTTTACAAATAAAAAGGGTAACTTTGTATTTTAACATAGATATGTAATTTGCGCATTCCTTAATTTTTGGGATTTCATGCTTATTTTCATTTTTATTTTATTTTTTTGCTTTTGAGCTTTTTATTTCTGTATTAAGATACAATATACGGAGGCAAGATATGGGTTGATTTTAATTATTCATTTTTTTTTTCTGTAAATTGTGTATTTTATTTACACGTATTTAATTATTTCATTGTTATTTGTTCTATCCTCATATTTTCTTCAATTTAATACATCTATTATTTAAGTGTTTATTTTAAATGATCATTTTTTTTATTACAAGTATCAACTAGCAACATACACATGAAAAATCATCAAGAAGTGTCAAAATAATAAGATCTTAATGGTTACAAAATAATATATAACAATAAAACAATAAGATGTTAATGTCAAAACAATAATATTTAACAATAAAAACAATAAAATTTTAATGTAGAATCAGTAATATATACCAATAAACACAATAAGATGTTAATTTTAAAACAAAAAGAATAACAACAAAAAACAATAAGATGTTAATGTCAAAACAATAATATATAACAATAAAAATAATAAAATGATAATTTCAAAACATTAGTATTGTAAAACAATAAAAACAAAGCAATGATAAATAATATACATTAATAAATCAACTAAAAAACAACAAAATAATTCGAAAAAAACAGCAAAATAATTTAACCAAAAATTAGGAACAGACACAACCTATAAAATCAATCACAATTAACAATGCACAATTTTCCATCTAATTTATTGTATGTAATTATTTCTGCGTAATTAACTTCTTAGAGAAGATTTATAATTTTATATAAAAAATTCAATGAATTTACACCCTTAACTGCTACCTAATTTTTTGCAAACGTGTGATTAAGAGGTCAAATTTTACCGTGATGTTCTTATAATTAATAATTAATTATCCACTTAACATCTCATCTCAATTTTGGAATAATCTCCACCACACAAATATGTATGATCAAAAATGTATATTTATATTTAGTTAACACATACGAATCCATTTCTATTATAACTATCCCTTATATATATATATATATATATGGTAAATTCTCCTATGAGACCGGTCTCAATGTGAGACCGGGTTGACCCGATCCGGATCCGAGTTAACATGGTCAAACGTTGACTTTTTTTTTCGAGTTTTTTTTTTTGGTCAGGTTATATGCACTTCAAAGTATATCCATATGCACAACACTCTATGTTGATATGCACACCAAAGAGTATTGATATGCAACAACTTTTTCCAGCTTTTCTTTTATTTTTGTTTTTTAAATTTCCAAATTTATTTTGCACTCCTTTTTTGCCTCTTCATTGTTTTGTTTGTTGCTTGTTCTTTGGTCATGATTCGAGCGAAGAGAGCCGAAGGCCCGGAGCGAGCCGAAAAATACAAATTGTTGCCCGCCGATTATCCTTATATTAGTAATCGGAGCGAAGACAGAGCCGTAAAATCGGAGCCGAAGGCTCTGCCGAAGGAAAAAAAACTGTAAATAAAAAAATGGAAAAATAAAAACTGGAAAAAGTTGGTGCATATCAGTACCCTTTGTAGGATTCTAAACCGATACTTTATGCATATAAAGTTAAAATTGTTACTGCAACACTAAGCACAGTTAATAGCACAGAGAATATAAACTGAGCGAAGTAAAGGACACACGGTATGATAACCCAGTTCGGTTAAATAACCTACGTCTGGGAGGCACGCCCAAGAGAGAACGAATCCACTATTAGAAGTTGTGATTACAGAGGATCTTACACATGTAGGTCATCCACCTTATGCTACCCTTTCATTCACTCCTTCCTAACATCACGTGAATTTGTGATTGTTCGAGCCACCCTCTCACAATCTAAGTTTGAGCCACGCTCAACACCTAACTCTCTTTACAAAAATATTTTTATGAAATAAACTCTCAAGAATGTGCACACAATGAAAATACCCTCAAAGAAAGTATATACACGAAATAATTAATAAATCATCGATGGCCCACCCTCACAATGTTGATGTCGAATATATATATAGGTTTGAAACCCTAGATCTCTTCGCCATCATGTATATCTTCTTAGATCTTCTTTCCTTGTGAGGATAAGGTTTGGGGGACACGTCTCATATCTGCTTGATAAGTATCTTATCCGCATCTATCATAATCATGGAAAAGATCCAGCACAATCCGTTCAGATAAGGAAAGTCTCTGCCAGACTGTTCCAGGTTCCCTTAGCACAGACTTAAGCACACATAACAGAGTTGTTTTACGCAGCGGCTTCGACTTCAGCTGTACTTTTAGCTACATAAACTTTGCCAACATCTTTGAACAACATCACCTCTTGAGCAGCAATGCCTCAAATCCAACAATCTCCCCCTTTGGCATTTATGTAGACAAAACCAATTATCAAGAAAATAGTCAACCATAAGCATCTTCATACCTTCAAATCCACCAAGTCCGAACTTGTATGAAGTAAGCCAAAACTCTCCTTCCAACTAGCAATTGGAGAAACTGTGTTGAACTCCCCCTTAAACAAAGCATGGAGTAACTAACCACCAAATAATTCTTCAATCATCGAGCGGATGATCTTTAACACAACATCAAAGTAAACCATCAAAACAATAAGTCATAAACTGAGAAGTTAAGCGGTAAGCTTATTCTTCTACTCTCCTTTTTTTCTGGCAGAAATGACAAAGCAGGGGGTTCATCAACAAATCTTTAGAAAGACTGGGATCCTTTCGCCTTAGCAGCTCGAGCGGACACGTGAAGGTTATCTTCATCCTCCTCGGTTTGGGTATCTTCATCACCCAAGTCCTCCTCAACATCCTTAGCATCATCATCAGCTGCTTCTTCATCATCTGCGTCATCATCATCATCATCGCCTGGCACAGACCCTGCATCACGTGGCGCCGATTCTGATGGCACAGCTTCTCCTCTAGTAAAGACTGTTTTGGCATCATTAGTAATGTTGCAATCTCATTCTTGCGCATACGAAGCCTCTTCATCTGGAACAAGATGGAGTTATACTCACGTTCCAGCTCACGCAACATCTTCATAGAAATAGCCCGGAGATTAGACTCACTCAGCACAGGCGTAGGCACAGTTGATGTCGACTTCTTTCTTTCCACGATAAGGACAGAGGGACCCTCAATGTCCTTAGGATGAACAACTTCGTTGAATAGCTTGTCATGGATGACAATGCTCTTTGGAGTGCACTTGAATTGCTCACCTACATGCATCACTTTGGGGAATTGCGATGAGATGATTTCAAAAATCTACCCAGGATAACCTAACGCCTTAGGCTTCTTCAAGTTTCCAGCATGTTGGTGACGTGGTCGAAGACCAAACGTCCAAAGTCGAAAGGCTTGAAACGCCCAATTTCATACAACACTCTTACTGTTTCTTGACTCATTGTTGCGGTGTGTGTGGTAGGGCACCAATTTCTGACTGCAATCTTGTGCAAGATTGCGTACTTCTGGGACAACATTGAGGAACTGAGAGACATGTTCCTTTTCCAGTCCGGTACACTCCGTGAGTGATCTCGCTGGCAATTGTGTCCAACGACACATCCTCCTCCTCTACACCAAAGTCATCACGACCAACAAAAGCAGATATAACAGCAGGAAAGAAATTGATATACCTTCCTCGAATATAAGTCTTGAAATGATTGCGAGAGAAAGAATCAACAATACTCTTCGACATGTTGCAATAAAATTCCAGCACAACTGCTAGAACATGCCTTCGAACAGGATAGACAGTCTGATCCCACTTGGCATCCTTCAACAACTTGTCCAAACCAATACCTTCCAAATTTTGCTCCTTTACAGGTTGCTCATACACTAGCTTCATCTGGATAACATAATCTCATGCCTCAGCATGCTCATGATTGAACTTGATATTGTACTTCCTTTGTCCTTTGAAGAGGATCGACAGAAAACAGATGTCTCCTTGATGGTGTGGCAGATGAGGCACCATGGTGAGCATCAGAAGAAGCTCCTTAATGAGAAGCTTCATGCTCCGAATTTCTAGCATCGCTATGCATAACATCTTCAAGCCCAGACTCAACATCGATGGGTTGATCTCGATCAACTCATTCTTTAGGCTTAGTAGCAGTCTTCTTCTTCTTTGAAGATTCACCAACCTTTCCTTTGCCTTTCGCAGCACGTGCAGTGGCAGTAGCAATCTTCATCTTCGCCAGTTGACCCCTTATTCGAGTAGCAGGGGTCGCAACAGGTTCATTAATCATCAAGGGGGATTCCTCAATTTTGACTGCAGGTCAGCAAGTTTGCAAAGACGTCTCTTAGAAGACTTCTTCTTGGCAGTTGGCAGAACCTTTAGATCAAGATTTGCCAGATTAGCTATCACATCATCGATAGCAGCTTCATCTACATGAATCTCCTCCTCAGCAGCAATGGATTCCTTCTCAATTTCTTGAAAGACAGAAATCACCAGAGGGATAGGGGCTTGTTCTCTCACCACTTGAGAGCCACCGGCAGAAGATGCAGGTCGTCGAAGAATAGATAGAGAAGTTGAAGACTTTGATTGTTGTTTCTTCCTCGAATGTAGGACCTGACGATGTATGGGGTATTCTGCAATGCTCTTCGATTTGTTGCAGTACAATTCCAGCACAATCCATCGTACAGGGTAGATCATCTGATCTCAGATAGCCTCGTGCAAAAGTACATCAAGATCCTTTTTTTCCTCATAGATTGCTCTACCACCAGTCTCTTGTTGAGCACATCATTTCAAGCCTCAACATGCAAAGTGACTCTACTTCTGGTTAGATTGAAACTAGGCACAAACTCCGAAACTGGAGTTGACGTATGTTCTACTTACCATCAGATACGAAGACTTTCGATCATGCTTCTGTACAGCCGTATTGAGATTCCCATTTGAGTCCGACGAATATTGGCAATAAAAAATTTCTTCATTAGTCCTCATGCATGCTCCTTAACTGAGTCACAAATATCCTCTCCTCGAATTGCTTAATTTTAAGCCTGAGAAAATAATGCAATTCAACAAAAAGACTCATGTTAAACTTCTTCTTCTCATCTTTAGACTCGGTGTCATCATCACACAAGTCCATCTCAACAGACTTCGCACCACTTAACACAAACCGCCAAACAGAGTAGATAATATGACCCTAGCTTCCAGAATTTAACAATACACCAAGTTCCAAACAACAAAGAGATAATTAACTTCCATTTGACTTCAAACTTCTCTCCAATTTTCATGCAAACAAAGCATCAAGAGACTGCAAGAAATATATCTAACAAGAGAGCGATGTGCTCTTTTGTAAAAACATATTGAAAATTATGTGCCAGAGAAATACCTTGATGACGGGATCAATAGTCTTGTGAACGACGAGAGGAGTAACTTCTGGAACAGTTGCTGAGACAAGTTCTTGAGGGGCAACAACAACACTTGCATGATCAATGACAGTAGAAACAAGATCAACTGTTGGCACAATAACTTTTGAAACAGAAACATCTCTTGGAACATGTGCAAAAACATCATTAGAGGCAGAGGCATCTTCATCCAAAAGTTGAGAAACTTTATCATCATGATTAGATTCTGAAAACAGAACATCAGCAACAACATGATCATGCTGAGATGAGGTTTCTCCAATTGTTCCAATATTATCAGGAATTGATACAGGAACTGAGGTCTGCTTTCATACCCACTGCTTCTTTTGACCTCTTGTATTTCTTATCTCCCGCTTATCCTTATGATGTAATCTGCATTTTGATCTTATATGATATGGTTTATCACAAAAGTGATATGTTGGACGCCATGTACTTGCAGATCTACTATGAGATTGAGACTTTCGGACCATGAAGCAATCACGTCTGGGAACGGACTGTGACTTCTGTGCTGCATACTGTAGTTCATCTCTGTACTTTCCAACTGCACAAAATCTGATCTTATTACGATAAGGTTGATTGGTCCGTCCTTTAGAATAACCAACGCCCTCCTTGCCATGTCCTCCAGTAATAAGAACTTTATTTGACTGATAAGTTCTTATATTCGTCTTCTTCCTTCTATCATCAAGATAAAATCTGCAATAAGGTCTGATGTGCCCAAGACGATCACAGTAATGACAAATAGGAACAAATGCATTATTCCCTTGACGAGAAGAGTACTGAGCCTGACGCTTTGACACGAACCGTGAATTCTGTATGTGAGCCCGTGCTGACTTCTTTCTGTCAGAATGTTTAACAAATTTATGATTCTGACCCAGAAGTTTGGCTTCACCTTGCTTGTTTTTTTTTTTTCTTCTTTGGCAGGAACAAACATACTCTGTTTGTTGAGATCCATAGGTTTCCATTGATAACCAAGACCAACCTTGTTGTTGGAACATTGACCAACTTTCAGAATTTGATCAAGTTTCTCAGTTCCATTGTTCATCATCTTAATCATCTTGTTCAACTGCTCCAATTTGTTTGTAAGCACTTCATTTTCTTCCTTGAGAGCAAAATTTGAAAACTTAAGACTATCTCTATCTTGACATGCTTCCTCAAATTTAGCTTTTAGTACTTCATTAATGTAGCCAACTTCATCACATTTGTCAAGAAGAATTTGATAATTTGTGATCATATAGTCTTCGTCCGGCTCATCAGAATCACTTTCATGTGTAGAATCCCGATCCAACTTCTGTCCTCCCACAGTTGCAATATGAGCCATTAAATCTTTCTTTTTCTTTTTACTTCTTTTTGTAAAGAAGTGGACGAAGAATTATTTGAAGATTTTCCAATGATTTCTTTCTTCTCAAACCGATCAATGGCCGCTTCAACAATTCTTGAAACCATAGTAAAGAATTTTACAAATAAATAAGGACTATTTAACACAGACTCTAACTCAGACTCAACACAAAATCTAACTCGGACTCTGGCACCTGATCTACAATATCTGCTGCAAAAGGAACATTCTTCCACTATTCAGGCTTGTCATAATTCTTGCCCATCTCGAAAACTCGCAACGACCCAATTAATTCAGCCAACTTCATAGTGGACAAGTCCTTTGCTTCTTCAATAGCTGTAACTTTAACGTCAAACCTTTTCGGAAGAGATCTTATGACTTTTCTCACCAATTCTTCTTCACTAATCCTTGTCCCTAAAGAAAAACTCTCATTGGAAATTGTGAGAAGCTTGGAATAAAACTCACCAATAGTTTCATATTCTTCCATTTTCAACATCTCAAATCTGGACATGAGTTGTTGAAGTCGATGTCCCTTCACACGATCATCACCTTCAAAAGTATTTTGAAGAGTATCCCATGTTTCTTTTGCAATCTCTTATGTCGATATAAGAGAGAATATTTCCATAGTAACAGCTGATTGAATAATATTAATGGTTTTTTGATTCATACATGAAGTATTTGATTCTCTTACAAGCCATTTATCTCTTGGTTTCTCACTCTCATCGGCTGTTACACACACTCCAACCATTCTCCACGGCAGTCCATGCACCCTCATCAATAGACCTGATATAAAACCTGAGACGAATCGTTCAAAAATAATAATTAGATCCATCTAAAATTGGGGATTTCACAATATAATCTCTGTTCGAAGTCATCGTAGCACAGACGCAGCAACAAGTTTAGAAATTTGTCCCCGGATCAACACATGTGAGTTCGGTGTACCGCTCTAGTACTAATTGTAGGATTCTAAACCAATACTTTATGCATATAAAGTTAAAATTGTTACTGCAACACTAAGCACAGTTAATAACACATAGAATATAAACTGAGCAAAGTAAAGAATACACGGTATGATAACCCAGTTCGGTTAAATAACCTACGTCTGGGAGGCACGCCCAAGAGAGAACGAATCCACTATTAGAAGTTGTGATTACAGAGGATCTTACACATATAAGTCATCCACCTTATGCTACCCTTTCATTCACTCATTCCTAACATCACGTGAATTTGTAATTGTTCGAGCCACCCTATCACAATCTAAGTTTGAGCCACGCTCAACACCTAACTCTCTTTACAAAAATGTTTTTATGAAATAAACTCTCAAGAATGTGCACACAATGAAAATACTCTGAAAGAAATTATATGCACGAAATAATTAATAAATCATCGACGGCCCACCCTCATAATGTTGATGTCGAATATATATATATAGGTTTGAAACCCTAGATCTCTTCGCCATCATGTATATCTTCTTAGATCTTCTTTTCTTGTGAGGATAAGGCTTGGGGAACACGTCTCATATCTGCTTGATAATTATCTTGTCCGCACCTATCATAATCATGGAAAAGATCCCGCACAATCCGCGCAAATAAGGAAAGTCTCTACTAGACTGTTCCAGGTTCCCTTAGCACAAACTGAAGCACACATAACAGAGTTTGTTCTACGCAGCGGCTTCGACACTTCAGTTGTACTTTTGGCTACATAAACTTTACCAACATCTTTGAGCAGCATCACCTCTTGAGCAGCAATACTTCAAATCCAACACCCTTTAGTGTGCATATCAACATAAAGCGCAGTGCATATGAATATATGGTGAAGTGCATATGGACTTATTAAAAAAAAATAGGGCGTCTGCACAATACGCGCCGCATGTCTAGTGAGACGCGTTTCACCAGAGTCTAACTCGATATATATATATATATATATATATATATATATATATATATATATATATATATATATATGAAAAGAGTAGTGCTATTTGTACACATGTGTCTAGCCACACAAGCTAATAAAGAATAATATAAATTTTGAAAAAAAATATATATCCTAATTGAAGAATCTAAACCCTAAATTGAATGTAATTATTTCTATTTTTACAGTAACTCTCTTTTGCTTACCTCGGTTGTGAATTGAATAAAGCACTGACTAAAGCTTACATTACCGAATAGTTTAATTTGTAAGTGGCTTTGTTTACCTATTCTTGTTTGTGTTCTTTATTCCAATGCATTTTTTTTTTTTCGTATAAAAAGATGGACCTTATTTTAGGATTTAATCCTCCGAACTTCTAGTATTGTTTGTCAGTCTTGTTGTCTAACTATAGCACACAATCCACCAGTTCTAGACCCAGCGGTAATACGGGCCGTTCGGGTCTAAAGCCCATTTGTGAGATGATACGCAATATCCAATTAGACAACTTGTGAGATGATGCTGTTATAGATGTGGCCAAAAGAACCGTCTCGACGGTGATTCAGTTTCTGTTCCAAAACTACGAAATCGAGATTTACGAACCCCTGATTTCTCTATTTCTTTTTATTTTTTATATTTTTATCTATATTTATATCATAATTTATATTTATTTTACCAAAATATTAAATTAGAATGTATAAAATTATAATTAAATAAGAAAAAGTGGCAAAAAATAAATAAAAAAAAACATACTAGTACATAATTCTCCAAAAGATACAGTATGGAACCGTTGGAACCGAGGAACCAAACCAAACTGAAACAAACCGTTTTGCTTTAGAACCAAAGTAGTTAGTGGTTCGGTTCCGATTCCCTGGAGGGTGGAAATGAGAACCGTCAGGATCGAACAGTGGCCAACTCCACGCTGCAATAAAATTGGTGAGTATTAACGTAATACTCCTGAATTTCCTAATAAGTTTAATAGGGGAATAACACTTCAAAAAAAAAAATCTTTTGAATTTCAACAAAATTATATTTTCAAAATTGAACTTTTAACCTTTTATTTATTTTTACTTAGAAGTATATTATTTATTAAATTTAATCTATTTTGATATATATTAGTATTAATGCCTAAATATAACTTACATATAATATACGTAATATATATATTGGTATGTTAAATAGTAGAAAGAAAATAAATAGTATTATTATATTGTTAATTATATAATTGTAGGGACGAAGCCAAGAATTTTATATTGGGGGCGAACTTTTTCAAACTTTTAAGTAATAAAATTTGATATATATTTAACCTTAATGCATTAATAATATTTTCCGCACAATTTATATATACATGAACATTAAAAAAATATAAATATAAATACCTAATAATAATTAATACTCCTTATGATCCATTGATAATATCCCTCTTTCTTTTTTTCGTCCGTTCCATTGATACTGTTCCTTTACCATAAGTGAAAATATTTAACCCTTCAAAATGGATGAGCCTACCATTTTATCTTCTTTTACTCTTTCTCCTTAATAATTGTTCCAAAAAAGTAAGAGATATTATCAATGGGTCGATCAGAGAGAGTAAGAACAATTAATTCCAAATTTGACCAATTACATAAAAATGGCGGAATTAAACACATAAATTTAATATTTTAGTTTAGACTTCTGCAAATAATTTCAAATTTGATAATATAATATTTACTAACCAAAATGCATTTGTGAGTTAATAAATTCAACATGTCGTTGTCCTCCACAGTGTTCAATCACAAAGTTTTAAATAAAATCACTTTTCTTATTGATTATTTTATCTATCTAAGGATATAATAGGTTATTTAATTAAGTAAATCTCAATTTATTTAGACTGAAAATCATTTGAGATTGAACTTAAATAATGGGCTTAGAATTTAGTTATTATTATGTTTTGGTCTAATCATTAGACTTATATATGTATATATTTTTTTTAACTACAAAAATTTATAATATATATACAAATATATTTAGGAAATCAGAAAATTTAAGGAGGCCTGCCACCCCTAACTCTGAGATTAATTGGCATATTATATTAATACATAATTATAATTAGTATATATAATATGCATATATGTAATCAGCTTTCTTTATAATACAAACATATATATTCATGTAAGATCATTTCCGATCACATTTACGTATTAATAATATACATATAGTTTATTGATCATTTCATCCTAATCTTAATCATTACACGTGTCCGTCATATGCTATTAATAGATTAATGACAATTGAAACCTATGCCCTACAGCCTATATCCATTTCTCCTATAAATATTAAGCAGATAATACGAAAGAAATTAACAAATAGTTGGTTGTCTGCTAAAAAAGGTTTGCTTGTATTTGGCTCGAAAATCTAAAAGGTGCATATACAAATTCAAGTATTATGATGTATTTCTAAGTGTTATGAGATGGGTAATTTTTTCGAAAATTATGTTTGAGTTATTAAATTCTAGAATAGTATGAAAATTTAATTATTCATAAAATGTTTTCATGTGCATTTCATGTGATATGCTCCATATTTATTGATCGAGGTTCTCAACTAATTTTACACTATTCGAGAGTTATGCGTACATATTTGTCATTTATGTAGTGCATGATCATTATCACGTATTTAGCCATTAATTTCTGAATGCTGATTATATCATCTTGGAAGGTCCAGGTTTATGGGCTATGGTAACTATAGCTAGGGTTCCTAATCGGAGTATAAAGATCGAACATCATATCATGTATCTAAAGTATGTTTTGCATGGTCAGGGGTAGTTCTTTGTTTTAAAATCCTCTAATGCATACGGATAATCTGCTAATGTTTCTAAAATGACATATGCCCACTGAGTATACTAGTACTCAACCCAAAATCTTTTAAAATATTTTCAGGTCAGAGGCAGGTGATGGGACGCGAGGTTGAGATAGAAGTTGTAGCTATTATGTGCTTCCGCTAAATTATTTTAAGTATGCAATCCTGAATATGTCTCTCTTGTATTATTTATTATTTTATGGATAATGCCTTGTGATCAGCTTCTCTTGGACATTCAAATTCTCACTCCTTCATGATAACACTATTTAGTGAAGTGGATGTTCACTCCTTTTGTAATATTAAACACAGATTTACTCTATATTTTATTTTAAAGAATGTAACGTGATTTTATCGCCTCACTTTATTTAATTAATGAGTTAAATTACTATATGTATTAAATATACTCCTTTCTTTCTCGCTGCTTAATCTCCCTCTCTGTCGCGTCGGGCTGTGACAATTAATTTTCTATTAATAATAACAATTTGCTAGACAATTAGTGTAGCTGAGAAGTAAGTAATTTAGCATCTTCCGAGGTGACCGGTGAGGACCAATATTCATATTTTTCTTTCTTTTTAAACTGTGGAAACTCTTTAAGATTTACATATAAGCTTTTTCATATTTTTACAAGGCAAATTTTTTGGTAAGATCGGGTCGATCCAATCTCACGGATTCGGATTGTACTCAGGTTCACCTATTGACTTTTTTATTTTTTTACTTTTCTTTTACTATTAGATAATATGCACCATAATATCTGTGAGATGCACCACACTATATAATGAGATGTATCACTAAGTATATTAAAATGCTCTATTTTTTAATTTTATTAATATTTTTTTCACTATTTTTTTGTGATGCACCAACATGCATTTTGAGATACATCACATAATGTATGCAGATGCACTACCATGTATAATGAGATGCACCACCATCTGTACTGAGATGCACCACAATATGGTAGCTGCACCATACTCTAGAATGATATGTACCACAACGTGAAATGAGATACACTACACAATGTAATGAGATGCACCAGCAAATATAATCTTTGATTTTCTTCTGATTTTGCTCCTGATCACGGATTTCCCCCAAATTGAATCCTACGTGGAGGCCGGAAATGACACGTAGACGCCGGAATATGCAAAACGACGCCGTTTCGTTAATTTTTTAACTTTAAAAAATAGATAATAGCCTGTAAATCCACAACCTTTTTCCAAATTCTGAAATTGCACCTGAGCTTTTTTTTCCTCACCAAATATAACCTTTGATTTTTTTTTTCTGATTTTGCTCTCGATCACCGATTTCCCCCAAATTGAATCCTACGTGGAGGTCGGAAATGACACGTCGACGCCAGAATATGCAAAACAACGTCGTTACGTTAAATTTTAATTTAAAAATTATTAAAAAGACAAATCAATTTCCAACATATTTCAATAAAAAAAATAAAGAATTAAATTAATAATAGTTTCTCTATCCTCCCACCTGTTCTCTTCTTTCCCTCGTTTCTCTCACTCTCTTACCAAAGCCACCACCGCCACCACTATTTCTGCAACCTCCACCACTATCTCTGACCACCACCGCCACTAGAGATCTGCATCTCCCTCTTACTCTCTCTATCTCATTTCTTTCGACGACCACCATAGCACAACCTCTCCTCCCAACCCTTTTATACTCGCCCCCTTCTCCATCTCTGACCCCACCCACTAGCTCTGATAGCCACCACCACATCCACCACCTTTCTTGCCTTGCTTCCATTCTAGATGTCGCTGCATCACGTGAGATTTGGATTGAGATCTGAAGGATGGTAACTGGTAGCGTGCATAGTTGTGAGTGTGCGGTGGTTGGTAGTGGCGGCTAGTAATGGAGGTAAATAGTGGTGGTTGTGAAGGATATGACGACACGGTTTTGTTTTCTTCAATTTGGTGATTTCTTCAATTGGCGTGGTTTTTTTATTTCGAACCAGATGGCGGTCGTAGAGAATGGGGTGTGAGAGAGACAGTGACGGAAGTTAGAAAAGTGGGGAGGAAGAGATAAGGTGGGAGGAGAGATAAACTATTATTAATTTAATTCTTTATTTTCTTTATTGAAATATGTTGGAAATTGATTTGTTATTTTTATTTTAAGTTAAAATTTAACGAAACGACGTCGTTTTGCATTTTATAGCGTCTACGTGTCATTTCCGGCCTCCACATAGGATTCAAGTTGGGGGAAATCGGTGATCGGGAGCAAAACTAGAAGAAAATCAAAGGTTATGTTTGTTGAGCCAAAAAAAAAAAGTTCAGGTACAATTCCAGAATTCGAAAAAAGGTTTTGGATTTACAGGCTATTAACCGTTTTTTTTTAAGTTAAATTTTAACGAAACGACGTCGTTTTGCATATTTCGGGGTCTACGTGGCATTTCCGGCCTCCACGTAGGCTTCAATTTGGAGGAAATCGGTAATCGGGAGCAAAATCAGAAAAAAATCAAAGGTTATATTTGCTGAGCAAAAAAAGCTCAGGTGCAATTTCAGAATTCGAAAAAAGGTTGTGGATTTACAGGCTATTATCCCAAAAAAATATCGAGCGCGCGCTTATAGTGCACGCGCCACGCGGGCATCTCACAATGTGAGACCGGTTGCACCCAAATGTGGCTCATTTTACAATAAAGTATAATCGTTCCCTTTTTTTCCTTACTAGTATAAGTAATGTGAACTCGCACGTTAAAAAAATGATTGTACTAAATAAATATTAACTAGTTAATTTATATTTTAGTTTATTTTTTATTAAATTTTTTGCAATTTCTCAAAATTTAATATTCGATCACTAATGAAAAAAAATAAAGAACAATAAATATTTTATTATAAAGAGAACTCTCGTTATTTCTTGTATTATTGACCTTCCACGAATTACATAAATATTGTAAGTAATAAAATTCTATGTATGCCTATATATAATAACTATTATTTACATTTTAATTCAATTATTCTTTAATGTCATTATAAAATTGCTAATAAATTTTCATTATAGGAAATAAGTAAATATAATTTTTGTGTAGTCTCTTGAGAAGTTAAAAACAAAATTAAAATACCAATAGTTTAATTTTAATAGGAATTTTTTCATCTAAAAGATAAATTATACTCCCTCCATCTCGTTTAACTTGTCCCATTTTGCTATTTTGGGTGTCCCCGTTCAACTTGTCTCATTTCCTTTTAAGGAAACAATTAAGTAATCACTTTATTCACTTTATATCTTTCAAAACATTTTATATAACTTTATGTCACTTCAAAAACACTTTATATTACTTTATCAATTAAAAAATACTTTCTCTCAATTTATTCACTACACTAAACACATTTTTTATCATCGAATACTCTTGTTCTTAATCTCCGTGCCGATCCCAAATGGAACAAGTTCAACGGGACGGAGGGAGTATGAATATCTAAAATTGAAAAATACACTAATTATTTTAAGCAAAAATATCAACTTGGAAAACTATATGTACTATTTATTTTATTCTTTTATAAGTGTACCGTCTTCAAAATTTTGATACACTTTTAGTATTCCTTCTAACTTCTAAGTTATGTTTGTACATGCCAGATCCAATTTAGCTAGTTTAATAACTAAAAAAATATTTATGCATAAAATTAACAATCAAAGTATTAATTTTAATCGAACCATTGTAAATAAGCCGAGATAATAAATGAGTTATGCTCGAAGTTTATGGTCTGTAGTTTAATTCAACTTGATTATATCAATTTCTTTAGAATCGAGATCTAATATACAGTTGAAATTATTACCAGTAATAAGAATTCAAGAGTATGTGAAAATTAATTAATTAAATATAGACTACTTAATTTATAATAAATTATTATTTAAAAAAGTAAGGGCGGGAAGGATAAAGGTTTCCTAAAAAAGATAAATTAATTGAACATGGTTGAATCTAAAAAATATTTAAGAATTTTAAGAGGAATCTCTTGAAAGATAAGACAGCTTTGAGTTAAAAAGAATATAGAAAAAACACAATATACATGAAAAAACTCACATATGAACTTATAACCATATTGATATAAAATATAAATAAGATAAATCGCAAGATAGATATATCATTTAAATATTAATAAGGTCATTTTGATTTTCACTAAACTAATATATTTCATATATAAGGTAAATAATAAACTATAACTAAGGTAAATTTGTATTTCTTATAACTAATAATATATTACAATAGTAACATTATTGCATTACGCTATTGCCCTTGATTTTGCTTTATAGTAAAGATATTTTAGGCGGTTTAAATTTTGTAAAACAAGACTCTTTTTATATAAGTATAGATTACTTCTTTGTTATTCAAAGCATACATGACTACTTCTGGTGATGGTGGTGAACTCCAACGACTGTCAATTCCGGCCGCGACAGTTAACTCTGGCAATGGCGGCCAACGGTCAATGTCGACGATTTTTTCAGTGACCTTTTCTCGTGTTTACATGAATAGCATACATAACTAGAATATATGATCGAGAACAAACCTAAGTATTGTCAAGCATATATGATGACCACCATCACATACATGACTAATACACAACCTATTACATACAAAAGTAATATACATGTGTTCATCATGTATGTTGTTCATATAAGCCATCGAAAACAAATTTAACAAAAAATGTTGCCGAAAAAAGTTGTCGGATTTGACTGTTGAACGTTGACAACCTCCTTAGAAAAATAATCATGTATGCTTTTTCATGTATGCTTATCATATATGGGGATATTTTGGTAACTAGGGGTATTATTTATCTTTTATAAAATTATTATGAGATATAATTTATTTTTACTTTGCCGATGAAGTCTAACTCAAGTGGCTGACTGAGGTAGCACAAGTCTCTCTTTAATGAGAGATATTGGATTCAATCCCGCCGGAGTGCTGTATAATATATTTTCATCTTATTTGGTGGTGAAGTGATCTCGCCTGCGTGCGGAGTAGTGGTATCACCTTTGAGATCTCACCTATATAATGATATAGTGATTTATTTGATAATAGACAAATATAATTAGTTGTAATTCTCAAAAAAAATAATTTATGTTTACTTTTAGAAAAGGGCATTTGAACTTATTAATTCTAGAATTAATACACATTAAACATATTGAAATAAAACTGATAAATTTTTAAAAGGATAAAATATAATTTAAAAAACGCCAAAAGAGTTGTAGTACGTACTATAATAATTAACCCATTCTTCTTTTATGGTATCAGGCGTGTTCATCAGACTTATAAGCATCGACCGTTGGAGTAACATCTTGAGATGTCTCACTATATCTCACTTTCAAACATGTGTTATAGTACTATCGAAACCATACTTGTATGATTGAATCAGAAAAAAAAAATCTGTAACATTATTTGGAGCTAAGTATCTCGTGCGATTGTTGGTTGCTATTTGCGAAGAATGACAAAGGAAAAATGTGCATGAAAAGGAACAACAAGTGGGGTAATTTGGAAGTTGACTGGGCTGGGCCCTATCTAATGTCGATCAAAGATAAAATGCACGCTGTTTTGGGCTACTCCACACGTGAACTTCACGTGGCTCGGGACCATTTTTTGTGTAGGCGAGACCCACTCTTTTTAATGTTATTATTGTTTGTTCCTTTCTATCTAGCCTCTGTAGTCTGTTTCCCCTTATCTCCTTTTCCTTTTATTTTCTCACTTTTTGAAATTAAAAGAATTAGAAAATAGTACAAAAACATTAGTGTTTATGACACAAATACTATGTTTACTTTCTCCCCGAAAACTGGGTATTAATATTTAGTTTTAGGGTTATATAAATTCAAAATCTAAAAAGCGATACTTCCATGTATATTGGATAAAATTTGAAAAAATTACCCATGACAAATAAATCAATCTCAATGTAATTATTACTCCCTCCATTACACCAGGCTTGTCCTGTTTCTTTTGGGCACGGGATTTAAGGAGAAAACAATTAAGGGTAGAAAGTGTGTTTAGTGGAGTATTTAAAGTAAAATAAAGTGGGTAGAGAGAGAGTGAATAGTGAAATAAAGCGGTAAGTAAAATAAAGTGGGTAAAGAGAGAGTGAATAGTGAAATAAAGTGGAATAAAGTGAGTAGAGAGAGAAGGAGAATAGTGAATGACACAAAAAATGAGGTGAAAAAGTACGATGAAAGGTATAAAGTGGATTGTTTAACAAATTAATTATCTCCTAATTATTTCCAAAAAAGGAAATATGACAAGAATAACGGGACAACCCAAAAAAGAATATAAGACAAGAATAACGGGACGGAAGGAGTATCTTATTTCATTGTCCACCCCCCTTTTGTGAACATTTTAAACACGTTTGTGCTAATTTTTCTCAATAACAAACCTACACATTCATTTTTTTTTTCTTTGTTTTATTTTATTTTTTGTGCCTTTGGGAATGACATAGCAATAAAATGGTATGCTTAAGGCCAAAGATCTTGAATTAAACCCAACTTATATCTATGTAGATCGAACCTATCATATCTATATTTGAAAAGTTTATTTACATGCATAGTATATTGCCTAGAAATAAAAGAAAAGAAAATAAAAATAAAAATAAAAATAAAAATAAAAATAAAAATAAAAATCTCATGCATTATGAAAAAAGACGTTTGGGTATTGAAAATTTGAAGGGTCTTAGAGTTCCCTGTGCTAAAGAAGATTGTGTGTTCTAACTTTTGTTTGATCTTCTATTCAATACTCTAAATTGTATCCCCTCCTACATCTCACTAATCATGTCTTTAATTATTGAACACAGAGATTAAGAAACTAGGGATGTCAGCTGAGCCCAACCCCGATGGATCGATCCGAATGACCCGAAAAAAAGTAAAGGGTTAGGATTGTATATTTATAATCCAAATACATAACTGGGTGTGTATCATACTTATGTAAGTCGTTTTGTATATTATGTATATTTAATCAACCAAATTTATATATAAATTATACTTCCCCTTTTTATTCTTCTTAAATAGATGGTGAAAATAATGAAATTGAAGTCAGTGATCAAGTTGAAGCCACTCCAAAAGTTATTCAAGTAGGAGACGAGTGTCATTCAATTGTTTAATTTTATTTGCGAGATAACAAATTAATGTTGAATTCTTGACATTTTGTGTGCTATAACTATTAGACTTATTTTGTTGAAAAGTCTTTTTTTAATTAATTAATTTTTTTATTTTCAAAACTTGTGACCCGACGGGCTAATCCGCAACCCGAAGGGTTAGGGTTAAGGTTGTGATTTTTCAACCGGAAAAAAATCCAACCAGATTTAACCCGAACCTTATAAACCGATAGGATTAACCCGAACCCGAAAAGATTGACCTGAATGACAACCCTAAAGAAACTCTCCAACAAAATATTCTACTTATTCGCACAAAACAACTAGAGGATTTACACTCCCCAATCTCATTTTGACATATTTAGGCAGACAAGCTATTAGGAGAAATCCTAATTCACGTTTCTTGACATTAAAAAAATCTTATAGAAGTTGGGCCAAACTAGGTTTCATGTACAACTGCGAACAGGTTAGGTGATGTCTGATTGGTGCACAACTATTCTTATTTAACCCCATTTTTTGAGGCAATCATTCACCACCAATCATCTCCTTTCCTCCCTATATCTAAAATATCATTTTATCACGATTGAAAATGACCCCTCAGCCAACCAGGATCCAGTTTTAGATCCACTTTCCCATATGCCCATAAAAGGTCTTTTAACTCCTCCATCATTATGGACCATCTACAGTAATTTATTGGATTGAGCGGTTTGTTAATTTATCGAATAAACTATTTTTATTCTTGAACTTATTATTTTTAGATTTAATTATAGAATATGCTAGGCTATGTTTATAAAGGGTTTTTAAACTATTCAATTTTATTTTTTTAGATGAGAAGGATTAAAGGTTATTTGATTCCGAACTCTCAGGCTTTTAAATATTACTTCTGTTTAAAAAATGATTATTAAAGTATTTTTATTATTTACGTCCGTCCACGAAATGATTACCATTTTCATTTTTAGTAGTAGGGCCCACACAATACGTTTGATTTAACATTGGAGTATTTCTCACTACTTCACATCACTCACATTTATTGTGATACCCTTACTCCACTCATAATAATACCAACTATTATCCACTATTATCTACCATTTTCTTAAAACTTGCATCGTCCACAATGTTACAACCATTTCGTGGATGGAGGAAGTATGTAGAAAACCATATGAGTACGTACAATTGAAAGATTTTCATTCGATCCCGTTGATAACGTCTCTATTTCTCTTTTTGGTCGTCCCATTTATAGTGTCCTATTTTTCATAAATAAAAATATTTAACCCCTCAAAAACAATTTTATTATTTTTTATCCTTCTACTATTGCTCTTTAATAACATCGCCCAAAAAGAATGGAAACATTATCAATGAAATGAGTAGAGTATTTGTGTTTTCAATCATTGTGATTTGGGATATATTCTTAGAACAAAAAAGAAAAACAGAAAAAGCGGAATATCTTAAGGGAAGGGAAAGAACAAGTTGACTTAAAAACTTACAGAAAAGCCCTTGGACGAAAAGTAGCATGGCTTTTTCAGATTGCATACATAGTAGTACATTTCTACAATTTGCCGGTTTGCTTAAATTAATTAGAGAAACTAATAAGCATATCGAGTAGGTTTTACTAATACTATTAATTTTTCTGCCTTTCACAAAGAAATCTAATTAGTAAATTATCCTTATGCTGAAAAACTAGGAGGGATACAACAGTAACATCTTATTACAATCAGAACGACGGGACTATGCCAAATCTTGCATCGGCAATGAAATTAGCGGCGCCGGCGCCGAAAATCCGGTCGATATCAGACTCAGAATCGGTTCTCTTTGCGAACCGGCCTTTGATCCTCGGCCGGGTTTCCGCGTAAGCCTTTCGAGAAGCGTAGCGAATTGTCTTCTCGAATTTCCGGTTCTTTCTCTTCTCCTTGTACCTTAGTACCCTGGCTTCCCGGTCCAAACCAACAACCTGAGAACCTTGGTTCCCGGTCGGATCGACGGTCGAACCGATATTACGATTGAAATTGTACGATATTTCTGATAGAGAGCTTCCATCCGGCACAACCCCCACATCCATTGACGAGGATGAAACCTGATTACAATATAATTTTTTCTTTAATTTGTCAGATTAATTAAATAATAAAGTGGTGCATTTGAATTATTTAATGACGAGGAGGATAGAGAGGTAATCAATTAATTACACTATGGCTGAGAGACGGTGTCGTGAAGCTGCTGTTGTTGAACGAATTAATGTTGGACCTACTGAAATCGATCTCGAACCGGTTTTCCGATGACTGATCATGAGTCAGCCGAGCCGGCAACGGCGGTTTGACGGTTGCTTGGACTGGAACGACGCTGTCGCTATAAGGCTGCGATGTAATCTGGTAGCTGTCGAAGTCCAGGAACTGATCGGAATCCTGAAAAAACAATTCCATTGATTTCAAATCGGGTGCGTCAACGGCCGGGATTTTGGCCGCAACGATCGGGCTCGTCGACATCCAGGGATCGGGGATGTAGCCGCTCTGCGCCATGTCGGCGTCGAATTTCCGGACGTGGCCGCCACCGGCGAATAAGGTGGTTTCTGGTTCGGCGGTGTGGACGAGGAGGGTGGCGGCGGCGGAGGACTTCATGACGACGGACTCCGCCGTGTCGTAGAAGGGAACCACGGGGACGCGGTCGTGGCGGCTGGCGAGAGGGTTGGCCGAGTGGATGTCGCGGTCGCAGGTGACGCAGAGCGCAGCGGCGTCGGCCTTGCAGGTGACGGCGGCGGGGGCCTGCTCGCAGACCTCGCACATCCACACGCGCTCGTGCTTTACACACGCCAGGCTGTCGTCGGCATCGTGCACCTTGGCGTCGCAGGCTATGCACATGAAAGCTGACTCAGCGCGGCAGAAGAGAAGCGCCGCCGCGGACTTGCAGTAGTCGCAGGGCTTCGCCGCCACATTCAGCCCCGCCGGAAAAAACTTTGGCCTGGGGGCGCCACCGCCTTGTTGTGTCAGCGCCATATTTCGATTTTGGCTATAAACTGTAAGCAGTCAAATAGAAGGAACAATGAAAAAAGAAAAAGGATTTAAAATAAATAAATTAAAAAAAAAAAAAAAACTAAATTTCTTCTTCTCTCCAATAATACTATTCAATAATAAATATTGGTGAGCAAGCTGAAGTAGTGGTTTGGGGAGAGGCAAATACAATTAAGCAGAGAGGTTCGCATCTTTATCTAATTGCACAAGTCGTGAGAGTGGAAATCAGGATGCTGACGAGTGCAGGGGTGACACGTGGAGCGCGTTAGAGCCACAGAGAAATGGTTTGAGGGCACAAGTGATATTTTGTGTTAAGTAGTTGTCATGTGTATGTCTGTGCCGACGTGGGGCCCCACTGATTTCGGGATGGAATGCGACGCGCAGTGTTTGTTCATGCAATTAAGGTGAATCGTATGGGACGGGGCTACTTGTTGGAGTTGTAAAGACTAAAAGACTAATTTTCCAGTGTTTTGATCACGAGATTTTACTGCTTCCAAAAAAGGATCTATGCTTTCGGTTAACTTGTTCCTTTCTATCCCCATATCTCATCAAATCAAATGCATATGGAAAAAAGTTCTTTTTTATTACTATTTCTCTTCGTCTTCGTTCAAGTTTTTTGTTTTCGGTGCTTACTGCTAATAATCATAATACCTTTTGTAATTAAAAGTTGAAAATTGAAATCGAGATTTTTTTAGGGAGTTTGGCGTGTTAACTAAAAATTTGGTTGGATGAACTTGTTTGGGAGAAATGAATTTGTTCGGCTCTAACTTATTGTCAAGTGTTGATGTTCTAGCCTTGTAGTTAGTTGTAGGGCATCGCCAAATTACTTGTTTTTTTTCCTGCTATTTAATTAAGATTGTGTTTGTTAGGAGATCTAGTCATGGATTTAGAATTCTCGAAGAATCAATTCGTTGTGATTGTCTAATTGGAAGATTATGATCCTGATTTGGAATTCATAACTCTCATTTATGAACTAGTAGTATTTTTCTTTAAGTATTTTGGATGGATTGGATTTTCTTTTTTATGGGGATAATGGATTAGAAACTTGTTCATTATTTGAAAAGATTCCAATCCTATATATACAATCTAAATCAATATTTTTGTAATTCGCGAAACTTATGTAATAATGTCATGTTGTTAGGAGGACACATTAATATATATATGATCATTGCCATATTATATCAATTTGGATCTTGTATTACCAATTTTTGTATTTTTTTATTCATTCGGTTGAATTAATGATACATGCATTTGAAAATAACTACATGCCCTAATTGAATGGAATAAATAATTTTTAATTTTTGAGCCATGCGCCATTAATCATATGCTTTATATTTTAACATTTTCAAGAAAATAAAAAAGTGTATTGCTGTATATGAACATCTTTAATATAAATATTTTAAGATTTTCGGCTAAATATTCCATGTATAAGGATGCCTTAGCACAACGAAAAATGTGACAAAGGGACTAAAAAGAAAGAAGAAGAGTTTAGTGAAATTAACACAAAAAAAAAAAGAAAAAGAAAAAGAGGTGAACAGTTCATAAACCACCTGAGAAATTAGTTAAAATTCGTAATTTGTGTATTTTTTATTTTTTACTTTCTTGATCAATAAACTTTTTTTTCCTTTGTTCGTTTAGTTACTTTCTTCGTCAATAAGATTTTCGGGCATGTGCATGAAATTCTCAAAACTTTTGTATTAATTTATTGGAACGTTGGAAATGCCATATTTCGTTATTCGACACGTACACTTAGGAAGATTAAATAAAATATAAAGCCGACATTTAATTAGTTTAATGATCAATTGATCATGGGTTGTAAAAATATCTTTGATGTTTAATGTAGCCTAAACTAAGCTAAGGTGGCATCCGTCCGCATATGAGTGGACTACGCGTCTGCCAAATTCATCGTTTTTGTTATAAAGATTTTTGTTTTATTTGCATCAAACAATAGAGATTGAACGTTCTATACTTTGGACTTTGTATATCCCAAGTACTCAACCTTTTCATTATAATCAAATTTTGCCATTATTAGTAAGTGCTCATTTCTTAATTCAAGATATTTTATTCTATGTTCAGAACAGAGTAGAAAATTGTCCTCTTCTGAATCTAAAAGAGGGCGACATATTACTTGATTTATAAAAAAGTATTTTATCAATGATGACTTTTTTGTTCGAATATTAATTTAAGCTTTGGATTCGATTAAATAATTTGAAGGTCAATTTCTTTGTCTATCAAATCAAATATCATTCCATTATCCATCTCGAATCGACAACAAAATCTCGGACTTTAAATTGTGCAAGGACACATTAAAATTTTACTAGATGTACTTCTCGCAGGGCAGCATTGTTTCCCTTTGTTTATTTATTCTTTGTTATTTCTATTCCTAGAGTTGATACGAATTGGATTTAATTGGCTTTCTATGAATGAATTGGGTTAGAAAAAGAAATTGTATAGTATTACATATATGGCAAAATTCACAAAAAAAAACTTACCCGATAAATTCAATCATCAGACACCATTGAGTGTTAATTCTTACTGTCAATGCTATTTTTGGTGGCCGAGAAATAGTAATTGGCTAAATTATTACAAATTAAATTTATTATGTCTAAGGTTTGTATTATGTTAATGTTACGTTAAAACTTGACGCATTACGAATATAATCGGGCTAAATTTGTGTATGCTGTCTAAAAATAGTTATATATTTCCATATTTTTTTACTCAAAAACAAAACATAGCGGGCGATGGAGTGCAAATTCTCCGATCTACAACGGTAAAATAGAGTTGATGGTTTAAAGTGTTACAAGGAACGAGCTAGAACAAGAGTACAAGACCAGCCCATGGTTCAAGGCCCGCCGAATAGGGGACTCGAACCTCCAGTTACGGTTTTTCCTAGTGGTGAAACGTAATCGGCTTGCCTACCTATTGCCGATTCGGGACCAGGCTAAAAAAAATCAACGGTTCGTTTCCAGTTAAAAACGCTGGTTCATGGTTCAGCCTGCCGGTTTTTTTTTTTTTTTTTTTTTTTTGCATTAATATACTAATATAAATGTATTATTTGATTATTAAAAAAACATTGGTTAAATGATGTATAAAATGAACATTAAAACAACAGAAGAAAATTAACTTATTTTTTTATTAATACTTAAAATGAACATTACATAATTTATAATTACATTTGCATAAGTTCCAATAAATGCTTGAGAAGAATGAAAATTTTAATAAAGACACAAAGATGTGTAGAGAAATAGGTGTGGAGAAAATGAATTCTCATAAAGATATATAATTATAGATAGAAACAAGGTAATTAAATAAAATAAACCTAATAATTTTTGCAGTTTAAGCTGGAAACAACCGATTAATTGCATAAACTGCCGGTTTTCTTGGCATGTTGGTTTGGATTACCCTATGTCTTGAACCATAACCGTCCTTTCTAGTGCAGGCTACGGTTAAGGTTACGGTTCCAATTAAAAATTGTTGACTGACGGGTTAGTTACGGTTCGGAACCGGTTCGTAGAAAATGGACCGGTCTAGCTATAACTAATTAGGAAGATTGCGAGCAGGGCCATTTTAGGAAATATATTAGGTTGAGTGGAGGCAGAACCAGAGCCCATTCTTACGGCAAAGAGGGGAATTTTATCGTATTATGATAAGAATGGCATGTTGCAATTTTATGGGATTGTTTGTATAAATTCAGAAATTTTACAATAAAAGAGTGCTGCATATAGAAATTAGGCGGCTTTATTTAACATTAATTCTGCAAAAAAGAGAAACGTGTTGGTTTGATTTTCTTTTTCTTTTTTTCTTTTTATTTTCCTTCTTTTTTTGGTGTTTCCTCTTTATATTTTGTCGTTTGCTCTCTGGCTCTGTATGGGCAGTGTGCTCTAGCGCAGGCCGATATGGGTATATATGTGTATGACTATGGCATTTATCAGTTGCCATAATTATAAAAAAGAACATTGAGGGTATATCAAAAACATTTAAAATATATAAATATAAATTTATTTTGAACCAATGATGAATTGATGATAAACCATAAACCATACCCTAACGTTCTTCTTACACTATTTGCATCCTTGAAGATCATTAGTGATTTTCAAGGGGTGCTCTAGCATTAAAGCACCCTTAGAAACCTCAATCCCTGCATCCCAGCGGATCTCTAAGGGATCTTCAGCACAATATTAAACAATTCCTCATTTTCATTTATTAAATTAATTAATGTATTTGTAAATAAATTAAAATACACTAATTAATAAATAATACGAATTTTCCATTAATATTTGAAAATTGGAAAATTACATGCCGCACACAATAAAAAAAACACTACATAATTAAATTTTTTTTAAATAAAACTAAAAATTACGGAAAAAAAAACTACGCCCATCCCCGACGTTGCTTCACCTCCTCCACCATCATCTTGTGAACATAGAGCTGCTCCGGCGTCATATATCTCGTATCCCTGGAGACAACTTCCAAGTCGGTGGCATATTGTCTCTGCCGAGCAGCTTCGCTCTTCGCCCTTGCATTTTCCAGTTTCGCTTGAGCTGATTCCCGCAACGCCAACGCGATCTCATGTTAGGCCTCGGCGAACTGGGTAAGTCGGGAGGTATATCGATCCATGACGGATTCGAACTGGGACGACTCCTCGACCGGCTTCTTTCCTTTGGACCTTGCCCTGACCCTTGCCGCATCTCGACCTCCGGTCGAGGAGGCGCGCTTTCTCCTTCGGTGGACTGGGCTTCCTCCGCGGAGGGCTGGGACGCAGAAGATGTATAGTTGCCCTCCGCCGTAGTCTTCGTCCTCTTCATGGAGGGTACGTCTGGAAAATTGGCGAGGAGGAACTTGGGACAGTCTTTCAGAATATCCCAAGCTGTGAAATAGTGGAAGGAAGGGCTTCCGGTATTTTGCTTGTAGATGGTTTGGGCCTCGGCCATCACCATCCCGTCATCGGCGCCGCTTGGCCGGCGAGCTTGGGCTTTCTGGAAAGCGATAATTCAGACTTAACGGCGGTCTAGATGCGGCCTAAGAAGCTCCTCAGCATCTTCTTGTTGAGATCCAAGTTGAACTTGGCGTTGAAATGCTCCATGACAGCGCCCCAATATCTCTCGCCGGACTGGTCATATCCGACGATAGAGTTGCAGGTCTCCTCTATCCAAATTAAGTAGGTGACTTGTTCGTCGGTGTAGTTGTGCCGCTTGACGGCCTTGAGGGGTTCCGAGTCATCTTCCTCGGCAGCGACGGCGGAGGTGGCGATGGCTTTGCCCTTGCCCTTCTTTTTTCTTCCTCCGGTAGCGGGCTGGGACGGCGCCGGTACCAAAATGAGGAGATCCTCGGTGTTTGTCGCCGGACTGTCGGTGTCGGGGGAGAACGACGGGTAGGATTCGGCAGAGGCCGGAGTATTGAGGTTGATTTGATCAAGCCTCGCCCCTGTGAAACTATACATGTAGTCGGACATGTCGGGAAATCACGCCGACGAATATGGGTTGTTGGGATCCATAATTTTTTTTTGGATGAATTTGTTGGAGAAATGAAGGAGATGAAAATAATTTGAGGGATGAAAGGGATGAAGAAGTGTGAAAATGAAGGAGATAAAAATGGTATTTATAGGCAAAATAAATGGAATAAAAAAAAAAAAGAAAAATCAAGGTAGCCGTTGTTTGCTGCCATTTTTCATGCCGTTGTTGTTTTTTTTTTTTTTTTTACCGTTTTTCATGCCGTTGTTTTTTTTTTTTTTTTTTACCGTTGGCGCGTGCAATGCACGCACCCTTCATTTTTATTTTTATTTTTTAATTTTCGGTGCCGCGCGTGCATTACACTCGCTGCTCGAGCCGGTCTCGAGCCGCGGCACCCCACCACGCACCTGCCTCGAGCCGAGGGGGTCTCGAGCACCCCCCTCCTTCGCTCCGCGGTGCAGATAGTCTTATTTTCAACTCTGCGCAATACTCAGCAATAGGTTACACGGCAGAGATTGTTTCTACGTTTCATTTTCTTTTTTTTTCCTTTCCCGGTAACATTTGTTTGATGAGTTATACTTCTAATTTTTAATTAAGTTGACTTTATTTTTATCCTAATAACTTTAGATTATTTTTTTTCCTCCAAAAAAATAAAATCTTTAGATTATTTTTATTATGATGACATGATGAGTTTCTTTTTATGTTGGGCTTAAAGCTTTAAATATTTTCTCTCTCATTTGGGCTTGAATATTATTGCGAGGACCGTTAATTAGTTTGCCTCAATTGATTATTGAAGATATATATACAGTACACGTACAAGAGGAAAGAAAATACAATTATACACCAAAATACAAATGATATTCTTAATCATGTAAAATCAGGAATTGATTCGATCCTAATTAATTATTATGAGAGAGATTTTTCTAAGTTGGGTTTAACTTTGAATTGGGGTACAAACATTCTTATATAAAATAATTCATCTTTAATTAGCAATACCAATAATAATTTTTTTTGGGTGCAGCTGCATCCCTTGCACAAGACTGGATATAATAATGCTCAGAACTACCCAGTGATCATTATTCTACTCACGTTACTTTATATCAACCAGATCAATCCATTTTTTTAAAATATGTATTAGTCAATGTTTGATAAATAATTCATTGAAGGATGTATATTTTAGTGTTCAAGTAAAAACTGATGATGTGGTAAAATCAACGTTTGGGCAAGCTTGAGGCTGCAACTCCAACGTTAAATAAATATCAGCATAGCAAATGTTTGAGTTGATGTTTTTTCTCACGTAACTTAGAATAAAATAAATAAATTACCAATGACTTGGGACACTAAATTTTGCCGGTTCGAGTGTTATTTATTATTCCATCTCAACAACTGAAATTGTCATATTACTGTTCGGTATGAAAAGTGTGACGACCCGCGATCCGGTCTATGCGGATCCGTCCGAGCCGCCACGCAGTGGGTAGGGTAAAACCATATAATCATGATTCATAAATGATAACAAATAGTTATTTATTGAAAAGTCGAAATGACAAGTGTTTTGGATAATAAAGGAAAGGTGAGTAATTGTTCAAAATCGATGCCCTAGCATAACATAACTGAGGTCGATGTATGATGACACCGGCCCCGCACTGCGGAAGCGTTTCAAAAGATAACCATCTACAAGTAGATGATTAGAACATAAGAAGTAACATGAGTTTGGTGGCATAAGCCTTATTGAAGACACAACAATGGTCATAAAGACCAACACGACAAGTACTTGAAAACGAACAGACGGACAATAGCGACATCGACATCCCCTACCTTCGCCTCCACGTTGATCAACCTGCATTAGGGAAAACAATGCAGGGGGCTGAGTACAAAAGCACTCAGTGGATTCCGTGCCCCATTTTGAAAACAATTTTTCAAAAGATATAGCATGCTTCATTTTTATGGAAAGGGATTACTTTGGTAAAAAATATCCTTCACATAAGTTTTTAAAACAGTTAACGGTTCGAACCATAGAGCATCTCACATTTTTGGGTTACCACCCGGTTCAATTAGAGGGGAGCCACTCCCTCCAACCGAACCGTCATAACTTCATGTGTACACTACATTGGCTTGTACGGAGCACAAGGCCGATCGTATTATAAAACTTTCAACATAGGTAAACCACAAGCAATTGAGCATAAAACATTTAGCATGCATATCACACTTTGAAAGCATTGGGTTTAATAACCCTAAAGTTACCTCAGTGGGAGTTTGTAATCCCACAGTTTGAAAATAGAAACCCACCTTGGTTCAGGTTTTCTTGACTAGTCCTTGGAATTAAAGAATTGTTCGGCCCTACAAAAGTTGTCTTAAACACTTAGGTTCACGAGCATAAAGTTGTCTAAGGTCTTAGCATCCTAGGTCAAACTTATTCCCGAGTTATAACATGTATGTCATGCATGTTATGTCATATGAGTCACCTAGATGTCTTATGCATACTATATGCTTTACATCGTATCCTACCATATGCATGCGTTCTTAAGTAATCACATATCTCATGTCATAAGATCATACTTTAAGACATGTAATATATCCATACTTGACTATTGAATATATAACAATTATTTAATTGAATTAGATCATTTTAATTGATTAATTAAGAATCAATTAATTACTTAAGGACATATAATTAATTAATAAAGAATTAATTAATTATTAAAGACATATAATTAATTAATAAAGAATTAATTAATTAATAATTAATTATTAAAGACATATGATTAATAAATAAATAAATAAATAATTAAGGCATTAATTAATTAATAATTAATTAATTATGAAAGAATTTTAATTAACTAATTAAGTTTCAATTAATAAATTATTAAAGAATTAATTATTTAATTAATTATTAATAATAAATAATGAACACTTAATCATAAAATAATAATAAATATTAATCATATAATAATACAATTATCAACAATATAATATAAATTGGACTTAACATTAAATCCCAAATAGATATGGATTAAAGGTCCATATCATATATAAATAAGTCATATTGGATTATTATGATTAATTAATCTAATACAAGATTAAGTCCAATCACATAAGTCCAAACATTTTATTGTCATACAAGTATAATAAATAAATGAATGAGCCCAACCTATCAATTATTAGGCCCACTCGAATTTAAATTACAAGTCCAAATCCTTTTTATTCCAAGCCCAACTGAAATAAATTAAGTGTTCATACCAAAGCCCAAATTCGAAATTTCTGTCCTTAACAGCAGTGTACCCATACACGATTTTATTAAAATAGTTAGACACTTCCTATGGACTTGAAATTTGAACTTAACAAAATTAACATCTTAAACTTCATTTTTAAATACTAACATCGAACTATCACACACATAAGCTTCCCAACTTAATCCATACTTTATGACAAAATCTGAAGTTCTTAAATTTGGACTGCACAAGGGCCTATAAGATTAATTCACCTAGGCTTGAGTTCTTAATCAAATTATGATTTTCTTATCATTCCAGAAACCTCAATAAGTCTATTTTCATATACAAAAAGCCATTCATCCAAATTATTTATATTAAAGATTTCACAACCGATTTCCCAACATCTATACAAAAGCTGAAATTTATCACTGAATTTTCTTATAAAATCTTTTGAGGGTTCTTATCTTCATAAGAAAATTATGATATTAAAATCATAAATACTAGAGGACTTCTAGATTCATAATCCTTTATCAAGACACTGATTTCATACCTTCAAATATCCTAAATAAATCGGTTCTTACAAGGTGGCAGATTAACTAATGAAGTTTTTCAAGCATACTCCTAACATCTCTATCTTTAAATTATTATGAGTATTTTTAGCACATTCAAAAGCTCATAAAATTCTCATCAAGATCATAAATACACATAGCCTATCATTTACACACATGCAACACACCAAGAAGAATCTCAAACCTTAAGCACAAACATCACACCTTTCATACTCATTATCATACTTTAATAACTTGACAGCACATAGTGATTTATTGTAAAATCCATATAAAATAGAGTTTTCATCCTATAATAATGAGTCTTATCATTCTAAAATCTACAAGAAGCCTAGAATACAATACAACAATCCATGTTATCAATTTATTAGTCGTTTTCAAGATATTAACAAGTCTTTCACACTTGGTCAGTTTTTTGACAGATTCGAGCAAGTTACAAACTCAAATGTTTTGACACCTTTATACTTGAAATCAAGGGCTCATTTTCACATAAATTGTAGCCAACATACCAAGCTTTCATTTGAAAGTGATTTCACACATTTTCATGAAGTAGATTGAGAGTTATGGGTCGTTTATTAACACATATGTGCAGCCATACGAACTGCCAAACATCTTCTTCATGCATACACATTCATAACCTAGATTCTAACACATAGAACACCCTCATATCCCATATAAACGTGATTAGCATCATTTTAACTAGATTTACAGCCCTTATAACTTGTTCATTACTAACCTAACATGTTCATAAAAGAAAGAAAAACAAAAGAACTAGATGAAGATTTATACCTAGCTTCCTTCTCCTCCTTCTCTCTCACGTTTCCTCCTCTCCCAACCTACTTCTCAACTCTTGGCCCTCTTCCTCAAGAGATTCCGGTCACCTCCTCTCCTCCGGTGGTGGCCGGCGGCAGCGGTTATGGGTGGTGGTAGGTGAATAAGGGGTTAGGGTTTGAGGAGAGATGATTTGCAGATGGTGAAGAATTGATTTCATCTGCAGACTTAACGTGAATAAGGGGGAGGGAATCTGTAGGTAAGTAGGGATATTATTACTTCTAATGCAATTTGATTGGGAATTACGGGAGGTGATCTGGGAGAATGAAAAAGGGATAATAATTGTGTTAGGGATAAAAATCTAAGCAAAATCTATTTTCATTCTCTCTCCCCACATCCGTTTCTTTTCTTTTCCTTTTTCTTTTTTTTTCTAGTGCTAGTTACTAATCAATCTCTTAATTAAAGAAATAAAAAAAACTCTAATTAAACACACGCACACACACGCATCCTTACATATATAATATACATTATTATATTATATAATTTTCTTTTATATAGTATTTCAATTTTTGTTCCGTAATATGATATTTATTAGTCGGATCAAAGTTTTGATCGAGCATACGAATAGAATTAATTATTTCGGTCTTAACGAGATCAATATCCATATTATTCTATAAATTAATTCTTTTACAAAATTAAATAAACAAACGCTTCATAATTATATATTATATATATAATTTATCTTTTGATTAATTATTTCTAATTAATCACATTATTGCATAAGCAAAAATAATATCGACATATTTCACTCGAATAATAAAATATGAATGCTCGTGCTATGCAATGCATATGACGTCTAATTTTTTTTTGATTTAGGCGTATAAAATTTGTCGGGAATAAGTGATCGTTCTATTATCCGATTAATTCTAATTAAATTTTTATCTACTTAAAACAAAATTTTTAGGCTCGAATTTTCGGGTTTCTACAAAAAGTAACAATAAGCTTCCCTCTGTTTTTTATTAAGTGTCCTATTATGAAATTTGATTTGTTTTTTAATAAGTGTCCAATTTCATAAATTTTGAAAAAAATGATGCAACTTTTGAAAAAAATGATGCAAAATTTTCTATTTTACCTAATTAATAAATGCTAATATTATTTACTCCCTTTGTTCCACTCCAGTTGTCCTATTTTCTCGGGTGTCCCATTCCAGTTGTCCTACTTCCTTTTCTAGAAATAGTTAGTTTGGTTAATTACACTCACTTTACACCTTTCAACCTATTTTCTCCTCATTTTCTGTGTTATTCACTATTATCCTTTTCTCTCTACTCACTTTATTCTACTTTATTTCACTATTCACTATCTCTCTATCTACTTTACTTCACTTTAATAATTTCACTAAACACACTTTCTACCCTTAATTATTTTCTCTTTAATTCCCGTGTCTCGGAAAATTAGGACAACTGGAATGGTACGGAATGAGTACTTTTTAAGTTTTTTAGACAATAATTATAGATGAAAATAGTAATATATCAATTTCTTTAGTTTGTGTGTTTTGATGGTTAAGGACACTTATAAAAAAATAGAAAGAGTAAAAAGTAAAGTAAGCCCCATTATTTTTAAAAGATTTTAAAGAATTAACACTTTTCTTATATAAAAAAAGATGATAATATAAGTGAAATATGTATATATAAAAGGATGATAAATATGAGTGGTTCAGAGAGTTTTCGGGATAAAAGTTTTTGATTGTATAGGACGACAGTTTGGGTAATGCGGAGGAAATGTAGGTCCCGCTCTGCTCGATGGTACACGGCGCAGGAAATATGATATCATGTGCCTATGATAGCGAAGGAAAGAAGTTTCTGGATAATTTTTTGTGGGCCCACAATTCCCGAGTCTTGCTTGCCTTACTGATTTTTCTGTTTCATACCCCAATTCTTTTTTCATTTCATCGTTAGAGGATTTATTTATGTTCCTGCAGCGTGAATCCTGATATCTAAGTCACTTGGGTGCATACTTATGTATGGTACATAACCTGTCCGATTCGATCCGCCCCACACGCCCGCTTCGATCCGCGCGTGAAATCCACGTGCCGCGTCTGATATCTAAGAATTTTTTTAATTTTTTTTATTTTTAGATTTTTTTTTTCCAATTTTACCAGTGTTTTTAATCCCGGCCCGGCTGGTCGGACTGGTAAACCTGTGAACCGGTTAGGCCGAGTCAGTTTTGATAGAAATTAAATTTTAACCCAACCCGAAACGAACATGTCAAACCCAGGAAAAAACCGACGACCTGATGAACCGGTCCAGCTCGGTTTTTTATCAAACATTCAAAATATAAATTATTTGTTAGATTTAAGACTTGAACCTTGTACCTTTTGGTTGTTAGACTAAAGCAATGTCCAACTCCACCAATGCAGGACTTGTGTTCACCTTTTTTGTATAATTTATTTAATACTTTGTAAAAAGATCACAGTAAAATTTAGTACAATAGAATTTGAGAAAACTAACAAAAAAATACCAAAACATAAATCAAACTTCTTTTATAGCCTCTCTTTAAAACACACTCTTTTGTATACCAAAATCCTGTAAAAGTACTAAAATACCCTTAATTTTCAAAGTCAGCCGTGTCAGATTTTTTACTCCGCACGTGGTCACGATGGGAGTGGTCACGATGGGGTGATCACGATGGAAACCCCATCGTGAGGTCACGGTGGCAATCCCATCGTGTGGTCACGATGGCACTTCCATCGTGTCCAAGACTGATGCATGCGAAACTCATTAATGTAGCTGCACATTCGATTTGGTGAATATTTTCGGGTGTACTAGGTAATAAATGAAGCCACTGAGGTTGGTGGTGGTAGTAATGGGGAAGAATAATCACATTCAAACTCATAACCTCACATTCAAACATATACACAATCAACAAACATACTCACACCCAAAAAAAAAAAACGAATCATCATTCCAAGCATCCAAGATCTTGCCCAAGAAGAACGAAAGCATCAACGGAGCTCCGTGGCGTTCCTTACTTCATACAAAGGTAAGCATAATATGCATAATGTTTGTTCATTTGATATAGTTGCTGCTGAAATTAGGGTATTGTTAGGGTGAAATTAGGGTTTTCAAAGTATAATACAAGATATGCTTCGTCTTATGTCATGAAATATATTATTTTGTTCATATAATGGTGTCTTAAATTAAAAATTTCATGGTATCGGGGGGTTAAAAGAAGTTGAAATACCTAGTTTTAAGCTAATCGCAAATTCTGCTATGGTCACGATGCAGAAGTTCACCGTGTTCATGATGGTCATCACCATCGTGACCACCACAGATGTGTGCTAAACAAGTATTTTCATTGATTGTTTACACTTCATTTTTATATATTTTCTTAATTTCAGATGTCTTTACGCCGTATTATTATATATCACGGCGGTCATTGGGAGCGATCGACATATATGGACGGGGATGTATTTATTGTCTACATCGATCCCGACACGATTAATCGTGCTAACCTTGTGAAATTCATTAGAGAGGATTTGAATGGTGGGAAGGAGACCGAATATGTATTATGGTACCTCACAACCATTAACAGCATGAAAGCAAAAGTGCTATTGCGGGGCGATTTAGAATTACTTCGATGGTTAGCGGACCTTAAAGAGGATCCGGAGGTTTATGTGATTGAAAACCGCGGGAACTCCGCCCCCGAAGTTAATGTGAGAGGTAGCACCTCGGGTGCACAAGATGATAATGACGATGATGATGATGATCAATATGATGAAGATTATGAGGAGGATGAAGCGGTGTCTACATCCGAAGATGAAGAGGAAGATCATCGTAAAGATTTGCTTGAATCAATGAAAGAAGAGTTTTATGTTTGGATTGGACAACCGGCACAAATGGATAGGCTCATGGGGCAGCGACACTTTTCATCGGACCATCAATCAGAAAACGAGGTTGAGCATGAGCGTACATAGTGCAATTGTATCATTCCACATCCAGACATTGAAAGCGCAATACCGTTGGCGTGGGTTGAGCGGCCTATCGTCATCAATGGTAGTCTCGAGGTAGGGTCCATATTTCGATCAGTGCAAGAGTTGAGGATAGCTGTAGGAATGTATCATTTGGAGCACTTTTTAGAGTGTAAGACCGATCGCTCCGCTTCGAACCGTGCAGTGTACCTATGTAGGAGTGGTAGAAAGAATTGCACGTTTAGGTTGTGTGCTGTGGAATGTGCAACTCTTTTTTGAATTACTAAGTTGACATTGGATCACAGTTGCCGATCAGATTTGAACCGTGCTGCACGTGCAAGGTCGGTGAGTAGCGAGGTGGCCGCGTTTTATTTTTCTAAGAAATTGATAGATGAGAAGGTCGTTCTGAGGCAAAGGAGATGATGGCAGAGATGCGCATGCGATACGGCGTTCAAATGTTATACAACTTTGCCGTCCGAACAAGGCAGCTAGCAATAGAGAGAATGTACGGTGACTTTCCCTCGTCATATCAGAAGATTCCGTCGTATTTGTATTTGTTGAAACAACGTAATTCTGGGACTGTATACGACTTGCAGACGACTAGTGAAGGAGTGTTTTGTCACATGTTCCTTGCCCTTGGACAGTGTATTAGAGCATTTGAGCAGTGTCTTCGACCTGTGCTCATAGTAGACGGGACTCATCTTAAGGGTAGAAACAAAGGAATCTTATTTGTTGCCTGCTCGAAGGATGGGAACGAGCAAGTGTTTCCGCTTGCAATTGGCCTTGGTCCGATAGAGAACGATGAGTCGTGGACTTATTTTCTCTATAACCTACGCAAATGCTTCAATCCACCCGAAGATTTGTTGATAGTGAGCGACCAACATAAGAGCATTAGGAATGCAGTTCGAACCGTCTATCCAAATACATTCCACGGATTATGCTATCACCATCTGCAGAAAAATTTGACCCCATACGGCAAAACTGTGGCCACACTCTTTTATGAAGCAGCATTTAGTTATCGCCACGAAGTGTTTGAAAACTTTTTCGAATTGTTGTACACTGTAAGTCCTAATGGTGCTCACAGACGACTTTCTCAAATTGGACCAGAGAGGTGGGCTAGGCCAAAGTGTCATGTGCGGCGCTATGGATTACTGACATCCAATGTTGTCGAAGCCGTGAACAGTTTTTTATGGTGGGGTAGGTGTTTACTAGTGTGCTTATTACTTGAAACATTTCGCCACACATTGGAGGATTGGTTTGACGAGCGGCGTACCGATGCTGAATCAAGAGATCATGTGTTGATTGTGACTACATTCAACAAGCTTTTTCTATCCGTGCAAGCGAGTCTCCCTCTTCCTGTTCGAGCAATCACCGACCATGTTTATAAAGTAGACGAAGATAATCAACAATATCAAGTCGATCTTCAAAACTGGACGTGTGATTATCGTGTCTTCGATGAGGATAGGATTCCATGTAAGCATGCTGCTGCCGCTATAAGGTAAAATCTATATTATTTGTTATAATTTTCTACTATTTTTATATTCATCTTGTATGTAAGTAATTCTATTTTTCCTATTTTAACAGGCGGGCCGGCATTGGTTTGAACGTATACGATTTCGTACATAGATATTTCAAACAAAACGGCCTAAGACAGACTTATACTGAGCATATCAATCAAATACCACACCCCGATGAGTGGAATGTGCCGCTGGAGATCAAATCAATTAGGGTTTATCCTCCAGAAGATCTACGTCAGGCCGGTCGTCCAAGAACGAGTCGTGCTCGGTCAACAGTTGAAGGCACGAGAGCACGACGTCCTCAAGTTTGCTCAAGGTGTGGTGGATCTGGGCACAACAGAAAAAAATGCACGACATCTGTTCCCCCTGGTGGAGTCGATTTGAATATCCCTCTCCAACAAATAGAGGATGAACAAAATTTTCATGATTTTGGGGGAGTAGAATCAAGTCAACGACGCCGGAGAAAAAAAAGATGTAGCAATTGCCGTCGTGAGAGTCATGATATTAGGGCATGTCCTGACCCAATTGAAGATGAAATATAGGAGTAACAGAACTTGTTGAGTTTATGGCATTGTATTGACCTTTTTAAACCTTTAATATCTGTTTTTATGTTCAGAATTTTTGAGACATGTATTATCTGTATACATGGATAATTTTTGGTGAGTCCCTGCCTTGATCACGATGACAAACCATCGTGACCTCATGATGGGATCTGCATTGTGAGGTCACGATGAGATAGCCATCGTGAAGTCACGATGAAGGAACAACCTTGACCTCATGATGGTCACTCCAATCGTGACCTCACGATGGTGATCCCATCGCGATGAAGCTTCATTTTCCGATAAAGTAGGACAGAATCTCAAACTTTTTATTTCAACCATATGTACATTACCTTTTTTTCCCCCAATACCCAACATATATCATTATTATCTCATTCCTATCTCCATCTTCCCTCTTTTCACTACCTCCGCTTCTCTTGTCCACCGCCGCCGCCGCCGCCCCCACCGCTCTTTTCACTACATAGGAGTTATGAAATTATCTTTGGTTTTATGTTTTGATAAATTGATTATCTAGTATTCTTTTGCAAGAATTCTAAAATTTTGTTTGATATGTTAATGTTGTTATTGTTTTATGTTCGATATATGTTGTTTTTTAATTTGGTTTGCTATGTTGAATTTAGAAGAATATGTTGATGTTGTTGATATGTAAGAATTTGTCAATTTATGTGTCAATTGTTGAAGTTGGTTGAAGATGTTGATGTTGATAATGATGTTCGATTTATGTTTTCCGCATATGTATGAATTAAAGTGATTGGTTGAACATAAAATGTAACAAATTATTGAATTTAATTGGTTGATGTTGATGTTTGTCTTCGCTTTATGTTTTGTCGCATTTGAATGGTTGTAGATGTCGACCAACCCATTCGGTTCAAACTTGTGTTGTCTATCAGGAGACAAGCCCTTTTTCGATGTTATGTTAGCCAAGTCACATGTTTTGGCCCCTTGGCATTTGGTAAGAATTTCTACCACTAAACAAACAATTAATTTATTTTGTATGACTTTTAATCAATGCTTTGTGTGCAATATAGCATATACCAGCACATATTGTTTGTAAACTTCCTCGTGTGGATATGCCACTGGTTGCCAATCATAATAGAACCGAATGTCAGTTGATGTACCTTAGATTTTTGAAGAAACCGAAGTTTGAGTATGCAGGATGAAAATAATTCATACGCACTTTCGACCTCAAAGTAGATGATGCCGTGATCTTTGAGGTGATGGAGTCGACACAACAAATTATTAGATGCCGAGTGCTGATCCTGAGGGACACTGCTTGGTTGTAGTTTAGATTTGTTTAAAAGTTATGTTTGAACTTTATTCGTATTAAACTACTAGACTCATTTGGTGACTTTATTTAGTGATTTGTTTAAGGGTTCTGTATGAATTTGTACTAAACTACTAGATTTGTGTTGAATTTGATGTTTCGTTTTATGCGATGCTAATTTGATGAAAATGTTATTTTTTTTCGAGTTTCTGGACAGGTCACGATGACCACGCCAACGTGACCTCACGAACGCATCATCATCGTGAGGTCACGATGGCATCGCCAACATGAGGTCACGATGATGATGCCTTTGTGACCTCACGATAAAGAAGCCACCGTGAGGTCACGTTTGGCGTGGTCATCGTGATCACGATGACATTCTCACGACCAGGTTCACGATGATATTTTTATCCCGTCGTGAATTAATAAATCAGATCAATTACGTCGAAAACAATGATTAATTAGTGTTGTAATGTTATATTATGTCTTAAAAAATATTTGCACATCATATTTGCGGTCTTATATCAAAGAAACACTAAATGGGTTATTGTTAGAGGTGTATTGTTTATCAAATGCAAGAGTCATTGTATATGTAACATATAGTAATGTATTCATTGTTGTTAAGTAGAACATATTTAACACGTATTAAAATAATATAACCGGTTAAAACACCATAATTAGTCAAAAATCCTAAAGTCACGATGGGATTCAGCGTCCTCATCGTGAGCTCACGATGGTATTTATCGTGACCTCACGATGACATTCCATCGTGAGCTCACGATGGCATCGTCATCGTGACCTCAGGATGGTTGGCCTGTCGTGACCAGACCCGAGAGTGAGATAATTTACCTGCTCAAAAATATTTCATTCATGTAGTCGATAAACTAAGAAACTATACCATAAAAATAAGATCCAAATACATATTTCAAACACCATAAACTCGATAAACTAACAAAACTACCCCATAAAATAATATTGAAATACAAAATACAAAAATAAGATTCAAAAGTTATGTTTCAAACACCATACATATACATAAAACTAGACGTTGTCAAGTACAGCAAGCCAATAAATCCTAGTCCCTACGAGCCACCGATATCTTTGAATGTAGCATTCGGTGATGCTCCCCCAGTGTCTCGTCTTACTACTAATCAAACGATCCAAATACATGCATGCAAAGGGGCCGCAACTGTGACTGTCTGTTTGGGCAAATTGGTCTTTGATCGGCATCTTCAAAAGCTTCATTTCACCATCTCGCTTCGTCATTGTTGAATTGTTATTCCAATAGCCTGAGAGAGCTAGTAGACGAGGAACGAGACGTGTAATGGGCTTGAGCTCATAATCAATAGGTGCGACCCTTTGCTGATCATATTCGTGTGACATTGATTCGTACAACTCAACCGTCCAATCAACAATACTTATCCGAATTGTGACCCAATAATTTTCAAAGATATTACACAGTGCAAATCTGTTTCAGTAAAAAAATAGAATAATTTAAATCAATTAATGGTTAGAAACTTGAAATATATTTCATTAAACACTTACATGTTTGCAATTCGACCATGGAACGGAATTTGGATAGTCTAGTCCGTGCACAATGTCCTCTAATTCCGGATGCATCTTTCAAAGCTTATACGAGGGCTTTCCCTTTATGTGCATGAATTTTGTATCATCTGAATGTAGGAGTTGCAGCTCGGCGCGCAAAACTTGCTATCAAATTGACAACATACAAAATTAATATCATTTTTCAATATTTATAATAAAATATAAAGAATATATATTAAAAACTTACAAGTAACTGAGTGCCGATGATGATCGTGTTAGTTTGCCCAATATTTGGAGCAGTCTTGTTATGCATTCGGATCCTTGTGCGAACCGAAAGCACGTAGAGGTCTATTACTTGAGACAATATAAATTTCAAATCAATTTCAATATAAATATAAACTTGTTATGTAAAACTACTAACTTACTTCTTGACGGAAGTCCTCCCTCAGATCCTGCACCAGATTAAATAATTTGTTTGTTAGACGATGACCCGTCTCAATCACAGACACATAACACTCATATCCCTGCTTCTTAAAGTCAGTATACATCATCCTCAACTTCTCTGTTCTACTTGGAGTTGCACCCTGAAAAGGGGTGCGGACAGCAGCAGACGGTCTACATTGCCGAGGACCGAAGGCAACATCACCTACCTTCCTCACCACCCTCCTCATTCGGCTTCTTATATTGAGCATCATTCTCGTTAACCGGATCATCTACAACGCGGTGCTGGGGAGTGTGTGAGCTAGTATTGATGCTCACTCGGACCATAGGTCAGCTGCAAAGGTGTATGGTAAGGGGGCAGCTGCGACGTCTGGTGAATGGACTGCTGCGGCGTCTCTAGAATGGGCTGTTGCACTATCTCGTAAAGGGCCGATATCGGCATCGGCCGAAAGAGCTGGGCAAACAAGTTCTGAGCAATCTGCTGTGAGGACTGCGCCTCTTGATCGGCTTGGAACGGCCCAAACTGTTGAAACGGCTCATCACGAACTGTAACGCCGATTTGAGGTTGCTGAGAAGGAGCCGCAAAGTCGTGAGGAGGGGTCGGCTCAGAGTTGTGGAAAGTCTGCAGGTGAGAGTAATGCGAAGGCACCGGATCTGAGTGGTGGAAAGTCTGCCGGTGAGAGTAATGCGAAGGCACCGGATCTGAGTGGTGGAAAGTCTGCCGGTGAGAGTGACGGGAAGGCACCGTATCCGAGTGTTGGGAAGTCTGTCGGTGAGAGCGGTGGGAAGGCACCTGCTCATAATGGTGAGAAGTCTGCCTCTCGTCGTGGTGGGACCCAACTGCAGAATCGTGTGACCGAACTGGAGAGTGCTGGGGCCGAACTGGAGAAGTCTGCATGTGATTAAAAGCTGCAGCATAAGAGTGACAGGCCGGATCCAAGTCCTGGTCGACCCTACCAGTCAGCATCTGAGAGTCGAATGCCGAGGTAGAGTGACGGGCCGCGTCCAATGCCGTCCTACGACTCCTATGCGACTGTTGTGGAAGACTATCTGGGCGCCTCATAACAAAAAACTGACTCATTCTCCGAGTCAGTTTAGCAAGGAAGCCGTTGTCAGATTCGTCGTTCAAAACGCTCCTCAACCGGCGCTCAATCTCATCCCCCTGCTGCTCGTGCCCTCATCATGGAGGGGGCATGGTCGTCCGTGCAAACAATAGATCCTGTATGGCGCCAAGGGCCCCCACTGTGATGTACGAGGTGGTGAACTGCGAGGTGGTGAGGTACCCTCCCTACGACGCTTCGACATCTATCGTGCCGGGTCACCACGGACCACCCTTGCTGCTAACTGCTTCAACTTTCCCATAGTCTTCTGTTTGGCATTCTTTGTAGTCGGGTTATTTCTGGAAGCAATTTGTTTGGGAGGTATATATCGAACTTCAAAAGGGTCTCCATTTTCGAAGCTCAACATGTAATACTCATAACGCTCTGCTTCTGTAGCTTCAAAACTTTTCAATACCTGAAGCTGCAAAGGTAATGAAAATGTAATATTAGAATTTTAGAAACTAATATAGATAACATCATTGAATGAATGAAAAACATTATAAGATCATAAATGTACTCGTATATTATCGAAGAATTGACTGAAATCAACTTTTATCACTCTTGTGGCCCACATCAAGCATCGGGGCACTCTCTCGATGCGATCTTTGATTCCACATCGATCTCCCAACGCCAGAATCATCTCATAAGTCCAAATCTGTAAAGCCCAAATCGGACTATAGAGGTGGTAGTCCTTGGGGACTGTCTGGGCGTTGTACATATAGTGACATAGTGCTCCCCATGTGTACAAGCCCCATAGGAAGGCATCCCAAGCCTCGAAGTCTTCAACTAACGTCCATGCCCAATCCTCTATGGTGGGTTTGTCCCGACATAGGAGGAAATAATAGTAAATGAGCAAGTTGGCCGCCTTCAAATAGTCATCGATGTCTCTCCCAAGTTGTTTTCTATTGAAGGCGTCGCGCAACTCAGTGGTCTTTATCTCTCGACCGTTGAAAAATCTGTAGTGAATGCCAGTTCTAGGAGGTACATGAACTGCATGTGGATTAAATGTAGAGTTTCCAAAGTGAAGCCCGGTGATGAGAGCATATTCCACTGCCGTCATACGAATGGTCGTATGAGCAAGATAAAACCAAAGCTCGTTCTCTGGTACCCGATTAGCACCAATCCTTTGCAACTGCCGGGCTATTGTCAGATTTAGCGCATTACTTGCACTCTGATTTCTTCTTGCATCAATGAACCGCCCAACAACACCGGCTCTTAGGAATACCTCGGCTTGATGATCACCGGATATTTCAAATAAAACTTTCCTAATTTCATCAAACACGTCTACCCTCATGTAAAGGTTCACTTTAGGAGACGAATAGAGCATGGCGGGTCTAACAAATTGATAATGTTCCAACAAAATCAATAAAACCAAGTATTAAGTGTGTGGTAACGTGTTATAATTCAACAAACCAACATAAACACAACAAGATGAAGGACGGGGGGATGGCCCGTGACCATGGTCACGACGGGAGGAGGACCGGCGCGACGATGGCGAAGGGTTCTGCCGTGGTCACGACAGCCCGCGCCATCGTGAGCACGACAGAGCCCCTTTGCCGTCGTCTTCCCCACCTCCATCGACCCGTAAGAACACCAAACCAACACAACAAATGTCGAACTACCCAACACCAACAAATTCAAAAATCTCGAACTCTATACACCAAAAACAATGTCGAAATCTTCCACATGAAAATCCTAACTCTAACATATAACAATTTCTAACATGTAAAACTAAATAAACATGCATTCAATCGAAGATTTAAGCATGAATTTCGAAAAAAGAAAGGGCACTAACCGGTGGATTTGGAACTCGAAAATTCGAATTTTCCTGCTCTTCGCCAGAGAACGTCGACGGCGACTCATTGCGGCGGCGGTTGCTCATGTTCTTCCATTCATGACGATCAATCGATCGTGAGGAGAAGCTGTTGTGAGGTCGTGAGGAAGGGAGGGAGAGTGGGTGGGGGGAGGGGGGGACCGCCGACACAAATTGGGGGAGAGAGAGAGTGGGGACGGCGGTTGGGGTTGGGTAGGGTTAGTTTTTGTTTTTTGGTTGTTTTTATTTATTTTTTATTTTGTTTGTTTTTTTAAGTTAAGGGTATATTAGTCTTTTAAAATATTTTGGTATATAAAAGAGTGTGATTTAAAATGAGGATATAGAAGAATAGTATTTTATGTTGTGGTATTTAAAAAGTTGGATCCCATAGAATTTTATAATATTATTTTTTTAAAACTTATTTTATGTAAATACTTTGATATATATTTTTATGTTGTTCAAGAAATATTGATAAACAATTCAATTTATTTTTGTAGATACAATTTATAGGTTTTCAGAACTTTAATTATTTTTATTATCATGTTTAATGATTTATTCAAGTATTTAATATTTTAATGTATATAAATTACTTCCTCTGTCCCGCTCATTTTGTCTCCCTTTCCTTCAATAGACGTCCCACTCATTTTGTCTACATCCAAATATAAACAAAATGAGTGGTTAATGATTTTTCTCTCATCCCCTTCCAATCTCATCCACTAGTTTATTAAACAAACAATTTTTCTTAATCTCCGTGTCCACTCAAAGTGGACAAAATGAGTGGGACGGAGGGAGTATATATAAAAAAAATAAAATTTTTGACGAGTCATCCGGGTTTTTCAAAACGGTTCGACCGGTCGAATCGGTGACCCAGTGACCCGATGACATGACCGGTTTGATATCCGGTCCGGTTTTTAAAATATTAGATTTTACGGCTCCGCTTTTGCTCCGATTACTAAAATAAGGATAATCGGTGGGCAATAATTTGAAGTTTTCGGCTCGCTCCGAGGTCTTTGGCTCTCCTCGCTCGAATCTTGACCAAAGAAGAAGCGGCAAACAAAAAAAGAAAGGTAAAAAAAAATTAAAATTAAAACAAAAATGGAAAAAAAAAATCGGTCAAAGGGGATTGATCCAGGTCAAACCCGGATCAAACGGGTCGGGTGAGGTCGGGTGAGTGGGTGTTGCACGATGCAAATATTGCACCCAAGTTTTTGTCTATCTTCAATAACCATAGATAATTAATTATCTATTATTCGGAGTGAATTAGCGCACTCCCGCTATTTTAGTGTGCCAGCGATTGGCCGACGTGGCGGTCTCCTTGCCTAACGGATTAGTTATTGATCATATATGACGTCATTATTTTTTTTTAAATTCATTTTCTCTAGTATAAATACATCCTTTTCTTCACCCAATTTTTCAACTATTGTTCATTCAATCTCTAGTCTCTTCTTCGTCTCCATTGCCTCACTATCAATACTCTGATGCCGAGACAGAACGTTGTCGCCGTTTGGCTTGAGGTCAGTCGGTCGCCACGCGGAGGTGCTGCATTTGGGATCAGATCACCAACCAGTACAACGCTACTCGCCCCAAGGCCACCGTGGTGAGGAATGCGAATCAGTTGCGCCATCATTGGCAACGGAGTAGGAGTAACATCCTCATTTTCTATGAGTTCCACTTGGTACGCGCGAGTAAAATCCAAACGCTACCGCCGAGCAGATATTGGCTTCGGCTAAGACGACTATGCAACCTTCAAAGGGGCTCCGCTCACTATTCTCAACACGTGGAGACGTTGAAGGACGACCCCATTTTCCGTCGTGCTTAGTTTCGTTTAATTTCACCTAATCTACTGTCTTTATTTTTATTTAAATTCAATAAGATATGGTTTAATATTTTAAATCTTAAAACTTAATAAAAAATAATAATAAAAAAAATTGTCGAGCGCCAGCGGGCGCTGTTGTGGAAATTCGGAAGGCAGCTGACGGAGGAGTATTTTTCGACGGCGTGCACGAATTTGGTGGGCGCCGTTGTGGATGCTCTAATAAGATGTGGTATTTTAAATTTGAAATGTGAGTTTATTTTAATATTTTAAACTTCATAACGAATATAAATGGTGGTATAACGATTTATTTGATAGTAGATATATATACATTATAGTAATTCTTTTTTTTTTTGTAAGTAGATTATTTTCTCCATTCAAAATATATCTCGCAAATAATTTGAAAATTCGTGCTCCACATCCCACACCATATTTTTATCAGAGACTGAAGGAGTAACATATTTGTAAATGTATTATTCTTATTTTATGTTTTGCTATTTAAATTAAGTGTAAGAATAATAACAAATAAGGTTGTGTTTACTTTGATGGAAAAGGGTGGAAAAAGAATATTTTCTCTCATTTTCTATCTTTTTCACATGTTTACTTTGATAGAAAAGTTTCTCTGAGCAGGGTGGATAACTTTCCCGGGCAGCCCCTTTTCCATCCTTTTCTTTTCAATGTTGGATAATATTTTCTTTGGTTAGTGGTGTGAAAATATTTTTCAATGAACAAAAGGCATAAAAATTGGGAGGAGTGGGGGGACTATGTGATAATTTTCTTTTCCGACCTAATAAACATGAGATAAGAAAAGGATGAAAATGTTAATATTTTCTCACTTTTTCTTATCCATCATTTTCCAATGAAAAAATTTCCATAAAAGTAAGGCCAAATGGTCTGTAAATTCACCAACTTTTTTCAAATTATGATTTGGCCACCGTGAGATCGATTTTGGCGAATTAATTCCTGAACTCTCGATTTGGTTCAAGGTGCTACCACGCTAGGTCTCCGGTGACCCCTAAATTAGGGATTTTGCACACGTGAACTAATTTTAACACGCTAGCACATATGTGGCAAAAATATCCATACAACATCGTTTTATTAGACAGAACGTCGTCGTTTTTGTGCTAATTAAATGAAGTCTAATATTTTACAATTTGGGCGTGATTTTCACTAACACATTGATCGATTCCAGAAAAAAAACTCTCGATTGAAGTTTGAGATGACATTCTTCTTGATTCTTGTTCATTTAGTTGTCGTTGTTACTCATATTTTACTTTCGAATCTTCGACTCGTGTCGGGGATTCGCATTTATTTATACATTTATGTGGTGATATCCGGTGGTTTGAGATAGTGGTGGTGGTCCCGCTTCGCTTTAAATGTCGTTTTCTGCCGTTGTAATGGCGAAAATGTAGGTCCATTCTTTCAATTCTTTATTGTAAGTTGGGATTGTGTGGTCAATATCTATATATTTAGGGTTAGGGTTTGCGTTTTTCATCGTTCTTGTTGCTATAAACTAATATCTTATTTTTTTTTCTGCAGTCAATATTTTACTTTGTATATCTATTATGGTGGTGAGATTCGCATGAAAGATTTTAAAAGACAGTATATAGGTGGTGAATTTGTTGTTAAATCCCATGTAGATAGTGATCTGTTTGGTTATTTTGACCTTCGTGACTTTGTTAAGGAGTTAGGGTTTCATTCGTGGGACAAGCTATGGTTTAAAATACATAGGACAAACGCATTTGAAGAGATAGTTGATGATCGTGGTGTAGTGAATATGTTGTCTCACGTTGGAAAATTCAAATCAGTAAGTGTCTATGTGGAAGGTGGTAAGAGTCTGGAGGGAAATGGTGAGGGGACTGGCTTGGAAAATGCTGAGGGATATGGTGAGGGAAATGCTGAGGGAACTGGTGGGGGAAATGGTGAGGGAAATGGTGAGGGGACTGGTGAGGGGATTGGTGAGTCTCTTTATGATACTACAATTCTATCTAATGACTACAACAATGAGTACACAAGAGATTGAGGCTATAATGGTTGTTCTGAGGAAGAGGATGTGCAAGGAAATAATGGTGAGAGCAGTGATAATGATTCATACATACATGTTGATGATTTGTCTGATGTAAGTCTAGCTGATCTAGATTACATCTCTGATGAAGAAAATATTAACCTTAGAAGAAAACTGAAGGATGTGAAGAATATTTTTGATGTTATTAATGAACCTGATGGCTTTGTGGATGACTTTGATTCAGACAATGTATCTGAGTATGAAGATGATTATCAAGAATTTGATGATTCAGATACTGATGAGGAATCTGAGGGGAGGATGAGGAAAAAAAGGTAGTGTATGATCCCAAGTGTGATCATAACACTCTTGACCTGGTTCTAGGCATGTATTTCCAAGATGATTTTCAGTGCAGGGAGGCTTTAACTAACTGGGCTATTGAGCACCAAAGGTTTATTCATTTCAGGGCTGTCTCTAAGATCAAGTGCTTTGCTAAATATGGAGCTCCACCTTGTCCATGGAAGGTGTATGCCAGTGCAGTCAAGGCAAATGGAACCTTCATGCTGAAATCATATACTGGTGACCATGAATACATGATGACAATGACCAACAAGCTACTGAATTCCAAATGGATAGCTAGAAGGTACTTAAATACTTTTAGATTAAGATTCAATATTGATATATTTGATTTGGCTGCGGACATACTTGAGAGGTTCAAGATAAGAGTTCCTAAGAACAGGTTATACAAAGCAAGGACAATGGCACACGAGATGGTGAGAGGTTCAGTGGAGTCTCATTATGCCATGCTGAAGAGATACATGGCAGAGCTTAGGAGAGTTGACCGTGAGGGCAAGTATGATCTGGTGTTGAAGGAGGGTAATGTATTCAAATCATTCTATATGGGGATGAATGTACTGAGGAAGGATTTTTCACAAGATGTAGGAGGGTGATTAACATAGATGGCTGTTTTTTGAAGATTTTTTTGGGTGGTTTTTTGTTGTGTGCTATTGGTAAATGTAGAAACAATGGAGGATGACAAAACATGGGATTAAAATCACCTGTGGAAACTGCAAACAAGAAGGACATAATAGGAAGTCATGTAAGAATGCAGCTGCAGTGGCTGAACTAGTTGAAAAAGTATAATCTCATTTGTATTTGTTTCTTCCAGCTTATCCACTTAATACTTATTGTCTTGTTTTCTATCAACAATAGAGAAGAATGGGAAGACCTGCAAAACCTAGTGACACTACAACAAAAATTGGTTCAGAAGACACCAATAAGTGCCGTAAATAAGAGCCTATGCCAACACTTAATCTATCCCCACGGTGATAATTAATGTCGCTTGTTCTCGTGTTGCAAAAGGTTCTATTTTCTATAACGACGTGTCATAGTGACGTTTCAGGTTGTTTTAATTGGAACACTAGTCAATTAAAAAATTCGCAAATTTTAGTTATTGCAACATCATTTATTGCCGTTATATATCTATTTACTGATATTTTTAAATTTGCTATTAAATGCAATTTAATATATTTTAATGACACTTTTAATCATTTTAATTCTTTTAAATATTTGATTTATATTTTCATATTTTAAGCTTTATATAACTATTTTGTCGACTTCTATTTAGTTAAACTGAAAATAAGAAAATAAATAACTAGAAGACATATAATGAGAAATAAATTATTTATTTATTTTAATAAATCATAACATAAAAATGCGATTACTAAAGAAGTAAAAAATCTATGTAGCTAGCACTAACCTAACCAAATATCTGATAAAATAGCTAAAAATGCAAGATATACAATTAATTATCATGCCAAAGGTAATGATATAGCGGCCTTGTTCTTCTAAAGCTCTGCAAAAACTCCTGCTCTAAATCAGATCTCTTGAGGGTCCTTCAAGGATGCTAGACTGCTTCAAAAACCATGCCACTGTATCTACGAATCATTAGAGAGAGAAGTGTCATGTGAAATAGAGAAATAGAATAGAGAAAATACATGTATGCAGCATAGAAACCAGAGATGTTCGAAACCTTTTTTTTTATTATGAGAATTCGTAGCCACTATTTTTGGTACGCACTGAATAATTCATCATCCTTTATACTGTAGCTTAACCAGTAACTAGCTATGTGGAGAGTTAGAGGCCACTCTATTACAAATAAGAGCTATTGACGTTTGAATGTACGTATGTGATGGGACAACAATGTGGTGTTCTTATTTGCATATAGTACTCCCAATAATTTCTCAAATAAAAATTGAAGACAGATATAGTCTTTTCCAAGGCGTCATTAATGACATAGCAGTAGTAATTGCATGCATGAAGCCCATGAACCAATTTAAGCGTCACTCAGCGACATCCAAAATTAAATCTATATATATACTGTATATTTTTTCAATGTACTCCCTCCGTCTCGTTCAACTTGTCCCATTTAGGATCGGCACAGAAATTAAGAATATGAGTATTAAATAATAAATGGTGTGATTAGTGTAGTGAAAAAAGTGATATAAAATATTTTTTAATTGATGAAGTGATATAAAGTGGTACTGAAATGACATAAAGTGATGTTGAAGTGATATAAAGTGAATAAATTAATTTCTTAATTATTTCCTTAAAAAAAAAATGAGACAAGTTGAACGGGGCGGAGGGAGTATATCTAATAAACACATTTTTTTTAATAGATATCTAGTAAACACATTAATAATTAATGAAATATCGTAGTTCAAAATCATGTTCAGATCATATCAGATCCCATATTATATTACAATTATTTATCCTACAAGCCAAATTAAGTTTAGTGATGATGCACCGTGGCACAAAATGGATAGTTTCCTAAGTCAATTAATCAAACTGACAGATTTTCTACTTCGTTTTAGTCTTCAAATTTCTATATTTATACGTATACATCTTTAACCGACTGACACAGTCAACAGATGTAGGCTGTCAACTGCGCCAGATTTGATCAATTTAAGTACCATTACTTTATGCTTGTTTATTTGATCTAAATTGTAGATATTTATTCAACCCTAATTTTTCCACGGGCATAAGCTTAAAGGATAATAATAAACGGACAACTGTTATTCAGAAATTATCGGCTTTAGGTTTGAAAATCGGTCAAATTAATATTAATTAAAATTACCAGTTTTTTTTTAATTTTATTATTTTACTATTGTATCCCTTAATTAAGCTCGAACGAAAGGTTATGCTAAAATTAATTAAAATATAATTTATAATTAATAAATAGATTAAAAAATTTATAGTCAATTACTAAAATTATTTACAAAAAAAATGATGGGTATAAGGAAACTATAACAAAAAAATAAAAAATAAAAAACAAAAACCAACAATTGTAAATAATATTGATTGAACCGATTTTTAAGCCTAAAATCGATAGTTGTCCGGACAACTGTTGTTCATTAGTCATTATTGAAGCCGAAGATAAGAACTTCCGAGAAAAGAATTGGGATTAATGTCCAATTGCAACTAGTAAAATGGGTATAATCACTGATGAAAAGTAGTTTTTTCTTTCCTTTCTTGGGTGGGCGGGGAATATTGCATTGCAAGGCTTTTTCCCGGCCCTCTGAAGTTTTTTAATCATATTGTTAAAATGCAATTTTAATCCTTTTTAAAGGTAAATGCAATTACGCATTTTAATCTTGCAAATTTGCAATAACTAAAACTAGCCTTTTCTGATATCGTAATTAAGGTTAACGCTACAAACCTTATATATAAACTGAGCAATTTATGTATTACTAATTTTTTTGTTCTAGTTTCGCCGGAAACCATTAAATTTAGTAAAGAGGCACAAAACCAACAGCCTAAACATGTTAAATTTTTTTTAAGTGGGAAGAGAACATAACTATGATATTTATAAAAAGGGAAAAAGGCTAAATATATGAACTTTGCTCTATCTTTTATTTTGTACATAATTTTTGATTTTTTTTTTCATAAAAACATCAATTTTCAATTTGTTCAATATTTCTCTAGTTTTAAACCGCCTAAATTGAATCTTACTAATTGACGCTTATATGGTAATCGGACATATGCCAACCTCTTATGTCGACAAATTTAAAGAGATAATTTTGAGAAGTTATGTACGACGTCGTCTCATACCTGAAATACGTATGTGAATTCGCAAAACCAATGACAAATTTGTGGCGAAATAAGAAAAGATCTTCTCATTTACATTATGTCATCTTTCTCATCTTCATCTGTAAAGTTCTGATTCAACAATATAGGAGATTTGGGAGAAAATTTTGTATTAGGAAAAACATGAACAAGATTGAAAATTGACGATTTTATGAGAAAATTCCAAAAATCATGTGCAAAATGAAAGACGAAGTAAAGTTGATATGTTTCTATGTCTTTTTTCATTATAAAAATAAGGCTAAATTGTAAAATAATTCCCCACCTTTTTTCAAATTCTGGTTTAAAACCAAACCTTTTAATTTTTGCAAAAATAATATCTACCTTTTAATTTTTCTTAATGTTCTCATGCGATCAATTTGTTCCCCAAATTGAAGCTGAATTGAACGCCGAAAATGCTTACATGGCAAACTAACATTTATATGTATACGATTTAAGGCACAAATCGATTCTAGACTATAATTTTCTCATCTGTTCCCATCCTTTTCTCCCTTCTTCCAGTGTGTGTAACTTGAGAAATTGGAAAAGTAATTTGAGAAATCACTTAAAAAAATCATAACAACGCCATGTAAGCATTTTTGGTATCCAATTCAACTTCAATTTGGGAGAAAAGTTGAACGTGGGAGATAATTTAAAAAAATTAAAAGGTAAAGATTTTTTTCGCAAAATTTAAAAGATTTGATTTGAAATCAGAATTTAAAAAAAAGGTTGAGAATTATTTTACAGTTTGACCTAAAAATAATACCGGCGATGTATTTGGGCTTCCTTCTGGACCCCCAAGTCCCAACCCGACTGGCATGGCCATTTACAAGACAAATAATTTAATTTAAAAAAAAGAGTGAAACCCTTATTTATTTATTTTATTGTTTGTTATGTTCTGAGATCCTTACAACCTCTAATATTTTTGATGCATAATACATAAATTCTCATATTTTTGCAATAGCCGGCAAACCATTAAAATATAGGTGTGGTTCCATTTATTTCAAGGTGTTTGTGAGATTGAAAGCAAAATATATGGGGTGTATTAGAAATTCAAATCACAATAATTTTAAGTTTGCGGTCAAATGCCCTCTATAAAAAAAGATTACGGTCAAATGCCCTCTACTAAAAAGTTCCAACAAAAACTGGAGTATTATTTAGTCATCTATTTCTAGTTTAAATATAATAAGGTAATAGGATCTGGCCTGACTAATCAATAGCTCAAGAAGGTAGGTAGGGTACACTATTAGTAATTTAATTTCTTCAATAGGGTTGGCGCTCTAAACACGGTGAGCTCACTCTAGCTACTAATTCAAATTTGCCAGTTGAATAAAAGTTCAAACTTTTTTTTTTTTTTAAAGATTACCGTAGTTGTTTGTGTTATTGTGTATTTCAAAGAAATCGTAATAGTAGAAGAGATAATAATAACAAAAAAATCCAGAAAATTGACAAGGTTTGTTCCCAGAACTAAGTATCGCATAATCTAAAATTAATTAACTGTAGCACTTAGCAGTAGTGATGGCGACTGAAGTTGGAATAAATATGTAAAGCTTGCGCGGTTTAGAATTAGGCAGTCATGATATCCAATAGATTAATTTGTTATAGCTAGTGATGTTAATTGTTCATCTTGTGTCATGCTAAATAATTGCACGAGCTTGGTCAAATATATAATCTATTAAAGAAATCATGATTACTAGTATTATCTTGCAACGAATAACAGCACTATAAATGTAAGAATGGGATAAATTATTTTATTGAATAAAAGTATCAAGTGATTATTTCGTGTATACAACATAGTAACGATTATTCTGAAGATCGTAACTCGCCCAATAGTTAATGGGTTAGAGTGTAGCTCACAGAAGCTTTGTTTCCCCATATTTACATTACATTCATCATCGATCTCTTCTGCAGCTTAGATTCAGAGACATTAATATTACAAATTATTAATTAAATGAAGACTGTCCTTCCCTCCACCAATGAGTGACACAACAGTTCCTGCGATATGCTTTGGACTCAGCCCTGCTTCTTCAATTTGATCGCTCTGTGCTCCATGATCAATGTACCTATCAGGAAGCACCATTGGCCTCCACTGCAAAACACAAATGAAAATAGAAAAATTATACTAGAAGTATTTCATTTGAAACTCACGACATAGTAGTTATAGATTATGTGTTATGTACCTTAAGATTCCCATCTAGCAGTCCATTAAGAGAGAGGAAATGAGAAATATGTGCACTAAATCCACCAATGGATCCCTCCTCAACAGTGATAAGAACTTCATGCTCCTTAACCAGTGTCCGGATCAAATCTCCATCAAGAGGCTTGCAGAATCTTGCATCAGCTACTGTTACAGATATGCCGTGTTCTTGAAGAATCTGCGCCGCCGCCAAACAGTTTTGCACTATAGTTCCGAACCCCAAAATCGCAACTCTACTCCCCTCTTTCAAGATCCTTCCCTTCCCAATCTGCATTTCAATTAAATAATGAATTAATTAATTTACATCAGAAAAAAGTCAAATATATATAACTATAGTTTAAAATTAAAACGGGAACGGGAACGGGAACGGGAACGGCTATCTTATCTAAACTCTACCTACCTCCAAAGGAGATCCTTTGTTGTTAGGCGGAAGAGGCGCCCCTACGCCGTTTCCTCTGGGGTACCTAACGCAGCTAGGGCGGTCATCAATGGCGGCGGCGGTGGCGATCATGTTCATGAGCTCCGCCTCGTCGGAGGGAGCCATGACCACCATGTTGGGCAGGCAGGCCATGTAGGTGGTGTCGAAGGCGCCGCAGTGTGTGGGGCCGTCCGCCCCCACTACCCCGGCCCGGTCCATCATGAACCGGACCGGGAGCTTCTGAAGGTCCACATCGTGCACCACCTGATCATACCCTCTCTGCAGGAACGAAGAGTAGATGGTGCAGAACGGCTTGAGGCCCTCCGCCGCCAGACCCGCGGCGAACGTCACCGCGTGCTGCTCCGCTATCCCGACGTCGAAGCAACGGTCGGGAAAGCGCTTCTGGAAGATGTTGAGGCCGGTGCCGCCGCCCATCGCCGCGTGGATCGCCACGATTTTGTCGTCTTGCTCTGCTTCTGCAACTAGAGACTCCGCGAAGTATTGCGTGTATGATTTCGTATTGGTTTTCGACTTCAATTGCTTCCCGGTTTTCGGATCAAACTTCACCACACCTGCAAATAAAACATGTACAACATCAATATATATTCTTCCTGATTAATTAATTGATTTTCGAAATTAATTACTACCATGCATCTTGTCTGCGGCGACTTCAGCTGGGGGATAACCTTTGCCTTTCTCGGTAATGATGTGAATAAGAACCGGCCCCGGCGCCGGCATTTCCTTAACTTTCTTGAAAATATAGACAAGATCTTCTACGTTATGGCCATCAACGGGTCCGATGTAATAAATTCCGAGCTCCTCGAAAAGGGAAGCGCCAGGCTTCCCCATCATCCCTTTCATATAAGTGTCAACCTTTGAAGCAATTTCATGGGCCTGGTTTCCCATCTGCTTAGTCACGCCCTTTGCTGTTTCTCGGAGTTGCCGGAACTTTCTGCTTGCTTGAAGGCGCGTGAGGGCTTTGGTGAGGGCGCCGACGGGCGGAGCAGGGCCGTCGACGGTCGCTGTTGGTAAGGATACCTGTTTGTTGTCGTTTAGAACGATGATGAGATTGGAATCGAGGAAGCCGGCGTTGTTGAGTGCCTCGTAGGCCTGGCCGGCTGTCATGGCGCCGTCTCCGATGACGGAGATAACATGGTTGTTCTTATGTAATAAGTCCCTGGCCACCGCCATCCCTAGACCGGCGGAGATGCTGGTGGAGCTGTGGCCAGCTCCGAAGGCATCGTGCGCACTCTCATCTCTTTTGGGGAAACCGGCTAATCCGAAAGTCTGTCGGATTGTGTGCATTCTGGCCCTCCGCCCGGTCAAGATCTTGTGGGGATAAGCCTGGTGTCCGACGTCCCAGATGATTTTGTCGTCGGGTGTGTTGAAGACATGATGGAGTGCAACGGTGAGCTCCGATACGCCTAAGCTCGAACTCAGATGGCCGCCGGTTTTCGACACCGTGTACACTATTTCCTCCCTTAGTTCATCAGCTAAGTTCTCAAGTTCCTACCAAGCCCACAACATTGAACGTAAGACCTAGCTAGATACGAATGTTGTGTTACTCATCACTACTACTTCACTTGGATTTTTTTTTTTTTTTCTTCTTTCGAGATGGTCCAAATTAAACTTGTGTCAAAATCGTATACTATGAACTTAATTTTGTGGATTTGATTAATTAAATTACGGATGTATTTATGCGTTTGAATATAACACAAATTAATTAATTAACATATCTGTGCACGACTGCCTTGTTTTTTACATGATGATAAAGCATTAATTGTGTTGTATTGAAGTGATAGAAGAATTAAAGAATGAATATTTTTACCTCAAGAGAAAGATTTTTCATGTGATTCGGGAAGTTGATGGTATCCAATATTGGAGTTGGAGGCTTCTCTCCACTGAAATTGAGAGCTCTTGTTTTCTGCCTCGTCAGAAACTCTCCGCTCGTAGCGATGTCGTTTGTGTTATCTTGTTGAAGAGCTGCTACCACACACAACTGATACATAAACACAAATAGATATCGTTAAGATTCGATCTATATTACTCTTCATCATATACATAATTAAAGCGCGCGCGCACACATATATAAATAATATAGATTATACGTAGTTGGTGATAACAAGATTGAATCCTCAGAATGGAAACCTTATGCTTTTTGATGGGAAGAGCAGCACTAGTACGTGATAACAAGATTGAATCCTCAGAATGGAGCAATGGCAAGAAACTGCTGTTGATAATTCCACAAGAGGATGCCATCTCTCTCTCTCTCTCTCTCTCTCTCTCTGGACTCGAGCAGAAAAGGAACTGATGAAGAACGTTGAGAGAGAGGAGTAGTTGTTTGAAATGAGGAGATGTGTAGTGCTGGAAATAAAATGGTAGATTGTTGGAGCATTTTATAGCAAAAATTTAAGAGCAAAGACGTGACTTCTCGTACAGAAAATGCCAAATCAGCTGCCAAATTAGGCTTCGCTGGTCAAGACTAAGTAAATAATCTAATTAAAAACATGTTGCCTTCGGACTGGAACACTTGAAGAATCTATATCCATATTAATAAACAATTAATCAAATTTATCTGATTTAGTTATAATATTTATGACTTTATATCAAGAGTCGGTTCCTTCAAATGTCTTCTATTATGAGCTTTTGTCGTTCCTAACTTCCTATTCAAATTTGTATTTCAGTTGTAGTATATCATTATATGGGTTATTATTGCACAAAAATAAATATGGATTTCCCTAACCCGGCCTCCTCATAAAATAAATTACTATTACCATATTCAATGTCAAAATTTGAGAGCTGCATGATGATTATGGTTAAGGCGTCCGATTTATGTCAAGTCATCATATCCCATTTAATATATAATGGAAATTTAGAATTAATTCGTATCAGGTGAGGAGGTACCCAAGTTGATGCAAAGTCTAAATTCTTCTTATTTTAATTCAATTTGGTCGCCACAATTAATTCGTCAAATATAAGGGCCATGTTATCTTCCACCTATATATCACCATGAGTCTTATAATCTACTGATATAGTATCATAATATAAATATAAATAATAATATAAAAGAAGGATCATATACAAAACCACTTTCCCATCAGAAAGAAATGAGAAGTCTTCCGGAGCGTCCAGATTTTTGATCCACGGTTATGATTTATCCTACCAAATTATTATAATATTTTCGGTTAAATGGTAAGAGAGACACTACTGTATTTTTAGTTTTTTAATGTAACCGATGACTTCCTTAAAGTTTGGGATGTGGAGTTGTTTTCGTCGCATCTGTGTCAAGAGATTTTTTTTTTTTTTTTAATTTCGAATTTCTTACATATTAAGATTTTTTGTTTTTTGATTGATTCATTGCATCAGAAATGATGTTATTGTTTTTTTTTATGGTACACAATAATGCAGGTTATATCGTATTATGCATTTCATACAGTAAACAATGAATGATACCACATATCGCAATGCATTACAAGTTGTGCAACAATCCATTGCAATGTACTACAACTAAATGCACTGTAAATATGAATTTTTCCGAAAAATTTTAAACAATGACAAAAGTTCCGATTTTTCACCTTATTTTTGTTTTAATATATGTTCCATTTTTGGTTTTTGAGGGTTATGATTCCAGAGAAAGAAGAATAGATTCAAATATTTTCAACATATCTAGTGGAAACAAAACAATAAATTAATTCTATTTAGGATGATTTGATGATTTAGCCTCATAAGAAAGTAGATGCACTTTTGTTGGGAAATAAAAGTCATAAATAATCACAAAAGTAATAAAGAGCACATGGGAATCATTTACCCAATTCATTACAATATGTAACTATGGTTTGAAGCGATGTCAAGTCAAGATAATTCACGATATTTTTCTGATGCAATATACAATTAGTATGACAACTATATTATTATATATCAATTAATTAAGCCCTAATCTTAATCATATTAGGATTCCACCCTGACCTAATTATGTGACTCTCAGTGTTGGAAAAATTAGTAAAGATTTTGATTTATACCAAAATCCAACTGATCCTAACTGAGTAGATGAAGTCATCAATTTGTTATTAACTAGAGCTCACTGGTTCAGCGTAGGGATTTTATTTTTATAAGCTCAAACTGAAGAAGACACCCAAACTAATAAGACAGTTCAAGTTCGAGTTGGTAAGTGAAAACATAACTCAGCTGACTCCGGGACTGAACCATGCAGTTCATGTATGTTGAGCAGTTCTGTCGAAGTCACATGCTCCAAGGTCAAGAAAATAATAATTGGAAGATGGAGAAAAAAGAAGAGTTCGAATTCAAAATTTAAATCTACTCAAAGTACAAGACAACCTGGAATTTTCCTAAAATGGACCTACCGCAGAGACATGCATAAAGCAAGGCTCGCAGTTACTGTTTCGGGAAAGTTTGCAGAAGTGTAGGTGGAGTGTCTTACTTTTTTGCAGAGGTCAAACAACTCTTTCCAACGGTTAATTGATCTCACTCTCTACCATTGCGAGAAAGGCACAGAAACCTCACGCAAACAAGCAATTCAAAGCATTCAAGCAAGTAACACTTGCAAAAGCAAGAACAAATTTTTGTCGAAGAACAGTAGCAGTAGAGTGTCCATACCTCCTCATGTTCTTCCTTCTAGCCTCTCAAAATCTCTTTCTTGATTGAGTCTAGAATTTTAGTTTCTTGCATACCTTCTAAGCAGATTCTCTGTATTATCGAGTCTCTAAGCCTTAAAAAGAAACCTCCACTTTTCTAAGTGTTGAAGGCTTCATTAATTGGAAAAATAACCAACCCCACCCTCTAGGTTTACTTTGAACCCGTAATCAAAGAGTCTGGGTCCCTTAAAATCTGAAATCAAAGATAGGCTTTACACTTGCCTGCAAAAGTGGTGTAAGGTTTTGTTCGAACCTGTAATCGAACTGGTTAGGCCGTTTGGTGCCCGCAAATCAAACTCAACGTTTGATAAGTACGCGAAAACTTATCAAGTGATTACTATCCCGAAAAGGTAGTCGTGGACATAGGAGTTTATCTCCAAACCACGTAAAAATACTGTCTTTTTTACTTTCAGTATTTCTTATTTCAGTTTCTTAACCGACTGACCAAGCATAAAACTGAGTTTATAAAAATTGCACTAAGTGTTTGGGAACTTGACCTTCCCAGTAAAAGATTTCAGTTTAAGTAACGAGTTAAAATATCCACCAACTTCCGCTTTGCAAAACTCCTTTAAAATCTCAGTTAGGAAGACACAGTTGACCTTCAGCCAAAGAAGTTAACTGTACACTTGACTGTGTGACAACTCCGACTGACCTTTTCAATTGTTGAGTAATCGAACTGAGTCAGTCAACTCAGTCAGAACAAGTTTTAAAATAAAAATTATTACTGATGTACCCTTCAATATACTAGTACACTTGTTACCGGAACCATCACTCAGGACATCTAAAAGTATACAAATAATTATGTTATATGGTGATTGTGCTTTGGTATTCAGTACTTTAGACTTCCACGCTCCAAATTTTTGAGTCCAATTAAACAAATTAAACTTGACTTCTGAAATAAGTGAACGACCGGACCGATTCATGGAATATTTAAGCCGTAAGCATACAGATAATTTACGTTAAGTTCATTATCATAATTAGTTTTCTTTTTATATTACTAGTATAAATAACGTGCACTGGCACGTTAAAAAAATAATTACATTAAATAAATATTGACGAGTTAATTTATACTTAATTTATTTTTTATTGATTTTTTGCAATTTTTCAAAATTTTATATTCTATCATTAAAAAAAATAAAATAAAATAAAGAAAGAGTAAAAATATTTTATTACAAAGAGAACTCTCATTATTTCTTGTATTATTAACTTTCCAAGAATTAAAGAAGTAGTCTAAGTGATAAAATTATACGTATGTCCAAATATAATAACTATTATTTACATTTTAATTGAACTTTTCTTTTAGTTTCATTATAAAAGTGTTAAATTATTGTCATTATATAAAATAAGTGCATACAATTTTTATGTAGTTTCCTGAAAAGTAAAAATCGAAATTGAAATATCAATAATTTTCGAATTTTTCATCTAAAACATGAATTATCTGAATATCTAAAATTGAAAACTCTACTAATTATTTTAAGCAAAAATGTCAACTTGGAAAACTATACTATTTATTTTATTCTCATAAATACATTCTTGAAACTTTTGATACACTTTTAATATCTTTACTAAATTTATGTCCGTGCATCGCAGATAATATATAGCTAGTTTAATAACTGAAAATATATATATATATATATATATATATATATATATATATTTACGTAAAATTAACAATCAAATTATTAATTTTAATCAAACCATTGTAAATAAGCCAAGCTACACAAATTTCAGTTTGATAAAAACTAGTATGTGTAAGCTTCAGTTTGACTATACGCGACTCATTAGCTTGCTAATAAACTTTGAAACTAATTAAAAATATCATTATTTATTTCATAACTAATGATATTGATCTTATCTTGAGCTCATGTACTATTATAACAAATTATCTTCCTACTCTTAAGTTAATTAGACCATGGATATTACAAATCATGAATGCATATAGATTATCATGTGATCTCCACTTATGTTGAATAATAAAATTCTCACAGAAAGAGCTAATGAATGCATGTAGATTTTCATGTAATCTCCACTTATATCGATTAATAAAATCCACAGACAGCTCTTGCTCCATGCAATTATAACAGGATGTCTTATCCAGGGATGGTGAAGAATTTTATTTCTACCTTAAATAATCTATTATTTACCATATATATATATATATATATATATATGTAATAATTTAGAGTACTTAATGGTGACAATTTTTTATTCTACCTTATTTACCACACACTTTATTCCTAATTCGTTATAATTGAAATATGCAGTATACCTTTGATGAACCATGAATGAAAATAGAGGAAAAATTTAGCGACACTGTTGGTAAAAAGTGGGGGTGAGAAGGATAAAAATGCCTCAAAAAGATTAAATAAGTTAAATATGGATAGTTGAATCTTAAAAATATTTAAAATTGTTAAGAGTAATCTCTTGGAATAGAAAACAACTTTGAGTTGCAAAAATTGAGCGAGAAAAAAGCACAATAACGTGAACCACATATAAACTTATAACCATATTGGTATCAAATATTAGCGGGGTAAACAACATGATTAATTTATCATTTAAATATTAATATGGTAAATTTAATTTTTAATAAACTAATATATTTCTTTCAAATCATATGTAAGGTAAATAAGAAACTATTAATAAGGTAAATTTGTATTTCTTGTAACTAAAATATTATATTAACATTATTATATTACGCTATTGCTCATAATTTTATTTTATAGTAAGGATATTTTAGGTGATTTAAATTTTGTAAAATAAGACTCTTTTTATATAAGTATAGATATAGATATAGACAAAGTACGTATAGTTTGAGAGGGTTTAGTAACGGAATTACTTATTGTTTGATAAAGTTGATTTTTTTTTTATTTTTTTTATTTTTTATTTTTATTTTGTGGGCGCACCGATATACTGTATGAGAATCAATTTGTAAATGTTATTTTTTCAATGAAATTCTTATTACGATTATTATATAAATAGTTTGTAGCTATATATTTATCTTAATTTTTTGTTTTAGTATAGCGAGTTCGCATTAGCACTCAAAACCAACATATATAAATCCTTTGAGTTGATATTTATATATTTCTTATAAAAATTGTTGAGGTCAATCGTATTTTTATTTATATTTCTTAGAAACTTTCCTAGTTTCCTAGTTTGTCTTTCGTTTATCTAATTCAGCATAAGTCAATTGCGAATAGCATGAGTGACTTAGTTCATTTTGACATAAGATTTTTTTAATGTATATAAATTATTCATTGACAAATTAAACTATCAATTATATATGCATATATATATATATATATATATATATAGGGATGAGTTAGTATAAAAATATTTTTTGGTGTGAGAACGTGAGAGCATGCTTAAATTAATATGTAGTCATGCTTAAAGTTATAGATCGTAATGCTTAATAATATTCATGATTTTTATATTTATGCTTCAAATAATCACAATTATGAATCATATAAATATAATATTTATATAAAAGACATGAACATAATTAAGCATGATAATATATTAATTTAAATATGATTACAACGTAATTTAAACTTATTCTCACGTTCTCACAATCGGATTGATTTTTATATGAACCAATTCTATATATATATATATATATATTAATTAACTTATTAAGTCTATGCCCTCAAAACGAATGCATTTCACGCGCAGGTTTTGATGGCTTAGATGAACATGTGCACTGCACGTGCCTTATCTGGTGCCTCCACACGTCCGTGCTCAAATTTTTACTTTATTTTATGTTTTTAATATTTTTTTAATTTTTCAGCTTTTATTTTGTTACTTTTACAAAATTTTAAATTATTCTACTTTGATTTATTCAATTCGTCCCCAATAGAATTTATTAGTTATTGATTAGGATTTATTAACTTCAAATCCGAATATATCAATTTCTAATGAAAATTTAGTAGTGTCTTATTAATTTCATTAATCATGATTTATTAATCACTAATTAAATTTATTAATTCCAATTAGCATTTATGAAATTCAAAAAGCGTTAGAATGACTTTCTATAATTTAAGTATGTCGAATTCGAGTTACAAACGATGATATTTTATTCAAATGCACAGTTTCATTTGTGACATTCCATATCCTACCAAATAAAGTAGTACTATGTAGAAATTGGCAAAGTTTATACAAATAAAATGTACTCCATATAGTATATTCTGAGTAAGATGAATTCAAACTGATTCATGATCTTTCAATCAGATATATAATCGCCAACTCTATTACTCCACTAAAGAAGGTTTGGCCAGACTATATAAGTTGTTTATTTTCATGAGACTAGCTAGGCACACCGTAAACTAAATTAACTCTAAGTAAAATCAATTGACGGCGACATTAAATACTAATCTGTTGTTGGTAGTATATGTTCATGCAAAGCGCCTCCTCCTTAAATAAACTGCGTGAAGTTTTTCCTTAGCTAATTAATTTGTCATATAAAAAGTCTGGCAATCTCCTAAAACATGCCTAATATTAGTTGCCAGAATGAATAGTTGCCAAGAAATCCTTCATTACAATTAATTTTACTACTTAATTAAATGAAAGTCCTGACTAATCTAATTAATATTTGGTTATTGTGTCAAAACACCCGCATTACTTATTGTTATATGTATTCACCGTAATTAATTAAGTTCTTTAATCACCCGTGACGTCGACATCTTGGAAATTTTTCTTGTTTTAAGGCTATCTGCATCCTTAGAGACACTTTGTGTCTCTAAGATGTCTCTAACTCCAATTTCAGTACTTAGAGATACTACACATGCATCCCAATTGTCTTTAAAGTTCTCTAACTTTAATATTGTAAAATTAGAATTTTGCATTAATTAAATTCCGAAAATTACATTAATTGAAATAAAATAAAGCATTACATTGAAATAAATGTAATGTTTTATTTTATTTCATAAAGAAAATAGAAGAAAATAAGGGAGGAGTAGTTTATTTGTATAAAGTTTTTTGCCCCATTATTTTCTTTTATGCCCCTTCTTTTGCATTACATTTCGTGGACGAATAGAGTATAATATTGTTCTTCATAAAGAAAAGAAGGGGGCATAGAAGAAAATAAGCAAAGAAAGAAGAAAATTGTAAAAGCTTAACTAAACGAAGCACAATTAAAAAATAAAAAGAATCGGAAAATACACAATGTTGTTTTTATAAAGGAGAAAAAGAAGAAACAAAAGAAAGAAGAAAATTGTAAGAACTTAGTACCTAATACATAATTATCTAACTTCCTTAGAATATACTCTATCAAAAATTAAAAATAAATTTATGTAACACATAGAATGAAAACAATAAATGCAATTATGCAATGTCTTATTTGCCTTGAATGGGCTGATGGTTTTTTAGTTAAAAAAGATGTAGTCAATGACATTTGAACACAACTTGACCAACTCTCGCAGAAAAATATTACTCCCTCCGTCCCAGAACAAGTGGCTCATTTGACTTGGGCACGTGTATTAAAGTGATGGTAAAAATTGGATAAAGTGGTATAATCCACAACTTTTAAAGGATTAATTATTCCCTTATTTGAAAACAAAGTACTTGTTATGGGACACCGAAAACTAGCAGCTTGTTCCAGTATAGCAGGCAGCCTAAAGCGCGAGACTATTTGAAAGTGAACCCTACCATACAGTTAATGGTAGGTAAGGTAATTATATATATTGACTAAGATCGGAACTATTTATTACACAGGTTTTTCTACAAATTTATTAATAGAATCTGATTCTGTTATCAAAGAAGTAACCATCAAGAATACCTCTGAAGATGTGATACACTATAGTGCATAGTTATGACAAGTAAATATATAGTGATAATATTATTCACTATATATATTGAATTCTTATACTAGCTATTAATTAATTTCATAACAAATCTAACTTTATGTTGGAATTCTTTTCTCCAAATGATACGTACATTATGATTATACATAGAGTCTGTTAATATTTTATGTAAAATTTTTTTGTCATTGTCATGCTATGTTTATCATTTTAATTTCTTGTCTTTCCCGTGTAAATATATCTTTAAAAAAATTCAACCTAAAAGTCTTTCATTATAATATACTCCAGTATTAACTTCCAAGATATTTTAAAAATGAAACTATTAAACCATAGGAGAATAATGTTAAACTAGGCTTCTAAAATTATGAGAATCTACTAACTTGGGATAGTGCAAAATAGACAAGATACAACAACAAAATTGATTTCAAATACTATCACATCTTCGTTTTGAATATAGAACTTTATTTTGAATAGGGGCATTACGGTTTTGACCAATTGCTTCAAAAAACAAATATATTCTAACTCATAGCATAAGGATATGGACACTCTCCATGTTTAGTTTTTCTGAAGAATATAATTTAATGCCGGTCGTTAAAGACCGTTGAATTTGCATATCCTTTGCATCGGCGGTCTTGCCAATAGTATATAATAAGTTAGTAGTAAGATTTTAATTAATGAATTTGTATTTATCCATTTCCAGAAATTAAATTTTTGTTTATTTTTATCGATACAAAGTAAGAATGATACTCCCGCCCTCCTGTTTGTCTTTGGCACATTATTATTTGGCACGGTAATTAAAAAGAATGATATAAATATAGAATATTATTATATGGTCTTTATCACTTTTAAAGGGTTAATTATTTCCTTTTTTATAATGCATCAAGATGGATGGGCCGGGACAACTAAATAAAAACAACATATCAAGATGGATAAGACGAGGGAGTATAATTATGAGGACAAGTGTCATACGATTATACAAATATACAATAATGCAACTCAGTAACGATCTTGCTACAATATAAGCAAGATGATCGAGCCAACGACTGTAACTTAATTTATTATGTTCAAGTCATTGTACCAAGTACATTGAGAAAATAGACTTCAAAGTAAGAACAATAATAATAATATTTGACAAATTATACGCCACACAAATTTCCTCAAGTACGTGCATATTTTAAAGTGTCCTTTTCAAACACCATGCCAATATTAAAAACATGTAATATAGTGACAAAAGTATTAATATCATAATATTTATCAAAATCAGAATTTAACTCAAAAGTATTGCATCCATCTAAAGTATTCTGTATCTAAATTAATGTCACTATTAAATTAAGTATATTGATAATTATAATACGAGGTACATATATATTACTAAATTAATCATCACATTATCATATTGGCAGGACCTAAAGTGAAGATATATTAATAATTATATCATAAAAAATAAAAGTATTTGAAGCACCTAATATTATATATATATATATATATAGTTGAATTACTTAATCGTATAATAATTATCATTACTCAACGACTTATGGTCTGTGCCCGGCTGTCATATCTAGTGAAATAATTTCTGAAACTTAAAAATTTAAAATGCCTTGAGTTATAACATTTCTCTTTACTCGGTAATACTCCTACAAGAAACAAAAAAAAAAAAAAAAATCAAGAACTTTTGGGATTTTTATAATTTTAATCTGATTTTTACATATTAATTTGTGAATTAGATCAATTTTTCTTGTTAATACACATGTATTAACAAATTCACCTCCTGACGCGAACATCAAGGTCATATATATCACTAATAATTTCCCACCTAGTTAGTGTTGATAATTTTGGACAAAGCCGTTCACGGTTAGCCTAATCCCTAATTATAGGTTTGATTAAATCATAATTAGACTGTCTGCGGCGGTGCTATCTCTGAGGGGTGTCTCTAAGAGTTTTTGAGATAGAGACTGTGAGCTGCAGTGGGACTGTCTCTAAGGGGTGTCTCTATCTAATTTCTGAATTTATATTTTGCATTAATTTTAATAAGAAAAATTAAAATTTTCATTAATTTAAACAAATAACTAGTACAATACATTAATTGAAATAAAATAAATAAAAAACATTACATTAATTGAAATTTAAAAAATAAAAACATCCTATTCGTCAACCGGCCCAAATCGGCTCCAAAGATGCTCGATCAAATCATTTGTGAGCCGATGGTGCTTCCTTGTATCTCTCAATGGGGCGTCTTGTTTGAGAAAATTCTTCCAGGAGAGCGGAGCGGGGACTCGAGTTACATTACTACTCGGCGTTGTTTCTGTGTCCTCTCTCCAGTTCTCAGCCTCCTCCCTCTCGTCTTCAATGATCATATTGTGCAAAATAATGCACGTAAACATGATGTTGCGGAGGTGTTGTGTGTACCACTTCCGCGCCGGATTCCGGATAATTCCCCATCGGGCTTGAAGAACACCGATGCCCGTTCGATATCATTCCTCGCCGCTTCCTGCATCTTCTTGAACCGCGCCGCTTTCTCGTCCGTTGCAAGCGGAGAAGCCTTGATCAGAGCCGCCCAATCCGGGTAGATTCCATCGGTTAAGTAGTAACCGCCGTCGTAGTGCTTTCCGTTCACCACGAATTGGCACAGCGGAGCCCCTTCTTCAAGCACGTCCTCAATTAAGGGCGACTGATTGAGGACGTTGATATCGTTGTTGGAGCTAGCTACTTCAAAAAAGGCGTGCCAGATCCATAAATCTTGAGACGCCACGATCTCAAGAATCAAGGAAGGCACGCCAATATCTCCTCGTGTGTAGGCAGCCGACCACTCCTTCAGGCAATTCCTCCAAGCCCAGTGCCTGCAGTCCAGGCTACCGAGCATCTCCGAAAAGCCGTGACTCTCCTCGTGCATCCGCAGCAGCCGAGCGGTGTCTTGAGCATTTGGCCTCCTCGAATACACGTCACCGAATAGCTCGATGACACATTTGCAAAACTTCCGGAGGCAAAGACGGTCGGTGCTATCGCCGATCTTCAAGTATTCATCGAATGTATCTGGTGCTCCACCGGTGACTAGTTGGCGAATGACCATTATGCATTTTTGCACCGACGTGAGGCCCCATTTGCCCGTTGCATCTTGCTTTTGCAGGAAGTACTGCACATTCTGCTCCAATGCCTCGCAAATCCTCAAGAACAGATGTTTGTTCATCCGAAAACTCCGGCGGAAAAATGTTGGGCCGTACGTCGGGTTGTCGTTGAAAAAGTCGGCCATCAACTGCTGCAGGTCGCCTCCCGATCGTGGTGTACGACCGTCCTCTTCACCTTTTTTCTTCTTGGAGGCAAAGAGTCGAGCGGCAGCAGCTTCGAGGTTCGTCACCATCGATATAATCTCGTCGTCGGTGCCATGGGAAGAGTAGCCGGTTGAGGAGTCGGACGACGAAGGCATTTTTTTGGTGAAAAAATTGAGAGAAAACTAAAGGAAGAAGATGAATTTGATGTGGAAAAAATTGTGTTATGAAGTGGGGTATTTATAGGTGTGAATAAGAAAAAAAAATTGAAAATCGGCTAAATTAGCCGTTAAACACCCGTTGGAAACAATGTAGTCGTTGGACGATATTTTTTTTTCGGTATTGCACGTGCCGCATAGAAAAAAAAAAACTCTGGCGCGTGTATTACACGCGCCAGCTCGAGACGGTCTCGTCGCCACAGGACGGGCTCGAGACGGCGGGCGTTGCAGCGGCGTGTCTCGTCGCTGGGTGTGTCTCGAGACACCCACGAGACACACCGCTGCGTGTAGTCTTATAGATTTATAGATTCTAATTTTGCTTAAAATTACCCTTGTAACTAGCGGGCGTTTGCATTCAATTTTTATTGAGCTGCACTTCCATGCAGCCAATTGCATACTATGCAACTAGATTGGCCCATCAACCCAATCCGATCCAAGCTCAAATCCGCACGCCCTATTGTAGCTTAAAATAAAAAATTGGTAAATAACTCACCCAAAGAGAATCGAACACAGGTTGCCAGCAGCTCAAAGCCCTAAGTTCAAGCCACTTACCACTAAACTAAAGCCATATCTGATTGACACGAGGGAGCGAATTTTACTTATAGGTTTTACACTTGGTTTTATTGATTTAAACTACTATTTTAGTTTTCCTTTTTTCTTTTTTCTTTTTTTCGTTTCCTTTTTTCCTTTTTTTCTTTTTTTACATTTCATGATATTATGTGTCATGACTATTATTCAAATTTTTTTAAATATTTTTCATGTTTTCTTCTTTTAAAGTATTTTGCTTTTTTTTTAATTTTGTTTGATTATGTTGTCTCCTATTATTCATTTTCTTTTTTGAAACATGACATTTGTCCATATCAATAATTAATTTCATCACAACAACAATTATTTGACCGAATTAGTAAACGTACAATTTGTCGTGAACAAAAGTAAACATTGTCATTAAAAAAAGTAATAGTTGTGAACATTACCTTTGTTCATATCAATAATTACTTTTTATCACGCCGATAATTACTTGACCAAATAACTAAAAGTATAAGTTGTCGTAAATAAAAGTAAACATTATCATTAAGAAAAATAATGATTGTGAAACATTACCTTTCTTCATATCAATAATTACTTTTCATCACAACAATAATTACTTGACCGAATTACTAAAAGTACAAGTTGTCGTGAATAAAGGTAAACATTGTCGTTAAGAAAAGTAATAGTTGTGAAACAATACCTTTTTCATGTGAATAATTACTTTTCATGACGACAATAATTACTTGACCAAATAACTTAAAAGTACAAGTTATCATGAATAAACGTAAATATTTTTTTTTTTGGTAAATAAAATTTTTATTTCACCAAATGTGCGATACAAGTTCAGGACCCCAACAACTAAAAAACAAGAAAACTCAAAACCACCATCCACACAGTAAACCCTATAGCTTCAAAAACCTTCGCAGCTTTGCATGTTGTCTACTTCTCGCTGTAATGATCATTTGACACTGTCTAATCACTACCTCTGGCTCAGTTTGAGTCTCCTGAAATCTTCGAGCATTACGTTCTTTCCACAGTGAGTAGATAGTCACCACAATTGCCATCCTATAGAAAAGTTGCTTTCCAGTATTAGCTCCACTGTATGCACGTAGCTTCTCTTGCTCCTCATCCCAGTTGCCCACGTCTCCTCTCATACCTCCCCATCTTTGCACTTCCTTCCAAACTTTGTGAGAATAGATGCACTGGAAGAAAAGATGGGAAGCGGTCTCATATGCTTGTCCACATAAGCTGCATTGATTCTCCACAATGATTCCAATCCTTGCTAACCTCTCGCATGTCACCAACCTCCCTAACATTGTAAGCCAAAAGATAAATATGCACTTAGGGGGAGCTGGATTCTTACTCAACACTTTACACCATGAAACCCTCTCCACTTCTCCTCTAAGCTGAAGATAGGTTTTGCGAACAGAGAATTGTTGCATGGAGAAGAATTGAGCTCTACTATCCTCTTCACTGATGTATGTCTTAGCTCCTAGGATCTTCCTCACTACCCATGATGCTTGAGAGGGGCAGCTCATAGTGAGGGGATCTTTATCCTTACTATAGTACTCATGCACCCATTTGATCCACAATTTCTCTTTGTGCTGGTTAAGGTTCCATAATAATTTGCATAATGCTGCTCGATTCCATAGTTTCATGTTGATGATATTCAGCCCACCAGCTTTTTCAGGAAGACAAACCCGTTCTCATGCTACCAATGCTCGCTTAGTTAACCCTGTATTTCCAGACCAGAGGAAGGATCTACATGCACTCTCGATGACCTTCATGACTTTCTGAGGAATCAAGAAGAGTTGGCACCAGTAGGTCTGTACACTTCCCAACACTGATCAAATTAATTGCTTCCTCCCTGCATAAGATAACAATTTTGAGGACCAACAATTAATTCGAGCCAAAATTTTTTCAATAAGTGGTTGACACTGTATGATGGTCAGCTTCTTTGTGGAGAGGGGAACCCCTAGATATTTGAATGGGAGTTCTCCTCTTGTCATGCCCAACACTTGAAGAATCTGAGCTTGTTGAGCAGTTCCCACCCCTCCAAAATAGATACAGCTTTTTGTATCATTTGCTTTTAATCCAGAGGCTTGTGAGAATATTTGGGAGGCATTCATAAGCTGGTTGACTGAGCTTCCATCTCCTCTTGCAAACAATAGCAAGTCATCAGCAAAACACAGTTGAATAAGCCCAAATTTTTTGCACCTCAGATGAAAATGAAAGGCTTTGTTTGAGTGCAGTCCAAGCAGGCACCGATGCAGATACTCCATGCATATGACAAATAAATAAGGTGATATTGGGTCACCTTGTCTCAATCCTTTTCTGGCTGTAAACGGTGCTGTGATTTCTCCATTAACACACACAGAGTACGTAACCTTAGTGAGGCACTCCATAATCCAGCTCACAAACTGAAAGGGAAAGCCTAATTCCAGCATGAGATATCTCAAGAATGGCCATTCTACGCTGTCATAGGCTTTCTGAAGGTCTATTTTTATCATACATCGTGGAGAAATCCCTTTTCTAGAGTAGCCTTTAACCAGCTCATGACTCAAAAGAATGCTATCATAAATTGATCTACCTTTCACAAAAGCTGCTTGATTCTCACTTATTATGTCTCCCAAGACACATTGAACTCTGTTTGCAAGAACTTTTGAGATAATTTTATAGATCACAGTGCAACAAGCAATTGGTCTATACTCTTTCATTGATGATGCATTAGCAGATTTAGGCACGAGAGTGAGTAGAGTATGATTAACCTGTTTAGGTAAAAAGCCCGTTTGATGGAATTGCCTCACTGCAGCACTCATTTCAGCTCCTATCATAGGCCAAGCCTTCTTGAAGAATAGTACATTATATCCATCTATGCCTGGGGATTTAAGCGAGTTCATTCCAAAGAGTGCTTGTTTAATCTCAAAGTCTAAAAATGGTGCACACAACATTAGTTGTTGATTATGCTTTAGGCAGTTCACTCTTGCTACTATCTCTTTTTCTACCATTGGCAAGGTTTCAGCTGCAGATCCCATCAGACTTATATAAAAAGACCTTACTTCTTCAGAAATCTGTTGTTGATTCATGCATTTGGTGCCATCTGCCCTTGTCAACTGTTTTATTGCCTTCCCTGTCTGTCTTGCTTTTGCATGGGCATGGAAAAACCTTGTGTTTGCATCCCCTAGTTGGATCCAGTCAACCCTCGATTTCTGTTGCCATATTTTTTCCTCTACTTGGCTCCATTTTTCCAGCTCATGTAGTAATCTCTTCTCTTCCTCAATCTCCTCTCTTCCAGGTAGATTCATGTTTCTTCTCTGAACTCTCTGCAATTCCTCTCTTGTGTGAGATATCTTTTCAGCCACATTCTTGTAAACGTAAATATTGTTGTAAAGAAAAGTATTATTTTTAACCATTATAATTGAAAAAAAGAAGAATAATTATCATTTATTTAAAAATTTAAATAAAATGAAGTAAGAGAAAATAAGAAAAAACAAAATAAAATAAAATAAAAAAGAAGCTGATAAAAAAATAATTATAAAAAAGAAAGAAAAAGAAAAAAAGAAACAGAAAATAAAATAAAATAAGAAGGAAAAAGTTAATAGAATTGTAACAAAGCTCGAACCTTGGCCAACAAGGAACCCAAGCAACTATAGGCGCTCTTATAATCATTGCACTAACAGCCTATGAACAAGAGGTTGTTAATATCAATTAAAATAGCAAGAAAGTTAAACAATTGAAAATGAAGTTAGGGGGATTCGAACCTTGATAAATATGGCGAAGGATAGGCGCCTAATCGCTACGCTAGTGGCCAACATATAGCTTTAACTGTGGGAGCTTTTATTTATAGTAATGACGGTGCAAAAAGAAAAAAAGAAACCTGAGTGGGTCCAGTCAAATAATACTGGTCAATTGGTTGCATTGAGTGCAATAAGTTGCATGGAAGTCCTTGTGATTTTTATTTTGTTTTCTAATGCACCAGCTTTCTTTGATCCAAACATTATAATATATAATTCGGTTGACTTGGTGAAGATTAATCTTTTTTTTTAGTCTACAGAGATGACTTTTCATGCTCTACACATGAAATAATAAATCGAATATAAATTTTCTGAAATATTTTATGGAACCCCTTTGTCCAAAATTATTAACAGTAATAAAATAGGTGGGCAACTAGTAATGACTGAATAGAGTAATGATATTCGGACACACTGTGGTCAGCCACACGCGTGGAAAAAAGGAAAGTTGACTGTAAAAATGGAAATAATTAAATTCCCCTTCTAGGGTTTATGCTTCCCAATTAGGGTATATTTCCATTTTCAAAACCTATATTACCATTTTAGCGCGTGTGGCTGGCCACAGTGTGTCGAATATCAATACTCAATAAAATAATCAGATACTGAATAAAAAAAAGTAAGATGGTTGGCAAGCTTTGCGCAGCTAGATATGATGGGCGGGGACATAATACTCATTACTCAGGGAAGTTGTGAGGGCAATTTTGTGGTAGTCAAAGTGATCAAGTCGACCATTGACGAGGGAAAGGTGATGGTGATTTATGAGGCTCTATCTTGAATTAAGCAGAGGTTGCGGTGATTGAGACGGATCGCAAAGTGGTAATAAATGCGATCACATTGATCTATCTTGAATTAAGCAGAGGGATATTGAGTTTGCGGTGATTGAGACGGATTGCAAAGTGGTAACAAATGCGATCTCATCTCCTTTGGTTGATTTCTTGGAACTAGGGGCTATACACGACAATTGCAGGTCTCTTTTAAATTCCTGTAGGGGATTTCATATTAAGCATGTTCGGCAAGATGTCAATGTGGTGGCATACGAACTAACTCGTATTTTTAAAGATTTTTTTAATCCGCATATTTGGGATGAACTTTAAAACTTTGTGGAAGGTCTTTCTCATTTTCCATGCATTTCTCATGAATAAATTATTCTTTCTTAAAAAAAAAAAACCTCGAGGTTTTGGGTTCGTTCCAAATTACATATTTAATTTTGAACCTTATTTACACAGTTGTTGCCAATTGGTGTCCACGTCAACGATCACATTTAAAAAAAAAAATTAAATTCGAGATAAAATGAAATATACCCGAGGTATTAAATTATTAAAAGGTTATACAAAAGCGAGTGTAACACAATTTTAAGGTGAGATGAGTAGAAGTACATATGAAATATGAATTTGAATCTGAATATTCGACTCGTCTTACTGTAAGACCAGAACTCTAGTTCTCTCAAATGTTTTTAAAATCGGACCGGTCACCGAACCGGTCACTTTATTGGTTCACTGGTTCGATCGGTCGACCTGTTTTGACAAAATTGGATGATCTGCTCATTTTATTCTTTTATATGTTATATGTATATATCAAAATATTTAAATAAATTATTATTTATGGTAAAAAAAATAAATCAAATTATACGAAAATCAATTCATTATACCGATCAAAAGAATAAAATTGGTCATCAATATTTTACTCAACATATAAATGTATAATATTCATATTTGACATATATAAAACAAAAAAATAATTATAACTCTATTAAATTGAAATTATTTTTAGAAACAAGTTAAATAAGCACATCAAATATCTAAAGACGTGGGTGGAGCAGCAAGTGATATACGACTGGATTCCCCCTTTCTGCAAGAAGTGTCAAGTAGCAGGACATAACTGTAATGCAAATATCAAGATTAAGGCACCACAAGTACAGAAGCAATGGATCCCTAAAAATCAGAAAAATCAGGAAATTTAACAAGACCGAGGGAAGGAGATTGCAGGAGAGAATATAGGGACCAACCAACTTACTCTCAGATTCTAGTTGGCGATGGTGTTATACCACAGAGCACTAATACTTCAAATTTAAGGGTGCCAGTTCAACAGCAATCCAGTGGGAGAAATCAAAAAGAGAAGGGCGGGGACCTATTCCCCTCTGTGGTCAAATGAGGTTTATATTTTGGAATGTGAGGGATTGTAATAAACCCTTCAAACATAAGGAGCTTAGGCTCTTTATGCTGAAAAATAGAGTAGATACAATAGCTGTTTTGGAAACCAGAGTCAAGGAGAGAAAGTTTGACTACATAACAAAGAAGCTAAATAAGAAATGGTGTGTGAGGTGCAGATTCAATGCTTATCTACATCTGCTCAAGCTTTACATTGTGAGGTGTGTGACAAAATGGATGGCCACTCATTTCATCTAGTAGCAGTCTATGCATACAACACTATGGAGCTGAGAAAGGACTTGTGGAGATTCATATCTGGCATTGTTTCTTCTGTTACAGAACCTTTGATCATTGTAGGGGACTTTAATACAATCCTGAGTCCACAAGAGAGGTTTCAAGGTAATCCAGTTTCTGAAGCTGAGATCAGAGATTTTAGAGATTGCATGACTTTGAATGAATTATACCAGATAAGAATGGTTGGAGATGATTTCACTTGGTGCAATAATCAAGAAGGGGATAACAGAATTTTAACTCTCATTGATCGATGCATTGCTAATCAAGACCGGTGCTCAAAATTTGGAGATGTTGTAGTGCAAATTTTGGAAAGGAATTTCTATGATCATAGCCCTCTTCTGCTTGATTTGGGAACACCTCAGGTAATGAGAAATATTCCTTTCAGATTTTTAAACGTTTTAGTTGAACATGAAGAATTTCTGCCAAGCTTACTCCAAACCTGGTATCTTTCTTGCAATTCTAACAAGCTATTGAACATTTGGAATAAGCTTAAAGCATTGAAAACCCCTCTCAAGCAAATAAATACATGTCATTACAAACAACTCAATATCAAGCTTCAAAATTTGAGACAAAGGCTAAGTGAGGTGCAACTGCTTTTGACCAGAGATAGACTCAATTCTGAGCTCATTTCAGAAGAGAAGATGGTGATTACTGAGATAGAAAAATGGAGTACAGTGGAGGAGAACATATGGAAACACAAATCAAGAATAGATTGGATTAAGCTTGGAGATGGTAACACCAAATTCTTCCATGCCTATGCAAAATCTAGACAATCCAGTCAATCCATTTCCCTCTTCATCAAAGATGATGGGACTCGTTGTACTTCCCATACTCAGATTAAAGAAGAGGTGAGAGATTTTTATGTCAGGTTGATGGGTAGTGCAACTCCTGTTTTGCCAATGGTGGATAAGGCAGTGATTCAAAGAGGATATTTGCTCACAGCTTTCCAAAAACAAGCTTTGTGTGCAGAGTTTACTAGTGCGGAGATCAAGCAGGCCATCTTCTCCATGGAGGCTCAAAAGGCTCCAGGAATAGATGGATTTAATGTGTTCTTCTTCCAAAAAACCTAGAACATAATTCAAGCTGAAGTTTGTGAAGCTATTAGAGAGTTTGGGAGATGTGGATTTCTTCCAAAGGCCATCAACTACACACTGGTCTCTTTATTACCAAAGAAACCAAATGCAAGCTCAATCAAGGAATTCAGGCCAATAGCTTGTTGTTCAGTGCTATATAAGATTATCTCCAAGGTGTTAGCTATCAAACCTAATAACTGAAACTCAAATAGCTTTTGTGAAAGGTAGATAATATCCTTTTGGGCCATGAGCTAATAAAAGAATACATCAGAAAAGGTATTTCACCAAGATGTTTGGTGAAAATGGATATTCAAAAAGAATATGATACGGTTGAGTGGCCTTTTCTGAGGTATCTCATGCTTGAAATGGGACTTCCTGAGCAGTTTGTGCTGTGGATATTTGCTTGCTTATCCACAGTATCATATGTTATTAATGTAAATTGGGATTTAACTACACCTTTTGAAGCAAGGAGAGGGCTAAGGCAAGGAGATTCTATCTCTCCTTACCTGATTGTCATCTGCATGAAATATCTTCATAGGCATCTGTTGGAACTAAAGCAGAATCAACTCTTTAAATTCTATCCTAAATGCAGGAGATTTGGATTAATCCAGCTTAGTTTTGCATATGACTTACTCCTGTTTTGCAAAGGGGATCTTGCCTCCATGAGACAGTTAATGAACATTTTCCAAAGATTCTCAGCTATATTAGGGTTGCAAGCTAATCAAGCTAAGAGTTGTGTCTATTTTGGTGGAGTTTCTGAGGCAGTTCAAGCAGAGATAATACAAGAGTTTGGCTTGGTCTAGGGGGATTTACCTTTTAGATATCTTGGTGTGCCATTATCCTCAAGAAAGTTGTCAGTAATCCAATGTCAACCCTTAATCTAGAAGATACTTGGTAGAGTGAACAATTGGTCATCAAAACTCCTTTCTTATGCAGGAAGGATTCAGCTCATTAAATCAGTGATATTTGGGATAAAATCGTTTTGGTGCCAAGTCTTTCCCATTCCACAGAAAGTCATCAAAATCATTCGGTCAGCTTATAGGTCTTTTCTATGGACTGGAAAGTCAGGAATTACAAAGAGGACTTTAGTTGCTTGGGACCACATCCAATTGCCAAAACAGTCAGGAGGATGGAATATTGTAAATTTGAAAGTGTGGAATCAAGCAACTCTGTGCAAATTATTGTGGTATTTAACTCAAGAAAAGAAAAGTTTATGGGTGCGATGGGTGCATGGCTACTACATAAAGCATCAAAACCTTTTCTCCGTGCAGTCTCCAAAAGCAGCATCATGGGTAGTTCAAAAGATTCTTGCAGTAAAAGATTATGTAGCATCAAATAGAGAAGGTCAGAATTTGCTATCTCAGCCTTACTTCTCTATAAAAAGGATGTATCTTTGCATTAGAGGTGAGGTGTAGAGAGTGGGATGGAATAAGCTTCTTTGCAATAATCCCGCTTCCCCTAAATGTATCTTTATAATGTGGTTGGCCATGCTTGGAAAACTGGTGACTTGTGACAATCTAGCCAAGATAAGGATGTATGTGGATCCTACTTGCTGTTTATGTGAAGCTGCAAATGAGGATATAACTCATCTCTTTTTCAGCTGCAGCTTTGCTTCAAGAGTGTGGACGAATATGAAAGCTTGGGGAAAGTTAACCGAGCTATTGTTGCATGGGAAGACGAGAAGCAATTTTTATCACACCATTGCAGCTCAAAATCAAGCTCACAACAGTTTAATAGATTAATGCTAACGGTGGTGGTATACCATGTCTGGAAAGCAAGGAATGAGAGAAAGTTTCAAGACAAGGAGCAACGTGTGGAGCAAGTGATGCGGGACTGTCAAACGGTGGTAGCTATGAGAAGTAGATTAACTCCTAAATTAGCCATGTTTTTTACTTCATTAAATTGTTAGAGGAGTAACTGAGATTTGGTGTTTGTATTGGGAGTGTGCTTTCAAGCGTTGATACTTGGTAATAAACTTTATTTACAAAAAAAAAAAAAATTAAAGACATATAAGTCTTGTTGGTGAAATGGTTAGTAGTTTATCAAGATTGAGTTCTTGAATTCAAATCTTGTTGAAATATGTAAAATAAATAAGATTTGAATTTAAAATCCAAACAGGGTCACTGGGTGACCATTTTTACTGGATTTGATCGGTTGGCTTCGGGTTGCAAGACAAACCGAACTTGAAAGGAACCGGATCGGATGAGTGGCCGGTTTTTCGGTTCAATTTTCAAAACATTGGTTCTTTGTACAAGTATGCAATTCTACACTGTCTATGAGTTACCCGAACTCCACTATATTTATTAGTATAAAAACTTTTTTTAGGGTCTCCTCTCAATAACTAAAGTTCATTGATCGATGCCAATATTCATTTTGGCAGTGTTTAAATTAAATTAGCATATGGTTTTCAACGTCATTAAAAAAATTAAATCAGACGACACATGAAAGTAAAAGGTTCACCAGATTGACTGCTTAAACTAGTAGTACCCATTAATTGGGATTCGGCAGGGGCACAAATTAAATTAGCTAATCAAAAAGCGTCAAAATTCAGTATACTTGCATGGAGTTTGGTTAAATTCGCGTTTTCAAAGATTAAAGATTACTTACAAAATATTTCCTAAGGCATAAGATATTGGGTGTAAAGTAAAATATGCTAGCTCTTGAGGTGTTTCTATAAGCAAAGATTATAAAATTCGTAATACTTGTACAATAAATTTTGCAATTTGTAGACCTTTAAAAAAATGGTATTAACTAGGGATGACAATGGGTTGGGTACCCACCTATTAAGCATTTCCCAAACTCAAATCCATGAAAAATTTCAACGCCCAAATCCGTCCCAAACTCGATTAAAAAATAATTTTAAAATTCATACCCGACCCGAACCCGTTGGGTAATACCCGTTTATTACCCGCTAAAAACCTGAATACTAAAAAGTAAATATCAAATAATAAAATATTATAAATATGATTAAAACATAAACATCAGCAGAAAATTTCACTAAAATTAATCTCAAAGCAAAGTACTACAAACTTACAAAATCTTAAAACATAACTAGAAGTATGAATTATTGATGTTGTCGTTGTGTCGTCATATTTCGAAAGTAGATTTACAAAAGTAGAGGAGAAACATTAAAGACTTCACTCTTACGGAATGTGTGTGGGGTTAAAAAAATCAAATAAAATTCCTAAATCTACTAATGTTTATACTAATATTTATAATTATATAATAAATTATATATACAATAATATCTTTTATCTTATATATATAAATAAGTTTGAGTAGCGGGTACCCGAAGGTAATTGCTCAAACCCGACCCAAATCCGTGACGGGTTTGCATGTTTCGACCCAAACCTGTTCCAAAACCATTTAATATCTCTCAAACCCGTCCCATTATAGTTTGGGAAGTGCGGGTACCCTTGAAAACCCGACCCGTTGTCATCCCTAGTATTAACATATCAAATTACCACCTAATATAGTCTTTGATTTTTTACAATTGAGATTAGAAATGGCAACGGGTCGAGTTTTCGTGGGTACCCGCACTTCCCAAACCCATATGGGACGGGTTTGGGAAATATTAAATGGTTTTGGGACGGGTTTGGATCGAAACATGCAAACCCGTGACGGGTTGGGTTGAGTTTGGGCAATTACCTCCGGGTACCCGCTACCCAAACCCATTTATATATATAAGATAAAAGATATTATATGTATAATTTATTATATAATTATAAATATTAGTAGATTTAGGGTTTTATCTGATTTTCTTAACCCACACACACATTCCGTAAGAGTCAAGTCTTTAATGTTTCTCCTCTACTTTTTGTAAATCTACTTCCGAAATATGACGACACAACGATAACATCAATAATTCATACTTCTAGTTATGTTTTAAGATTTTGTAAGTTCGTAGTACTTTGCTTTGAGATTAATTTCAACGAAATTTTCTGCTGATGTTTATGTTTTAATTATATTTATAATATTTTGTTATTTGATGTTTACTTTTTAGTATTCGGGTTTTTAGCGAGTAATAAACGGATAATACCCAACGGGTTCGGGTCGGGTATGAGTTTTAAAATTATTTTTTAATCGGATTTAAGACGGGTTTGGGTGTTGAAAATTTTCATGGATTTGAATTTGGAAAATATTTAATAGGTGGGTACTCGACCAATTGTCATCCCTAATTGAGATCACGCCCAAATTTTCTAGTCCAGTATTATAATTTACTTGTATGTCTACAACAAAAACAAAATTTCGTATATGGATTAAAAAATAAGGCATGTCGTCATAAAAAATTGGCTGTGGCGCATTCCAAAAAATTAGTAGGTCGTGTATATGCTTGCCACATTTTGAAGGTGTGATTAACCCTTACCTAGTCGCAATTTGAAGATCGGTCCTCTAATTTTTTTTGAGTTCGTTTAATAAGTGAATTTTTTATATTATTTTTGTGAAAAGGTGAAGTTTTTACATTGATGAGTGAAATTTCATAGTACTCAGGCTGTTAGCTCAAGAACAAACGCATTGATACATAAGAAGGTTCCAAAAATTTTATACTTTGTTAGTGATACACATAGAAAATTACGCAATTATTCTTTTTTATTTCTTACATGGAAGTAATGAATTTCTATAAAAATATATTACATTATTTAATAAAATGGTCAATTTTTCTAAACAAAATGGTTTATATTTTAGTTTTTGAGGAATATTTTTTTTTTAGGACTGATATTTTTTATTCAATCCTTTAGACTTTTTTTTAAAGGATGATTCAATCCTTCAGACTTGATTAAGCTTGAATACGCTTGGGGAAGTATCAAATTTTGCGCCGAATTTCCGATGAAATCAGCAAATTTCAAAGAAAGAAACTAGCTAGGGTTTATAAATGTCTTCCCCAATATTGTTGGCCGTCCACGTTTATCACGACCGATTTGTAATAATCAAACCCCTGACCGAACCTAATAATCTGTCTGAAATCACGTTTATCTGCCTTAACTGCAACAACCAAACATTAGCTCATTCTAGGGTCTAAACAAAATATCAATTTAATTGATGTTTAATAGCCTATAATAATTTCAGCACCACGACCAGTAGTACTAAGATTCATTTTCAGGGCAGTATGATTTAATTGTCAAACATGTGATTTAATTGCAAACATGAAAGTTGTAACGAAAATTACATTATAAATTCGTATAAACATTGTGTTATTTCCTACAATTAACTCTCGTACTCAAGAAATTACTGAATGGCACCAGATGACTTTGGATTAAATAATGCAACGAATTTTTTTATTCATGAGGAAATGAACATACACTCTTCTAGCAATTAAGGATGAAAACTGATGGAAGGAAAAAATGAGCATACAATGAGCATAATACCTTTTTATATACCATGCCAAACCTAGTCAGCTATATCTTCTATTGCAACTTTCATCTTTTCACATCTTCAACATATCAATAAATAATTAAATACCAAATAATGTAATCTGGATCTTGCAATAACAAAGTGAATCGAATATGTAAAATCTTTTATCAGGAGAATAGCTCTGGGTCAGAAAATTTTTTATATTGAAAAAGAAATGATCTTAACAAGAGACATATTGGAACAAGAGTACAGAATAATAGAATGAGTAAAAGACTATATGTTATGTTCTGTTCAGGACCCCAGGTATGGATAAACAACGCACTCGATTAATGGAATCTCAATACTCACAATACCATTAATTGTCAGACTTTCTCAGATCAGCGCTGGCGAGATCATAAAAATCATCCGATTCTTGTCCAAAGATTCAACTACCTCCAGATTTCAGGGTATTGCTTAACCTACTCAAGTGGAAATACAGACAGAAACCAGGTAAGATTATAGTATTGAGGCATTGCGTAAACTATGACACAGAATAGTTAACATTGTAAAAGGAATGGTACAATATAACCACATATTTGGATTATAATCTAGAGATAAGCTGCATAAAAATCAAAATGCTGCATGATTACAACATATAATGATGGTAGTTACATTATTTCAAGGAAGAAAATGTTAAAAAAGACTTGGTTGCCAATCAAATATAGTAACTTATCCAAGCACCTCTGCCAGACAAGTATTGAGACACACATGAGTATGCAAACATCATGTATACATGCAAAATAGGTAAGAAATTGTACTTACCAGTCCAAGCCCTCAAAAAGGCCTTCTCCTTTTATGGCAGAAGTTTTAAAAATGGCCCATTGGCGGTTCTTGATCTTGTGCAACTCTAATGCTTCAGTTATGGCAGCATCATCGAGTGCACCAGGAAGATCCTGTTAGCCAGTCAGCAGGACATTTAAGATTTTTATGCAAGGGTAACAACATGAGAAGTTAATTCAAACTTCAAAGCACAGATAAAATTCAGTTACAGATACCTGCTTGTTTGCAAATAAGAGGACAACAGCACCTTTTAGCTCTTCCTCCTGAAAAGAGACCATTATATGATAATAAAAAATTAGAGTGGGGAAAAGCAAAAGCGAGCATGTACAAGTTTACGATCATTAAATAAAGCAAGAACTTGAATGCTAATCAACCCCAATGTCTGAAGTTGCAACTACCATAAATTTGATATCTATGCAAAGTAGGGTTGTGATGATGTAACTGGCTAAAATCTATTGCAATATGGGAAAGCTTTAGGGTGCAGAACAGGATCTGCTGTCTAATTAGATCCTTGAGGTAAAAAGAGGACTACATATCAAGCCTAGCAGAAAAGCAACTTCGACCATATTACACTTAGTGCAGACAAATTATGGATACTGTAAGGTTTCAATTCATATTACTGCAGCATATTATCTAACACAGCCAACAGAGCGTGTCTGCTCAATCGAGAGCATGAAACATACTTGATACCAAATATTTTACTTCATGTTCAATATATCAATGATTATGAATTATACATATTGAGAATTTTAGAGAGTTAAAAATACATGGCCAGATGACATATTGATGAGTTTCCTAAAATGGGATATTTTGCAGTTAATAATTGGGCAATCTGGGAAAATATTTCCCCTTTATACAAATGTGTTCTAAGAAAGGACATTAAAACAAAAATGAAAAAATAAATAAAGAGCACCTCCAATATTGCATGGAATTCTTCTTTGGCTATCACCAGCCTATCAGTATCACTTGAATCAACAACATATATTATAGCTTGCGTGTTAGGAAAATAGCACCTCCAGTATGGCCTAAATAAGAAGAATTGAAGTGTACAATGAACGACACAAATGTAAGTATTGGGCCCACCTAAATGTAATTTCAGCAAATAAAAATCACTGCATGCATTCTCTAGTGCCTATGTTTCTCCAAATAAATAAATTTGTATTACTTCACAATACGGAACAGGTTATATGCTAAAAATTGTAGAATCATAGAATAAAAAGCAGTTACCTGATACTAGTCTGTCCACCTGCCATCAGCAGAAAAAATCTCTATGTTAGAATGCTGACCACAGACTCTTCAAACAAGTCACAGTATTTTCCTACATTAGCTTTACATACACTAATTGAATTCCTTCAAAGAAAGTTGATTTTTCTAATTTTGTAGGAAATGAGGTAGCATATGCGTATGCCACCACTCTCTAAGAAAAAAAGAAGATAAACTGGTCAAGCTGCTTTGCTTCTGTTTCTTGCTTAAAAAAAGAAAAAAAGAAAAAAAAAGAAAAAGAAAATGCTTCGATGTGAGACCTGAACTGCCCGAGACTGTGATAACCATCCTGAGTCACCCCCTACTTGTAATTCAGTATAGACATTCTTGAGAATCCAAGGGATGCATATCAATCAAATTCTTTACACTGAAGACAGGATCATATTCTACGCACCAAACTATGCTCGACACACAATGACTTAGATCTTCTGAACCAAAAAGTATTGTTGCAATCAGCTTTAATACTATGCATCAGGCCTCCTGCCACAACGTGGGTCCTTATCAACTATTTTGTATTCTTAAAGGCAACTAATTCAAGTAACTCTGAAAGGAGTCTACTGCATCCACTTATAAATAAATGAGGCTTCCTCAAAAAAATCTATCAGGGACATCGCATAAAGAACAAACAACAGCTGTACTGCAGAAGACCTATTAATCTCTAGGAATATAATAGCCTATGGAAGTACGACAATCTATGATACATATGACAATGTTCCCATGGAGCAACAGTCTTCAATGTGATAACTAGCTCCTTCCACTGAATCACAAAACAAACAGCTCGACAACCCTGTCACTAGGTCTTTTCCTTATATACTTTAGAAATCATATGAGATTGCAAAAGACTTGCAAATCGTTAAACTCCCATGTAGCACTAACAATTTCAACTGTTAGCAATGGTGAACTGTCACTTTTCTAATAATCAGAACTTACGAGATTCAATGTCCAAAAAAATTGAGAAGCGTTTGCTATCTTAAAGAGGAAGAAAAATGTTACAAATCCAAGTTAATAACAAAGTGCTACATGCAAACAAATTCAAAAAATCATTATGGAAAGGAAGTTTGAATTAACATACCTAGGTCCCAAACTTGAAACTTTATGTTGTTATATTGAACGGTTTCCACATTGAACCCGATTGCTGTAGAAAAAACGAAGGCATTTTAACCAAGAGAATTCTCTTCATTGTATATAGATATACAAAGTTTGTGTATCCATCTATACAAGATCCATCAGTTTCAAAATGATACACGCAACAAACAATACGAAATACAACCTTAAGAGCAGATAACAAGCATTACTTAAACAGAGCTTCAATCATCCAAACTTACTATACATCATACATTTTTCTTGCACGTGCGACGTTAATAAAATGCGATTGCTTACAATAATGCAATTCGAATATCATCATAGATGCATAATAAGGTAAAGCCGAAGCTGAAATGTGACACTTACTGGGAATAGTGGAGACCACTTCGCCCATCTGAAGCCGATCTGCAAAAACAAAAGTTACAACACAAAGAAGATCAAAATCCACAAAGACGCTAGTAAACAGAATGCTGAGCGCGAAAACACGAATCCATACAAAGAATGGTAGTTTTTCCCGCATTGTCGAGCCCCAAAACAAGGATCCGAGCTTCCTTATTCCCGAACAGCGACGAAAACAGCCGCGTAAATACAATTCCCATTTTGATTTCTCTTCAGCTTCGAATTCGATCACTCGAGGAAAGAGAACTGGAAACTTCCAGATCGGATCGAGCAAATTATCAGCACTTTATCATCCTTCCTGACCGGAATTTCTTAACAATGGGATCGCAGGCACAATTACGTAGCAAAAGTTTCAATTGCCGGAGGAGGATCGACCGGAGACAAATTAATGCAATTTGGGGGCTGAATTGTGAATATGAGAAGTAATGGTAGCCAATTTGCTACTTTAAAAGAGATTCGTGATTTTTTTTTATTTTTATTTTTTACTTGGAAACTGTAAGTACATACATTGATAGGAAATCTATTTTCTTAATTCGCCAAAATTTACAAGAAAAATGGAAAGTAAATAATTTAGATGAGCCATCAACTAGCAAAGACAAAACTGGTGATTCTTTGTCCGGCAGTTATGGTTCGATTGTCATCTTGAGTATATGTGATTATTAGGCCATGTTTGGTAGGTATATGGGGTGAATAAACGGGTGCCTATAGATATTCATACCCGTATTTGACCGTATCCGTACCCAAATAAGCAAAAAATGAATACTCATACCCTTTATATTTTAGCCGAATGGGTACCCAATACCCGGTCGGATATACCCAACCCGGGTATAGGGTACCCGGTGTACCCGTTTAGAAAATAAATACAAAAAAGACAAAAATATGGTAATTTTTCACCCGCTCGATTTTTCGATAATTTTCAACGACAAATTAATAACCAACTATGTAGCAATAACTAGATGACAACAACAAATCAATACTAAATGTAGTTTAAACATTTAAGTTCAACAAATAAATTATTATGAATATATATTATTCATAGGTTATGTTTAGAGTTATGTTTAGGTTTTAGCTTAAAAATGAAAATATATTATGAATATATTTATAATTTATAGTATAAAATTAGTAATTATATATAATAAATAATTTTATATTGTTAATCGGGTGTTTGACCGGGTACCCAATACCCTAACGGGTATACCCGTTTGGGTATTTTCTAAAAATCTCATACCAATACCTATCCAATACCCGCAAATTACGGGTATTGAGTACTCAATACCCGGCCGGGTACGGGTAGGGTATGGGTAACCCGGAAATCCGTTTTCCATACTTTCACCCCTAGTAGGTAGTATTAAGTCATGTTATATTATTAATATGAGTTAATGTATTGTTTGATAGGAAAAATTATTAATACTGAAAGTCCTTTATTAGGCCCAAGCCATGTATTATAATATAAAGGTGGGCATATTAATAAAACCACCACCTCCCTGGTATTATTTATGTTGGGTTCAACAGTAACTCATATTAAATATCAAAATGACAAAATTACCCTCCCTTCTTCATCTTCTTCCCCCATCTTATCTCTTCTACCTCTCCTCTTACCCCCCTCATTCCGCAGTAGCCCCAGTTCATCTTCTTCCTCTCATTTCTCTCTTTCTCACCGCCATTCTCGTCGCCGCCCCAATTCATCTTCTTCACTCTCTTATGCATCTCTTTCTCATTCTTCCCCACCTTCTCTCTCTCTTCTGTCTCTCATTCTCCACACTTCTGCCTTCCTCCGCCGCCGCCACCACTGGACTTGGATCCCATATGGTGACCCGTAAACACCCCCACCGGCGCCGTCTATATTAACCCCCCGCCATTTCCCACCGCCGCTACCCCCCTCCTTTTCTACACTCCAAGTCCCAGCCATGGCTGTCTTCTCCCCCTCCGTATCCCGGAACCTTTGCAAATACACCTTGTCGGAGGCCTCGCCGGTGATGAAGCTGATGAACCCATTCAATTTTAATCTGATGAAGCATGACTGCTGCTCCTTCAGCTTGCTGCAGCATTCCGCCAACGGATCCCCACCCCTGATATCGCCCCCAGACACGGGAATAGCTTCGTCGGCACGCAGTCCACAACCGTCGTTGATTACACCATCGCCGCCACCACAGCCACAACCACAAACAACGCACAAGCACCCTTCTTCATCTTTACACAATTAAATTTTCTATATATACATCTGATGATATGTTGATTTGTGTGTGTTTGAGTGTGGAGAAAGGGGTGTTATTTATTTATTGATGATGCGATTGAGTTGCAAAAATTCGTGAGATTAAGAGATAGAGTGAAGAAAGATAGAGAGAGAAAGGGAAAGAGAGATAGAGAAAGAGAGAGGGAGAGAGAACGGGATTTGAGATATTGGTGCAGAGTGAAAGGAATAAGGAGTGACAATGAGTGTATTTTATTTGGTATGGTATGGGTAAAATTGGAATAACATAACTTAATATTCATTTTAACAGATTCTACCAAACAATCAATCTTTGATAAAAAAAATTGTTATATTTTCTATCAAATACACAAATGTAATAAAGTATCATACAATTGTCATATTATTTATCTATGTATTATTTATCTCAATATTATTAATATACCTACCAACCATGGCCTTAGTGTATTGTTCTCATCAGTGCAAAGTGTCTATATCAATTAATTCGTTGAGTTAATTGGTTGAAATACCCCTTTTTAAAAAAGAAAGATAAAAATTATCCCTTAATTTATAATTGATAAATATTAACTTGGGTTATACGTAGGTCCTTACTTTTAGAGTTAATAGATTGAAATACCCCTTTCTAAAAAAGAAAGATAAAAATTAGCCTTTCATTAACCTGGATTACACGGATGCCCTTACTTTTATCTTCTTAAATTAAATTATAATATAAATAAATACATTGATATGATGTAATTTTAAGAGTTTACCAAAATTAAACTACCGTAAATTCAGTTTACCCTTTTTCTCTCTCATGGTGAATCAAACATCGTCTTCTCCGATTCTTCGTCGTCGCTGCATTTTTTTAATTTGTCTCTGATCAGTGTTAATCAACATTGAGAGTCGTTTGGTATTCATATATCAATATATCAGATATCAGGTATGGGTATGGGTATCAGATTGATATTTGATATTCGTGTTTCATATGTTGAAGATATCGATTGATATCAAGTGGGAAGGAAAGTAAAGCTATGAGTCATATACTAGCAAAAATTGGTATATGAAAATATTGGAAATTAACATGTCAAGTATATCAAGTATATCAATTTGATACCCATATACTGATATACCAAATACAAGGTATGGATATGGGTCATATTGATACCCATACCTGATATACGTATATGGATACCAAATGAGCCCTGATTTCTCAATTCCTCCACTGATTTCCATACTCCGACGCCGAAGAACACAATTCAGTCGTGGTTTGCATAGCATCATACCAGATCTGTCATCGATTTCTTTAATTTTAGACCAGATCTGTCATCGATAGCAGAAACAAAATGTCGGCAGATCCAAATTTTGAATGTCCACCGCCACCACAGTCGCCGCCACCGCCGCCTAGCGATGCGGTAGAGTAAGTAACTCACTCTCATTATCTTTGTTCTAATTCAGATCTTTTCATATATGTTATTGTTTCATGTTAGTGTGTGTCATATATTCTTTCTTTTTATGTTAGGCAGTCATGTATGATTTTTTTGCCATAGGTTTTTCATGTATGCTTCTTTACTTAATATCATTTGTTCATGTATGCTTATTTAAATTGTTCATGTATTTTCATCTAATTGTCATGTATGTGTATATTGCTTCCACTAAACATCAACGTTGTAGCTAATTTTTTCTGAATATTAGTGTATTGCTGAAATTAGAAGCAACATATTTATCCATACATCCCATAACCAGCTTGATCAAGATAAAAAGCATTACCTTTACATTTTCACACGAGAAGGCGCCACCGACAATGAATGCACTCTTTTTGGGGTTTCTTTGCTGTGAATAATATTGCCCTTTTATTAATTTCATATGTTAATTTGTTGCAATACTTTATATCAAGATAGTTATAAATCGTCACATTTTTTAGTTATTCAAGCTAATGATAAGTCATTTACCATTCTTAGTCTCAAGTGTTCTCATCTAATTGTCATGTATGATGTTGAATCTCCATTTTTTTTTTCTTGTATCAGCTTAATTTTGTAGATTGCTTTGAATATTTGTGATGTATTGATATATTTATTTTGTAAAAATATCATTATATAGTTTCAGCATTTTAATTGTATACAATTTCTATGATGAAACAATATACTTTTGATTTGAGTTGTTGATTTTTTTTTTTTATATTAGGTTTGGAAATATAAGAGGCCATCTATCCATAGACATTTAGGGCAATATTCCACCTACAATTTGTACTGTACGGAGTCTATTTTAGTAGACATCCGTAACAGACTACAGTTTTTTTCAGACGAGACCTACAAGAAGTTTAAGAAGTCGTGTTTCCAAGACTTCACATTCCTGCATGACGTTGTTTCGAAGTCTGGAAGTGCTATTCATCTTGTACTTGCACATGAGATGTATTTTCTTGATGAATCCCATGATGAAACAGAGTTGTGGTTTTATATCAACGATCAAAAGTTACGTTTCAGTCGGGTGGAATTTCAACTGGTAACTGGTCTTCGGTTTGGTGGATCATCGTTCAATCCCTCAGAAAACCATGATATACCAGTAAACTCCCCGTACACTAAAGTCTTTGAGAACAAGCCTATTTCACATCAAGATCTTTTACAACGATTTCTTGATAATAACAATCCATTTAGTGAGGATAGTGAGGATTATATCAAAGTGGCCAAGATCTTGTTTGTATATGAGGTGTTGTTTGGTGGAGACCCGAGGAGTACAAAGGTTGCAGATTGGGTATGGGTGTTGATTGAAGATACAAAGAAATAGGAGTCTTTCCCATGGGGAAGTTATTCATATCAGTTGCTGCTTCAAAGTTTGAAGAATGTCAAAACCACACATTCTGTTTCATCTCGAAATTGTTACAATTTATACGGCTTCACTACAACTTTCATGGTTTGTTTATTAGTCATATCTTTGTCTTTAAATTTTATCTTTCTAATAGTTTAATATTTTATTAACCTTTTATTATTTCTCAAGGTTTGGATATATTGTGCAATCTCTGACTGCGAAAAAATAGGTGGTCTATCAACATCAGACTCGCTTATACCAAGAATGTTGAGATTTAAGTATGCCCGTACCAATTCAATCATTTAATCTGTCAGTGGCGATGTATTATGTTTATACATTTTACAAATATTTGTTTTGTTTTTCTTATATATAATTATTTTTGAATGAGATGTAAAAATATTTATCGTTACTTAAAAACTAAATTATATTTTGTTTTCTTTAAATTACAGATGCAGTCATAATTAGAACCAACCATTGTAGAGACTAAAACAAAACATTGGAAATCGATGGAGCCTATAGGCACTCCATTTTAGCTTTTTGTTGAGCCACGCTATATTCCAAGTGAACCAGGAGATGATGTTGATAATCCTATTATCATTCATGACCAAGCTGATGCATCTGTAGATGTGAAACTTGAAGATCATGTTCAGCCTCGAGCCAAACTTCGTTTGGAAAAAAAGAAACATGTAGATCAAGAGATTGAAGATCATACTGTCCTGACAAAACCTAGCTCTAGCTCTATGCCACCACTCGTGGAGAAACGTCAGCTTTGTACTGATGTTATTGCTTCAAAGGTTTTTTCTAAGTTTATGGAAGATGAGAGCTTCTTCAACAAGATTGCAGATAGAACTTTTGATAGATTCAAAAGTGATGGCACTTTCTTCAAGGAAATTGCTGAAAACAATTATAATAAGATCAAGAGGGATTTAACTTTTAATCAGGAGATGATTAGCTGCATAGGAAGTTCTGTTGCTAAAGAGTTGTGCAAACAGTTTCCAAGGCAATTGGAATTTCTCAATCAGCAATGTTCTGCACCCTTCACTAAGTCTTAGGTAATTTATAAATATTAACAAATAATATATTCAGCTTTACCTCTTTTAATATTTTGAAACTAACACGGTTATCCTACCACTACCAGTCCTCAGTTTGAACCCATGAATGAGTACAATTGTTGGGAAATTTAAGTAAAAGTTTTGATTGATTCCAAAACCAACTGACCCCAACCGAGTAGATGTTGCTAGATCCTAAGGTTAGTAGTTAGGCTCGCTGTTTGAGCATTGTTAAGATTTTATCTTTACAGGTCTCCAGCTGAAGACGGCAACAAGGCTTCACTCGGATAGAACATCAGTTGTGAGGAACACAACTGAGCGTTCATCATATTAAAAAGGGGGAAGTTACGTTCAAGTGTCAGTTCGATAGTTGAGCATACGAAGAAAGAAGATGCAAAAATCGACTAAGTATTCAAAGGAAGAAGTCTCAAGAGATAGAACATCAGTTGTAAGGAAAACAACTGAGCGTTCATCAGATGAGAAGCAGTATGGGGGAAGAGAACATTGGATGAAAGGAAATCATCTAAGCGTTCAAAGCCAACTGAGCAGAGTCAGATACAAGAAGGACAACTGAGCGTTCTAGTTGGAACATCAGTTGTAAACCCAATCAGTTAAAATCAACAAGATGAAGTTCAAAATCAGCTGAGAGTTCAACCGTTCCTAATCAGACAGAAGCTTTCAGAGAGAACATCAGCTGAAGAACAATTCAGATGAAGATCGAATATCTCAACCGACCATCCTTGTTGGAAGTCTGTAGTTGAGATTTGAATTTCAAACAAGGAAGTCACGTGAAGGTTTGACTCACTGTCATTACCTCATTTGGCCCAACACAAGGCTGTCTCAGATGGAAAGCAGAAGCACACAGTTGCCAAATCAGGAAAGTCTGCAGAGATGAGAGACAAGCCATCGCTTTCGAAGACCAGAGATCAACAGCTCCTCCAATGGCTAGTTGATACTCTCCGCCTATAAATAGAGGCCTTCATTCACAGAGAATGACACCGAAAAGAAGACACACAAGAGAAGACACACGAGACGAGACAGAGCGAAAGAAAGAACTATATTCCTTACTCGAGCTGAATTAGATTTAGTCTCTAAGAACATCACTTGTTGAGAGTTCTAGAGCATTAGATTGTGTCTGAGTGTCTTTAGATCGAACCTTGAGAACATCACTTTGTGAGAGTTCGTAGAGTGTTAGATCCCAGCTCACTTCTTGTTCGAGCTGTTAGTTGGAACCTTATCTTTCATACCTGAAAAGGTTTTAGGACCCTACTCTTCCTGTAACTGAGTAGACAGGTTGATTAGTACCCGTAAACTAATCTGTAAGGTTGATAAGTACCCGCAAACTTATCCTTAACGGTTGCACATCCCGCGTAAGCTGTGTGGTTTGTCCAGAAGAACTTGGACTGAGTTGTGTGGACTCACAACTCCCCGTGGACGTAGGAGTGTTATCTCCGAACCACGTTAAATCTCTGTGTGCTTGTGTTTTTCTTTATTCAGTTATTTCTTGCATATTCAACTGACCAACTAACCAGCATACAAACTGCATCTTAACATTCTCAACTGTTTTGGTTATTGACCAACCGTGCATAAAAGCGTGAGTTAGTTTTAAACGAGTTATTTTCCACCACATTCCGCACAGCACTTCACTTCCAACTGAGTGTTTCTTCCTCAGTTGTGAGTCCAGCTGAGTCTTTCTACTCAGTTGTGATTCCAGCCGAATCTTCTTACTCGGTTGTGATATTTTTAGGGGGTTGATTTTTAAAAGCTTTATCTGGTGTATTCCACCCCCTCCCCCATACACCAGAACTCGTTTCGGGACCATCAACAATCATCAAGAACAAAGCACAATTCAACTTGAAAAGATTAATCCAGGTTTTAATATCATTATTTGTTCATTTCTTATATATTGTAGTGACTAAGTATTCTTTTTTATTTGATATCTTATCTCTCATGTATGCTTTTATGCCTTAGTTATTTTTTATTTGTGGGTATTCTATGTTGTTATGTTGTTATGTACTATATAGTTCCTTCTATACTTGTAATATTTATTTGATATGAAATCTCTTGTCAATCAAATTATTTTTAATATGTAATACAGATGATATTGATACTCTTATGACTTTGATGGATGAAATAAATAATGAGAATCAAGACACAAATGTAGGATGAGTTGATCCATTATTCACCACGCATCAGCAACAGTTCTTTATAAATGATCAAGCAGTATTCTCAGTTTCTCCCAAATTAGATTTTAGAGTTGTTCGAAAGAAAGTTGCGGCAGCAGTCTTGTGCAGTCCTTTTCTTCATGATGGAAAAAGAGGTGAAATTTACGAGAGGTTTAAGAATTCAAAGGTAGAGTAATTTATTTATAATATTCTGATTATACATTAATGTTCTTTTTGTATATATATTTTTTTTATACTTACTATTTTTTGCAGACTTAAGAGGAATGTTGGACTGAAAGATGCTGTTGACAAATCAATATTTCTACATATCGAGGATCCAAAGAAAGAGTTGAGTGCCCAACATGTTTATGTGTATTTGTCCATATTATTCAATGATCCAACCTATGTCAATCTGTATAAATGGGACACGAGAGTTACAGTTACATCTGTTGATTCTCTGGTAATTATTCATGCATGATAATATATTAAATTATATTTTATTTTGTTGTTCATATATCACTAATAACATTTTTTCTTGTAGTCTTCCATTTGGAAAGTATGGAAAAAATCATATTCTGATGATGAGAATATCTCCCAAGTAGATGTTAATGTTGAAGAGGTAGTCAATTCTGAAGATCTTTTTCTACTTTCTAAGTATGCTAGTGGTGAATATCCAAGGTGGGGTAATATGAAGCAGTGGTATGATTACGATAAGGTACTCTTCTTTATATTTGTTTTTTTTATGCTTTCAAACTGATGTGTATGTTGTTACTTATACTTTTATGTATGTTATAAATAATATTGTTTGAGATGGATTGTTACATTGTCCTAATTATGTTTGGATATGCATCTTTGTAGTATATGCTTGTTGAATATATATTGATGTCTTATATTATATTATTTTTGTTACATTTCATAGTCTTGTATGTTTTTTGTAGGTGATTGTTCTTGTTCTTGTAGATTGTTCTTTATGTCAATCTACAAGAACAGAGCATAATGATCTACGACTCATCACAATACGAAATGAAGCATGGCGATCTTGTAGTACAGAAAGAGGACTTCATACCAGCTGCTAGGATATTTCCTCAAGTTTTGAAATATTGTGATTTCGATTCTGCAAGGAATGATATTATACTAAATCTTACCCAAGGGAAGGTATCACATCCTCCAAAAACAACCAACATCTGCAAGCAAAGAGATCTTGTCAACAATAGTGTTTATGCTGTGAAGTTTGCTGAAGCTATTTTGACTGGGAGGATTGAACCATTTCCAAACAAGGATTTAGTGAAGTATATCACCTTGCTCAATCGATTTTCAGTTTCAGTTCTGATGAAGACACTATCGTCTCTCCGGTGAAGACATGATCCCCCTCTGTTTGACATAACTAGTGTGTTTCACTTTCACTAGATTAACATGTATGAATGATTTTTAAGTGGTTGTGTACCACAAAATATTACTTTTTTATCATTTTGATGATTTTGAACTTCTGGTATTTAGTGATTGATAATATGACACTGCTGGTTTTTGTTGACTGATGATAATGTTTATGGTATTTAGTTGATAGTTTTAAGTATGATTAGAGTCTGCAATGACCATTTTATGTCTTAGTTATATTGTTATTTAGGTTTCAGATAATTGTGATTGCTCTGAAACAATTTACTTGAGATGATGTGTGGTAACACAAATGATTTATGTTGATTTACTTGAGTTTATCTGAGGTAGGTTTTGCATTTGAGGTTTATGTATGTGGGGTGAAAACCAGAATTATAGTATTTTATTTTATTACATTTGAGTCAAATTACAACAGCTAGTTATAGATTTCAACAGAAAGAGAAAGTATAGAAACATAAAGAGAAAGTATGGAAACATATATCAAAAATCGTGAAATGTGTATTGTTTACAAAGAATTGTAAGAATTTCTACAAAAATGTAAGTTGGTTTCTGTATTTTCTGTGCAGCACCATTGACAAAAAATTAAAATCAGCTCCTATATTAGTGCAAAATTGTTAATTTTCCCTTTTGTTGTACTTGAATCCCATGGAGGAATTAAAGCAATCCAACATATCTTTGTACACATTCATCAGTTTTAACAAATTAGTGACTTTGTCCTTAATTCCTTCCCCACTTCCAATTTGCAACACAACCAGAAGCTTTTGTAATTGCCCAAGTTGCATTGGCAGAAACAATATAATTTATTTCATGTGTTCAACAAGTTTCTGGTAAGAAGAAAGATCCGTGAAGTCCATGTTTTTCTTATCACTCATTATCTTTAATATTACTACTCTCAAGCTAAATATATCTGACTTAACAGAAATAGTTCCATGAAATATGTACTCCGGATCTATGATAAGAAAAGCATCTCACATGATTAGTTATTGACAAATAAAAAAACTTACATATATGTCTATACTGCATAATGCTTAAAACAATAAACACATTCTACATTTCAGTACGAAATCTATATAAAGATTCTCAATATCAGTATATCCAAATGATCATAAAAGATGTTTCGGACATATCATTGAATTTATTTCCTAATAACATTTGCTCGTGAAGGACATTTCCTGCAATTATGTCTCGCAATATGACATATACTACACTTTTTTTTACGGCGAACAACAAGAGCATCAACTTCTATGTCCATTTCTTGTAGGACAATTGCAACTTCTTTGCAACTTCCACGATAATGTCCAGATTTAGAGCATTTAGTACACGTACTTGTACGTGTTTTAGATGTTAATTTTGAAGCAGATTTCATCCTTTTCTTTCTTGGGCGTCCAACTTGTCACTTGTTTTCAGGTGCATTGAGTATCATAGAAGCTACAGTAGGTGGAATTCTCCATTCATCCAAATTTAGTACCGGATTTACATCCATTGAATACATCTTACGTAATGTATCTGTTGTATAATACGGTGATACATATGAGACATATGAATATCTTGCTTTTCTGCATACACAATTCAAATGTTTAATATCTAAATAAAAGAACTAGTAAACCAGTAGGAAAGTGTTCAATATGTAAATGCACTCACCGAATTGCTGCTGCTGCATGAGAGAATGGAATCTCATCAAGATCAAACTCCATACTTGAACAACTCTTATCATTCAAATCAACAACAAAACTTCTGTCAGCACTCTTAACATTAAACTTGATCGAACTGATTTGTTCCACATCCATCGTTAGACCTTATTCAACTGGATTATTTAATTTGTTTGTAGCATAATTAGTCCGATCTTGATCTCTAAGATTTGCTATATTCATGCGCTCACAAAACCAATGTCCTAACAATATTCTTATAGACTCAAACATGCAGCAAACAGGCAATGATCTTGCCCATTTAAGACACTTATTCACAATTTCAACAAAATTTGACGTCAGAAACTCATAGCGTTGCACGGGGCTCTTACTACGAGCCCACCTTTCTGGGCCAATCTTCATCAGCTTACGGCATCACTTGGTAGACACTTCATTTTATGCTCAAAGTCTGAACTTGTATAGTATTTTGAGACATTTTCATTCATGCTTAGAACAACTTTACCAAATTGTATAAGATTCTTTTGGATATGAAATGTGCACAAACCATGAGGGACCGATGGATACACAGTTGCCACTGCATTTGAAATACTAAGATGTTCGTCTAAACCAATCATAAATATCATGGCATCCAAAAGTTCTCTTCAATTGTTGTAGAAACCAAGTCCATGCACTATCATTCTCTAGATCACCAAGTTCGAATGCTAAGGGAAAAATCTGTTCATTCCCATTTTTCGTTGCAGCCACAAATAAGATTTCCTTGTATTTTTCTTTAAGATGGCTGACGAGCCCAATTTTTGTGCTCTTTATAGTGTCTATAGAGGTCTAGATTGAGTTTTTTCTTCTTTATTTTGGGTCTTTTGTGTCTAGGAGGACACACTGGTATGCAAGGACATAACATTCCTCCAAATGAGCACAATGGAGCGGATAAAGGGCATAAAAAATGATGAAATGGGCGCTGGAGGTCCCAAGGAGTTTGATGGTGATCACGATGACATACGGCAAAGCCACGAAGACTCCGTGCGCTGAAAGTCAAAACTTTGCCGGAAATGGAAAGAACTAGCTCTGACAGGGCCACAACATCTTTAACGGTAGCCTCCAACAGTAACAGCAGCAGCGAGCAATGGGGTGCGAGCAAGGACATGGGACTAAAAGTGAAGCTTGACCTACCAAAGGGATGTCGGATTCCAAACAAGATAAAAGAGCGGAAATAAAAGGCTTGGAAGCACCTACCAAACTTTAGGGGCTGCCATATATAAACATCTTTTCTCCAACACCCCCATTATCGAAGAATCATCAAGAACACAGCACAAACTCTACTCCCTCTCTGCAATTTTAGTTTTCTGCACAAACAATACACTCTTTACATTTTCTGTCAAGACCTCCATGAGGCAAACACTTATTTTTCAGTTTTAATGTTAATGATGCTTTCGTTTATTTCTTTTGTTGCTTGTTCTTTTATTTACATGCCTCGCTAAGTTATTTGTGCTTGGGTTGGTTGAGATGCGATGAGATATGAGTGTTGTGTGTGAGAAAGGTGAGGCTAGAAGCTCGCCGGAGAGCTGCTGGACCCGTTCCCGACGCGTTGGGCTTGATTCCAAAGTGGTAGAGCCTCCACAACTCCTGCGGTGGCCAACGGAGGAGCGGCGGAGACGAAACTCTCACAATACTGGACAAAGATGTAGGAGTTCCCCTCACCTCCGGTCGTGTTGCGGGTGCTGAAGTGTGGTGTATGGCGCAAGCCATGCTTCTAGCAGTCTTGGGCCTTCTAGATCCAAAGGCTACTGACATAGAGGGTTCAATTTGTGACTTTTCCCGATGCGAGCTATTTCTGTGGACAGTAAGGTGGGCTCTCGAGGTGACTTGGAGGGCTCGATACTAAAAGGAAGAGCTGGGGTCGAAATGCTCACGTTCGTGACATGGAGACAGTAAAGGGGTGTGAGTGTCGAGACCCTATAACCGAGAGATGTGCCCACACAGTGACTATTCGAGGGCCTGGGATCCAACCACACACACACACACACACACACACACACACACACACATCGAACCAAGTCAAGACCGACTCAAGCATGCCCTCTATATTTGATTCATTTCATGTTTTATTTCAGTCTTTGCTTCTAGTTTACGTTGAGAGTGACCAAACCAAAACCAAACTCATGTCCAGTGACACCGAGGTCATCACAGCCTACCTCCCTTGGGTTTGACCCTGAATACTTACCTAGTGGTACCTAGTGGTGGCATCAGGAACTAAAAATCGTATTTTACGCGTCCAGATTCCCAACGACAAACTCGGCGCCGTCAATGGGTACCATCAATAACAATCACCGAACAAGCAGAAGTTAAAAATCCATGTATAGATGCATGACGGGCAAAAAAAGCATACTTGAAGGTGCCATCATTATCAGTATGTACATCAACAATTGAACCTGGATTAACATTTTGAAGCATATACAAGTATGATGGCAGCATTTTAAATGACTTGGCTAATTCCCCATATACCATTTCTATAGCATGATTTCTACTAGCTAGGGCAACACTGTAATCAACATGGAATCCAAATTCCCTCCTTATTTGTGATGCCATTTGTTTTGGCCTCAAAATAGTTCCTTCATCATTCAGATTAAGAGCAAAGAAAGCTCCTATTATCTTTGATTTAACAGTTCTATTAGCTTGATGTATTAAATCTATCCGACATGTATCAGGAACTCTCCACCTTGTAAATCTCCAAACCTTTGTCTCACTTTCAGATCTAGCATGCATGCAGAAGTTCCAACCTTCTTCATTATACTTCTATAGTAAATGTCTTTCTGAGCAAGAATGAATAACTGAAAAATTCAATTCATTTCTTTAAATGGTACAAGCCAACTGCAATTTTCAACTTTTCTTTATCTGGGGAAATGGCACCCTTACACAACTCATCACAATTATATTTCTGATAAGGTACAATATCATCAAACAGAAGTGATGCTTGATATAGTGCACCTGTAATTACATATATTTCTTATTAATTTCATGTATATGTTTACGAATATAATCTGATTCATGTATGAAACTTATATATTGCAATTATGTATGTTCTGACCAATTGTTAATTATGTGTGATAAGCTATTGTATGGCACTCGTGTGTGATAAATTGATTCATTTAAGCTACTCATGTGTGGTGTTCATGTACACTACTCATGTATGATAAGCTACTCATGTATGGTGCTAATGTACACTGTTCATGTATGATAAGCTACTCATGTTTGGTGCTCATGTACACTGTTCATGTATGATAAGCTACTCATGTGTGGCAATCATGTATACTACTCATGTATGATAAGCTACTTATGTGTGACGCTTCTATATGCTCCTCATGTATAGGAAATAGATTCATGTAAGCTACTCATGTGTGGTGCTCATGTACGTTGTTCATGTATGATAAGCTACTTATGTGTGGTGCTCATGTACACTGTTCATGTATGATAAGCTACTCATGGATGACACTCATGTATACTACTCATGTATGATAAGCTACTCATGGGTGGCACTCATGTACGATGTTCATGTATACTATTCATGTATGACAAATAGATTCATGTATTGCAAGCATAGTCATGTAAGCTACTCATGTGTGGTGCTCATGTATGGCAAATAATCATCTATCATGTATTTAATTTGCAGTTATTGTTCACTAACATGGAATTATCCAATGCTTTGACCGACCGATTCATTTCGTGTTGTTCTTGAATCATCAAGTGTGTCATCATCTGAATTGTCATCATCATCTCCATCAGAAATATCATCATCCTCATCATCCCAATTGTCATAATCCTTTCTTTCCCAACTGCCATCATTTTCTTCTTCCAACTGATATCATCTTCTTCTTACTGAATTTCATAATTTTAGTAGATTCAAGTCCGTTGTCATCACCAAATTCTTGACAGATTTCATTAGATACTTGATTTCTATATTCATCCACATTTACTCCACTTGAACTTCCAAAAACAATAGGCAAATTAGATCGATAGTTAGCCATACAAGCATTTTGTGCATTCAAAAGACTCATAAAACTTTGCTTCATTTTTGGAGGATAACACATATTTGCTGAAGGTTCAGTTTCTGTAGGAGACACTGTGACATAAACTTTTGGTTGTTTGAAACTATCCATAACATATTCTATCTCAATGTCGGTCCTGAGGTTCATCCTCACATTCTCACCTTCCTTCAGAGAAATTTACAATTGTACTGACCATATAAACAAATAGCTTCTGGTCTGCACCAACCCTCCATTGAATTTCATTCAACAAAGCTGAGTATGTCAATCCAGTATTCGGAACGAGCACAAATCTTTTCTCTCCTCCTATATAAGTATCATCTATCCAACTTCCACCTTAATTAATAATAATCGATCTAGAGCACTTCTGGAAAAGAAATTGAAAAATACAACTTATGCTAATTTCCAGCTTTTAAAATTAAGCATACATGATTCTTTTATACAATATTCAGTCCCTAAGTTAATTGTACATGCATGATTCATAAACAAAAAATCATGAAATCCAGAAAATTATGTTTGTAAACATCTAAATCATACATGAACGAGAATGATTTTCATGTATTATATACATTTCTGGTAATTCGTTAATTCTCTAAAAATTAAGGAAATTTCTCTTCACATTTATCATCACATCGTAAGAATAAAAATTACATAATTAAACAATAAATTCAAAGCTAGACATGAATCGATTTTCAATTTACTTAATCTCAAAATTCCTAAATCCTTTGAAATTGAAACAATATTTGTACATATTTCCATATCACCGATTTTATGAAAGTTGACTCACCTTGTTTGTTTTGTAGATAAAATCGCCGAAACCCACTATGAAAGGTGTCGAGATATTCGCTAGAAAAGTTGTGAAAAGCTTGCCGGCATGTCGCATGAAATCGTCGCCGCCGTGCTCGGAATCGTCGCTGCCGTGATAACAATTTTCACGACAAATATTTACTACGCCAGAAATTTTCGGTTGAATTGGGAGCTAGAAGTTTTGAATCAGTTCGTTAAAGGAAAGTAGAATTAGATGAGTTGGCACGAAACTTAATTTAAGTGGACCAAAAGGTTATGTTTGTAATTTTACAGGATTTTGGAGGTATTATTTATCTTTTGTTTATTAAGGTGTATTATACTCCCTCTGTCCGGCGAAAGATGAGTCACTTTCGTTTTTGGGTTGTCCCACGAAAGATGAGCCCTTTCTGTTTTGGAAAATAATTAATGGCATTCACACTACTTTTACATTTGCATTCACACTGCTTTACATTCTTTATTATTTATTCATACTACTTTTACATTCTTTATTAATAAAATATTCCACTAAATGCACTCATTACTATTTCTTTTTAGTCTCCGTACCCAAACTAAAAGGCTCATCTTTGGTGGGAACGGAGGGAGTATCTTTTATTTTCAAAAAGGGGTATTTTAACATTTCAATCTAATTCTTTTATGGTTAAACTAACATAATGATTAATACAAACAATATCTAGAGTTGTTCTAATTCAATTACTATGTTGATTTTTTCTTTTCACTTGGGGAAAGGTTTTTTTTTTTGACTTGGGGAAAGGTGAGTGGTATAGATTTGACCCAATCAAGATCTCTTAATGTTTGGATGTTCATGCAATAAAATTAAAGTTATAAATAGATGTATGGTGAGATAAATGGATTTTAAATTGAAGATCGCCCTTTCAAACAGTCACACTTACTTTAACCTTAAGATAGGATATGTATGTCAGTGTGATATATATATATAGGGGTGAGTTCTCATGTAAAATCTCCTTAGCGTAGGAAATAAGAAGCAGTTTTGGCCCTTGATTACACTACAATAGACGGTTGAGATTTAAATCAAAATTCAATATTGGGATTATACATTGATGGAACTGCCGATTTTTAGATAAAAAGGGGTAGGAATGTAAGTTGAAAATTTCCATACACGTGCATCCAAATGTGGTTAAAATATTTTTAGTTTTTTGCGAGTGGGAGGGAACCGACAAAACCAATTATCTAGATTTTGGGTTTTTTTTCAAAATAATATAAGGTACAAAAAGTTGAAACAAAAACCCAAAAAAATATTGAAACATATAACAAAACAAAAATTATCGGAGGTTGTATCACTGTTTTAAAAATTAAAAAAGTTTCATTTTTACAATGCATTTAGTACATTATCATGCATTGTTGCACGACTCGTATTGCATTTCATAACCACATTGTAAAATTGTGTAAATTAATATATATTGCATTAATATATGTATTGTACTTCAATTTTTTTTAGGGTAATGATATTCAGTCACACTGTGGTCAGCCACACGAGCTAAAAATAGTAATATATGTTTTTAAAATGAAAATATACCCTAATTGAGAAGCATAAACCCTAAAGAGGAAATATGATTATTTCCATTTTTATAGTCAACTTTCCTTTTTCTATGCGTGTGGTTGGCCACAGTGTGGCCGAATATCTTTATTCTTTTTTTTAATAATGCATTGTAAACTTTCATTTAATGCATAAAATAATATTTCTTAATGCACAACATGCATATGAAAAAATAATGCACAATCGAATTCAATTGGTCATTTTATACAGATAAATACATTAAATTATGAAATCTTTTTTATTTTGTTTTTATTTTTATCGTGAATAACGAATAATGCACATTTTTTAGTTATGGATCATAAGATCCAAATAATACCATAAGAAAAATAAAATGCATTAAATTATATATTTCATATCCACAAAAGGAAATTATTCATTGGTATACTGCATGCATTCTATCGTAAAACGAAATGCATAGCTAAAATTAATCCATTGACGTACGGAAAAATTGTAAATTTTATTAAGATAATAAAAAATAAATAAATATTTTAATAAATCAAGACATATTTCATAGTTCATTTGGATTTCTTCTCCCAAGCCATAAAATTTAATTGAATCTATGGCTAGTAAGTAGTTACTAGTTAACACATGGAGATAGGTTTTCACGCGAACCACTCCCTATATTTACAGTCAACTTTCCTTTTTTTACGCGTGTAGCTGACCACACTGTGGTCGAATGTCATTACCCTATATATATATCGAGCGAGAGAGAGAGAGAGAGAGAGAATGTAGCCTAATTTTATTAAAGTTGTATTTTCGTTCAAGACGACAACCTACTACAGTATCCCAACTAGTTGATTAACAAAGCCTAAAAAGAAAAAAGAAGAAAGAAAAAAGAAAAAAGGCTAAAAAAGATCCACTCCTCTTCTGCCGTCCCCTACTATATCGCAGACTGGAATATCATCTCCGCCAACTCCTGCATTCCACACAAACAAAGAAACATACATTAAAATGCAACATATCCCCCACAAACGGATTATACATTTTGAGAAAGAAAATGCAATCGACATTTCAAATCACTAACTAATTGTGCAAATACATAACATGGTTAAAACTGAAGCCACTCTACAATTTTTGTTACCTGTTTAGCAGAACCAACTTTGGGTTCTCCAAATTGTTTAGCCTTCTTTTCGAGTAAATCGAAATCAGCCTTTCCAGCCTGTTGCATCGTTCCATGTCAAGCATACAAGACGCTCGGACACATCATGAAATAGACAACAAAAAACATAGGTATATGACCAAACTTACCTCGATTTCGGCTCCCAATTCCGTGTCAAAACTTTGATATCTCTTGCGAACCAGTTCATCCAACAAACCATCCTGCTCGAGTACAGGGACACAACACATTTTTAAGTATTTTGTTATGGTTAATAAAATTAAGGCACAAGATCAAATGAAGACCACCACCTCAATTAGCTTGGCAGCATTTCGGAGCCCACGTGCAATGGTATCCATACCCGCGATATGAGCTATAAAGAGGTCCTCAACATCCGTGCTCTCTCTCCGCCTATTAAATATAAACACACATAGATATATTGAGCTTAATGACTGCTCCTAATTTTCAACAATTCACATTCACACACTATCAATATATTTCATGGGATTTCTGCAAAAATTCTGCACATCTACTATCAAAACATATTCCATGGGATTTCTAGTATAAAAAGATTCCAGCTTAGTAGCAAACACACGCGGCTATATCAAGGAGGATATAGGAAAGAACATTGCATAAGCCTTGGGCACTTTAGCTCGTATAGACTGATATAGATTTCGTTATTAGACACTAAAATTTAACCAGGTGCAGCAGGGGACAGGGAAACTTACAGTTTTGCATCGAAGTTGAATCCTCCAGGTGCCAATCCTCCCTGTGGTGCATAGATGAAACAAGAAACCTTGTTTATTATTATCTTATATAAGCTGATACGTTCTTCATTGTGCATAGAAAAACTATATTATCAACATACATTTTTAATAACAGAGAGCATAACTAGTGTTGCTTCTCCTACGTCCATCATAAACTGGTCGGTGTCCCAACCTGCAACAGTGCCGCACTCGTATTATAACTTTACCGACACATTTAGAATACGACGCATTAGTGAAGTAGCTCAGCAGAACAATCAATAGAGCATTACCAACTTGAGGGTCCCCAGTGTTTGCATCAATGTTCCCTAGTATGCCATTGATTCTAGCAGTCTCAATCTCATGATGGCAGCTGCAGCGTACGAGAGGGTGTCAGGCGCATTAAATTCACTCATGTCTGAATGGTGAGAAATAGTATATTCCATCAAATTATAAGTTACAGAACACAGCATACCTGTGACCAGAGAGAGTTGCGTGGTTGCATTCAATGTTCAGCTTAAATTCATCTGCACACAAGCTGAGGAAAATTAATAAATGCAAAAGACTTCTGCTGAATTAGCACAGTGCCACACTCTGCCTCCCAAAATGAAGACGAACAAGCTAGGGTTATTCTCAGGCTTATAATCACAGTTCTTCAAGGTAGAAGGGATCAAAGTAGGCTTTCTAGACTAATCAAATTCAGCCAGCTCCCCTTGACTAGTTGACTAACAACTTTGCTTTCTTGAAGTTGATAATTGTTAAATAAACCCAAATTTCATTTATCATGTAATAGTCAAATTTTTCATGCATATACCTTATTCCATCATCAATAATGAAGTTAGTTTTGTCAGATAATTCATCAACAAATCATCACAAAAAGCCAAGCTGTAATATGCAACATCAATAAAATTGAAACACCTAGATGTTAAAGAGAGATTTTCTTGATACTTTACAAAATTCAGACATGCCGCAACGATTACCTATCAATCCATATTTACGGAGGAAATTGGCAGATGTTGCAGCATCCCAATCATACCTGGCAGGATTGAGATGTCATGTAAGCTGAATATTATTATGCAGGTCAGTGGATAGTATCAGAAACATACTGGTGTTTAGTGGGCTCCTGAGGCTTAGGTTCAATGAGCAGTGTTCCTGAAAACAATTGTCAACTTGAGCAATTCGAGAAAAAACATTGTTTCGATTTGTTAATATAACTGTTTGTCAGCATCAAATGAACTAAAAAGTTAGGAATGATTAAATTTTCTGGCAAAGTGCTAATCAAGCATTAGGTAACATTAGATCTCATTCACATTACTTTTCACAATTCAGAGAAATATTTATCAGTGTCTACACAAAGTAGAAAGTAGAAATACCATTGAACCCAATCTTCTTCTTATAGGCCACAGCTGCTTCAAAAAAACGTGCCTGCAGAGCGTGTGTGTGTTAGCCTAGTGGTAGTGAGGTTAATGCCCGGGCCAAAGGTTACGGGTTCGAGTCCTCCGTCACGCGGTATTTAAATTTACTTGCAATGTTGTTCAAAAAAAAAAACAAAACAAAACAAAAAAAAAAAACAAAAAAAACGTGCCTGCAGAGATATGATAACCCTTTAATTTTAAATCATAGGAAATAAACACATAATCTTAGAAGCAAGCTGTTTGTAGAGTTCATAATCTATTTCTCATAATTATTATATTAATCTAAGATTCATAAAATAGTAAAAGGCACAAAAATATAAAACTGTGAAGCATGAAGCAGAAAGGCATGAAAAGATAATGTAGCATAGTAATCTTACCATGTGATTCAGCTCCCTTTCCATATCCGTGTTCAAAAGAGACTGATAACCTTCACGACCTCCCCAGAAAACATAATTTTCTCCACCTAGGTAATGTGTAACCTATAGGCACAAAGTGGAATGTTAAACATAATGCAGAAGAAGGGAAATCACGCATGCATCTATATTTTGTATAAATTAGAAATGAGAAAGATGAGTCAACCACCAACCTCGATTGCCTTCTTGACCTGTGCTGCTGAGTAGGCATACACTCCTAGTTCAGGACTGCATAACAAAAAGATCAGAATATCAGCCCAGCCACATCCGACAATTATGAGTAATCAAATCAAGACAAACATATACCGTCATGTACCTAGTTGCAGCTCCATGCATGTATCTGGGGTGGAAGAACAGCTGAGCTGTACCCCACAAAGGGCGAATCTTTGTACCCTGTTTTTTACAGAGAGCAATATAGGACGAAAGCATCTGTGAGCATCTTAACTAATATTTGTGCTTTTCTTTAGATGTGAGCATCTTAAGTAATATTTGTGCTTTTCTTTAGATAAAAACCTCATGAATAAGAAATTACCCGGAGAAATATTACAATCATCTCAACTTCCACATGCATGAATCGAAACGCAGCCATATAATTAATTACCTGAAGTTGTTTGGCAAGAGCTATCACTTCGTCCAAGTTAGCATTAGATTCCTACAAATTAGAAATACATATAAGCAAAAAGCTCAAAGTAAGTTATAAACAGATTAATGAGATGACTTTCAAAAAGTAGAGCTTCCAAAGGACTATAACTTCCTTTTGTATTTTATTCTCTTGGAAAGGGGAAAACACATGAGTACTAAAGGAGGCCAGGCAAACAGATTAACTGCATTTATGCACTAACCTCAATTGTTTTACCCTCTGGGGCAATATCCCTATCGTGAAAGCACCATTTGTCAAGTCCAAGCTTATCGATGAACTCAAAGTTTGCCCTCACTGAGTAATCAAGGTCCAAAAATTGAGATAATCGAATTCATCTCAACGCAATGAGAAAAAAACATCAGAAGTTAATATTTGCAGCATAATCATACTTCTCCTCTTTGCCATTGCCAAAGAGTTAGTACCATCCTCCCAAGGCCACATCTTTGTGGGTGCACCAAATGGATCACCACCTGTCCCACGAAATGTATGCCAAAATGCAACGCTGAACCTTAACCAATCCTACATCAAGTTAAGAAGAATTTGGGTTCCAAATCATCAAGCAATATAATCATCTAGAATCTGGATTGCTGGAATAAACCCAACAAAACTCTCACCTTCATCTTTTTACCAAGAATTTCCTCTTCGGCATTATACCACTTAAACGAGAGAGGATTCTTACTGGTAGGACCCTGCAACAAATTCCAGTTAAGGATATCAAATGTATCATATTCTACTACTATGACTAATCTATGCAAGAAAAAAAAAAAGGAACAAAAAAAGAGGTGATCAGAAATTTCACCTCATACTTAATTTTTGAAATGCCTGGGAAGAACTCCCCTTTCCATTCACCCGAATCACAACTACTTGCAGTATCAGCAGGGCACGTCGGCGGCGCTGCAGCCGTCTGCACTCGTATTCATTCAGTTCGTAAATAATCGTAAAATTAACAAATCAACATCAATATGAGCTGAAAGACAAAATGTTTACCGCTATATTCGAGACAGCATTTAGAGACAGTAGCAACAGTAAGAATTTGGCGCCCTTCATTTTACTTTCTCATAAAAAAGAATCGCTGCAACCAGAATTTAGGAAATAGTAAGAAAATTTTGTCATGCAATTCTCTTGGTGAACCATCATCATACACAGAAATCAGGTTTTAATTTCAGTACGAAATTAACCCATCACTCTTTTCAGCTTCTCATCAAAACAGACCTCAAACCTACAACTTCGTCAAAACCTTTGCAGATTCCAATACGCACACACACGCGCACACAGTCATACACCCTTTGAACAGAAATCACCTAAAACAAAGAAAATTGATGTAAGCATACCTATAAAGATGAATTGTTGAGTTGCCTGCCAAGTGCCAAGGTGGGCAACAGAGGAATTTATATACTACTGAGGAGAAATTATCTGGGCTAGTTTAGTAATTGCATTAAAATATTGATATTATTGGATAAAACGGGATTTAGAATCGATATTTTCAAGAGGAATATATATTACTAGTATTTTCGTACACGGGTCTCGTGTAAGCTGTTGACTTCCTTATTTGCCCCTAATCTTTTAAGACGGATTTTACGCCATTTTAGTTGATAATTGCGAGGGGGCAGATAAAGTTATTTCGTTGCCTTTAAAAATCCTCTCTTAAAGATATAATAATAACAATTCAAATGCTGATTATCTAATCATTTGCCCTTATCCGTTCGAATATCCGTTGGAGAAGTGACATGTCATGACGTGGTGGATAATTACCATTATCATATTTGTATTTGTTATAGTATTAACTTGTTACACTATAATTCTAAGAACTACGAGCATTGTTAGTAGATAATTCAAAATCAATTTTGATTCTAAATTTAGGTTAAAATGATAAAATATATGTATACTAAAATATTCAGTCACATCTTTTAAATTGTGTAAGCCCCACAAAAATCAAAAATATTTACATCACCCTATAATCCTCCTCAAATTTATACCTCCCTAAATCTTTTTTAGCTCAAAATAAAAGATCTGTTCTATCCCTTCGTAAAATAAGGACTACAAATAATATAGGAAAAGATTTATCAGCTAATTTAAGATTGCTATTAGCAGGGGCATAGCCAGAGGGGGGCAGTGGGTGCACTGCCCCCCCTCCCCCCGGTTTTTGAAAAATAATTATCTATATATATGAGATTTTTATTATTTTTTTAATTATTTTTTGTTGTAGAGGATTAGAGAGATTTATATTTTTATATTTACATTATTGATGTAGAAGGAGAGAGAGAGAGAGAGTGAAAGAGTTGGGGGAGGGAGCGAAATATCGGGAGAGATGAGCACAAGAGATACGGACTGGAGATCTTGATAGCCATTTTTTATTTATTTAAAACTTTTGCCCCTTATCTTTGGATGATTAATTAATAAATAATTATATGTAAAACACATCAGAAAAAACTTAATTTGCACTTTATCTTTGGTAATCTTTTTTTAATTTGGCCTCAATTTGGGTAAAGAGGTGTTCGTGCTACCTCACGGATTATAAGTGGATATGTTCCGATTAGTTAACTTAGAACATGCCCCCCACTTAATAATTTAATTTCTTGCAGTTTACAAATAATGTTGATGAGTAATTGAGAGGTGTATGACTTGAATTTGAATTTGTTCGATCCTAATGTTATGTTTATTGCATCTTGATGTGAGCATGATTTAATAGTAGCATTTTTTGGCTGCTTTAATAGCATTTTTTTGGGTGTATTTTATGGCTGATTTAGTATTTATCTACTACCCGCAAGGAGAAAAAAAAATTGGATCCCCCTGAACTGAAATCCTAGCTACGCCACTGGCTATTAGTGCTTTAAGCACATCATTTTATTCACCAAATTAAATTAGCATCAATTAGGGTGCAATCAACCTCACCGTAAGGGTAGTTGTTAGTTAGGTGAAATTAAGGAGATTAAGTGTTCCGAAAAAAATTAAGAAGAGTAAAAGTAATTAGTGTTAGCTAAATGGTAAACATAATTTGTAAAGTCTCAATTGAAATTAATTAAACTTCAATTAAAATTAATAAATATAGTATTAATTAATAAAAATTACAAATAAAAAATTTAAAATTTAAAATATATATGAAAAAATGGTACTGCACACAAGTGTCGCCCAATTAAATTTTAGCAAGATAACACAGTAAAACTCTTGAGTTGTCCCCATAAATGTTACAAAATCTACTAATTTCATCTCAAATCTTTTTGACATTTACAAAAACGTTCCGAGATAGATATATTAAATATGTAAATATCACCTGTAATAGAATTTATCAAATAGATAAAAACTGTTTTCGAAAAAAAAATCAAATAGATAAGAATGTCGATAAATTTTGCAGAGACAAAGTCTAATTATTTTGCAAACGAAATTTTCTTCTTTCTATTCCCAGCAGAAGATGAAGAAATGGTTCATGAGTTTCACTTCTATATAAAAATGAAGTTCAATCTTACAAAGGATGTAAATGGAAGACAATATACAATAAATATGAAAGGGGGAAAAGGAACTACAATCCCACTTTCAAAAAATTTTACAAACTTGAATATAGCTACAGAAGGAAGTTATCTATCATGTGTTGAACCACATCAGCACCATCTGAATTTAACCAGTAGCTCTTAACCTGAACAAATTTTGCATAAAATAATTACTAGCAGAAGAAGAACAAAGCAAGCACAGAACTTGTAACAGTTTACACACAGACAAACATCATTGGCATCATATTCCATACATTCTTATTCATCTTAACACCAAAAACGAGGGTGAGTTCAAACGTTCATGTTACAGCATCCTGCTCCTGCTCCTAGAGCTTGTCTTTCTATATCAGTTCTTATGTTTCATGATTCCAGAACTGTGTGGAGGGCTTATTCTGCCTCACCGATACCAATGGGATTCCCAAGTCCTATTATTATGATAAGGGTGCTATCAGTTTATCGTTCAGGCCTTTTTAGTTTGCGAGTAGACTATAATCCATATGTTGTCTTCATTTCATGGAGTTTTATGAAGTACTCTTAGTTATTCCTATCTACGTTTCCAGATATACAAACTGCACAGCTCTAATACTCCACCAATACTAACTATGTCTTTAGAAATCTGATTATTCCATACTGAAACCAAATACGCGATTAAACACAATCTTTTTCCACAAATAAAGAGACGGTTATAAGGATGTTCGGGGATAAGTTCACAGAAACAAATAGACCCTGATTAATTCAGCATGTTTCAGCTGAGCGCATGCCATTAACAAGATGTACAGGAAATGGCGTTTAGAGTTTAGCTCCAAATAGAAAAAGTTTACCTGTATGGTATTATGTGCAACATATCGCTGTCTGCTTTTGTGAAAGCTAACATCAATACGCTCCCAAGATACTTGATTAAGACCTCTAATCATCTCCTCTACACACAGAATTTGAACTTCATTTTAGCACTTAAAACACATGAAAACTTTCAATCTATGTGAACAGATGTGTTCTATTTGCAGCATTTATGATAATAGAAGTGGACATGAAATATATGTCCAAATATTTATGGTAACTGACAAATATATTATGAAGAATCACATGAGAGTTACTTAAGGAAGAAGTAGTTGATACCATAAAAACCACCACCACCACCAGTACTGCCACTCGTTATAACAATGATAAAGATTATCTTATGCAAACACAATAGACTAAGAAACCATTACATAATTGGCATTGCACGGAAGAGTCTAACCAACCTTCCAAATCCATAACCTGTGTTCCAACAGCAGAGGATACTTTATCATTTACATCTTCAGTTATTCCCTGTTCTATATGGACAATGTGAGGATACTTCACATCATTCACAAGATGATTTTCCTGAAGACGAATCATAGTAAAAATAATTATTGTGAGCACTTCATGAAGTATCGACAGAATAAAAGGTCCATTGTAGAAACATAAACCTCACCTTTGGTAGTTCATTTTGGCGGCGGATTGATGAAGTTCTCCATCCCACCACATCTTAGATAATTAGTGAAGGCAAACATAAATTTATCAAGAAGGAAGACACGAGTACTTTTTGCTACAGGACCATAAACTCATTAAAGGATACGGTCATAGTTTGCATTAGCATATGCCACACAGCGCTTGAAAGATTGTAATGCTGATCTGCTTATAACGTCAAAGTTATCAGAAGATAAAACCTAAGGTGATAATGCAAAGAATCAGGTGCTGGCAAAATCAAATACTAACATGAAATGAAGATCAGCAGAGTCCTTGACCATCTGAAGCAAGAGTGGAGGTTTCCCACCATCATTATCGGTGAGGAAAAGATGCTTCCCTGATCTTCCAGCAACCCAGTGTGCAGTTTGTGATGCACTCTTTTCCAGAAAAGGAAGCCCGCAGAGAAGTGGAAGCTGAAAAATAGTGATGCTTCATGCTTTGCTAAAGTCAACTATCCACATGCCAAGTACCCATAAATCTAATCAATTGTAACCCCCATCCCCCAACACCCACCAACACTTAAAAAAAGGAGAGAGAAGGGGGGTACAAATTCAAAAACAAAACCTAAAAGTGAATCCACTGCAGAAATGATAATCCAATCATTCATTTAGTCCCATGAAGAGTTAAAAACTATATACTCATAACTATTCAAAATCCAGATCATTCGCTAAAAGAAACATAAGATCCAATCAGAATTTTCAAAATCAATGATAGCCAAAAGGAATCACCCAGCAACTTACACTCATTTTTTTATAAAGTAAAATAATACACTTACCTGTTTATGCCCTCTTGAACCCAAATGTGGGGTTGCAAATGTCACAAAGTTCACGGGTTCCAGGCCACCTATGTTTGCTTTATAAAATCGGTCATCAAGTAGGGCACCATTTGAGCAAAATCCTGGAATATCTTCAGAACTGGTTCTTGCGGAAAGTCTGTATAGCCTGCCTATGGCATACCGTGCGACAAGTCCACCTAAGGAATGAGCAACGAATGAAATTTTGCAAAGTCCATGCCAGCGCCTGATGACATCCATCACCTGCACAACTGCTCTATGTATTCACAAATTGAAAGATCTCCACCACTGGAAAACAAGGATCATATGTTGTTACCAAAGTACCTCTTCAGCAAGCCTTTCGCCCATTCTATCAACACCATCAAAAGTCAACCTGGAAGGATTACACTCGCTACCTATTCACAAGCATACATTAAGTGCTTGTTTGGTTCAAGTAGAGGAATGGAAAGAAAATGGAACCAAGTCAAATGAAAGGAACGGTAAAAATAACTGTTATCTTTATTGGGTGTGTGGTTCAGCAATGGAAAGGAATCACTTGTAAGGGATTCCCTTTTGGGAGAGGAAAGGAGTTTGTTACTTCTCTAGTTTGGAGGGTAACATTTTGGGGGTTTGGGTTACCCCCAAAAGGGTAATGGTTAACCCACTACCGAAACCAAACAAAGAGTAATAGATTCAGTTTCCTGAATCCCTTTCCAGCCCCCAAAATAGCCCAACCAAACATGGGCTAAAAGAATACATAGTTTGGCACTGAGAGAAGTTAAATTGAAACTACATCTTAACAATCATTGTAGCATTACATAACGTTTTCTCAAAGAAAAGAAAAATTAGCATCTTTTCTGTATGGAAGCATGCATACAAAGAACCTGGAATGAACGTCTTTTAAAGTGGAAATTAAAGACACAAGGAGAGCACCTAGACAAGTAATTACTAATTAATCAAATGGAAGAAGCACAAAGAACTTTCTTGTAACTATGATCGAGATTTTCTTTCAAATATGTATTTTAGAACTAAAGCTTGCCTGCATACAGAAATTAATTGATTTTCACTTCTAGCACTATCATTAACTAAAATCCAAATATTGGTATGAGGTATATTTAAACTAGTCTAGGCCACAGATGCTACAATTTCTTAAATAAAACTAATTTGCATACATAGTAGTAGTCAATGGAAGAGGATATGATCAGTTTTTCATTCATGTGACACATTCCCTAACCTACATCGCCCTGAAAAAGCCGTTTCGTATTATATAAGATTCTCATAGAGTTAACACCAAGTTTGACCATCTATGTGAATTGGTATATATAATGATTTATCGGGCTGCCATCTGGTAATCTCAAACTTTAAAATGACAAAAGTGACCGCTGTATAAGAGTAATCAATTGAACTAGTAAACATTATTTGCCAACAGCAATCAAAGGGCACATTAGTAAGTTACAAGAAGAAGAGTCCTTTATGTGATATCACACAGAGAGACTAAGCCAACAAATTACTTACGGTGAACAATGACTTTGTCAGGAAGGTTCTTCACAAATTGCTCAGCGGCATATCTCCAATCTGCAGCACTGAAGATGGCGAATTCTAAGCAAAACTTGAAAGCAACAGATACAGATGACTACAAGGCAGTTCCAACCCAATTCAACTCGAAAATTTAGGCGCGTCATGTAACATTTCAAACCAAAGAAAGAGTAGTTTTATCATGCATTCATGTCTAAGAAATGATCTCCTTTTCATGCTGCAAATAATATCTTAAAGACAACCTGACATAAACTTTCTTATATGCCAGTCTAATAGAGAGTGTAAAGGCAATGTTTGCTCATCTTGTAGCCAGTCTACGTAAAACTTCCAAGTTACTATTGCTCATCTTTTGCAAGAGATGTCTACTCGTAAGTTGATCATATTAGACTATGCCAACTGCCAAGAATTGCTTCATTGTACAATAATCTGAGGAACGATAGCTAATCATGAATACGATCCAAAACCACTTAAATTGCTTGCTATCTAACTGTGATCGTTATCTCAACAATTTTTTTTTTTAAATAAACCAGATCTAAAGTAAGAAAGCTCCATCCTAACAAAGCAATTGAAATCCACACAAACACTAAGAAAAATCGTTAAACAATATGAAATTTTATAAAATAATTTTAGGGCCTATCAGCAATGGAATTAGTGACAAGGAACACTAACAGCCAGATCAATACGCCATTCCTCAATTTTTCAGTAAGGCGGCAATCCCTATGGCTATCACATAATTGGCCAAACTATACACGATAAATAGAATTTAACAAAAAACAACGCAACAGACTATGCCAAGAGAAAATCAATAGCAACAAAACTATGTAAAGGACAATTTTTACCTCCCAATGATACCATTAACCATGATAACAAGATGGTCAGGCTGCACTTTAGCCTCTGCCGCCGCCGCATCGTAAAGATCCTCGCCGCCGTTAGCAGCCTCCACTTCCACCTTCCTTTCCTTCAGCGAACAACGCCCCTTGAAGCAGCCCCGGCTCAAATTTCGCAAAAATCCCATTTCACCACGCTCGTCCACCACCCACAATTCACTGCCCCCTCCAGCTCTCGATCTTCTCGCAAAACCGAAGTTGAAGTTGAGCACCACACCGGAAAATTGAGAATTTGAACTAGGTTTTGCGTTTGGAAAAGTGGCTTGCAAAGGGAACTTGGCGGTGGCGATCATGGAAAGTTGAATTTAAAAGAGAGAATCTATGAAGGGGAAAAAAGTGTAGAGAGAGAAAATAAAAGCGATGGAGTGTGAGTGACTCAAGTACGGAGATTCTACCCAGACTATTAATGATCAAAAAGCAGAAAATTATGAGCTTGACTGCAGATTTTGGTGGAGAAAATGGAAAGAGTTAGGGATTTGTTGTTCAAATTTAGAAAGATTTCGAAGCTCGGAGAAGTAAGTATGTCGAACGTGGTAACATTTGAATTTCGCACGTGCTTTTTTCATCATTGGAATTCTCGACTCTCAATTATTGTACGCAGTAGATGACGATTTACAATTTGCCTCAATGGTTTAATCTTTTCTCTTTCATTATATTGCAGTTAATTCTTCATCTGTTCTCCATTATGATAATCATTCTCTGTATTAGTTTTTAATTATTAGTATTAGTAAATGGTAACCAAACCTTTTTTCTTAAGTTGTTTTAGTAAAACCAAACTTCATGAGAAAAATAAGTGGCCTTCGTCAGAAAGAAATGGCCTAAAAAACACTCCTTGATTGCTTAAACCCGGGAAATTCAATTTTAGTTGAAATACTACTAGTTAGTTAACTTTAGAAGCAAACCGGTGTTGAAGAATGTTCTTTTTAAGCAATTAAACTGTTTTTTCTTTTTCTTTTTTGCTTTTACTAATTCGCACGTGTATATGGTTTATTTACTTCACTCCGAATATAAAAGACGGTCAAATTTTAAAATCTAAGCCCATAAAGGCCCAAATTAATAGTCCGGTCCGCTTGTATAAGATTCTCCTTGAAACGAAAGAGAACACCCAATTGCTAAAGATATGCTACGAAGCAGTTGAAACAATCTAATGAAATTTAATTTGAATCAACGAAAGCCAAATGAAAATGTTTCAATTAACATAGTGTCGACACTTGTAACAACTCATTAAGTAAGTACAGAGGGAGTCTCTTGTGCAGGTCTCATGCAAAGAGACCGGATCCGAGTTGACCCGATCCGGTCAACGTGGATCAACCCTTCCTTTTCTTTCAATTTTTTTGTCGACTCTATAGATTATCGTAGTGGAAAAATTCATGTCCTTTTGCTCGTTCTGAGGCCTTCAAATTCCCTCGCTCGACTCTTAAAACAAAAGAAAAAAAATTGGAAAACATAAAATATAAATAAATAAAAAGAAAAATAACCAAAAAAGAGAAACGACAAACGTGTACATACCACGCACCTACACACGGTCGCATAGGAGTTTTTGTGTTAAGTATAGAGTCACAAATTAAAGGAGGTCAATTTAATTAGTGGTAGCGAGACCTAGATAAATTGCGATTATATTTAGTGTTTGGAAGAAAAAAAATTACATGTAAAATGAATGTTCATCATATGCATTATTTAGTACCGATCGAGTTTTTGGATCTCTGCATTCAATCTTTTTTTTTTTCAAATATGATACAAGTGATCTGTCGCATTGGTGTGAAAGGGGAAGGAGCAGGTATTAAATGATAATCATGTCCGTTAGAGCAGTCACAGCGGGGAGGGCGAAGGAAGGGCGAAGGGAGGACAGCCCGCCCGCGACGAGGGCTATCCCTGTTGGAGCAGCGGCGGGCGGGCGGCGCGGATGGCGCCCTAGCGCTGCGAAGCCCGGGGGCGAGGCGCTGCAATGGAGGGGAGGAGGGACACGCGTTGCCTCCTCCCATTTTCTGCAATTTTTTTTTTTTTAATTCTGAAATGAAAAAAAATTAAAAAATGCAACGGTAATGTTATATACAAACGGCTTTTTTCCCTATAAATATATCACATTCATCCCTTAAACATCTACACCTTCCCGTTTGTTATATATTGCAAAAATTTGGACGCGTTTCGGTCCGCTCATCTAGCTCTAGCTTTATTTTCAATATTATTGTATTTTTCGTATCTGTTTTTCAAATTCAATAAAATTGTTCGAGTTTTAATCTTATTGTATTTAGATAATTAATTTGTTATATATTGCAAAAAAAAAATTAAAATTAAAAAGCAAAATTAAATACAAATCAATCATTAGATAGTCATAGGGGTCGGGCTTCACCATAGTGAAAATTTTAAGCCCGGGCTATCAATCATTGGGACCCCACTAAAATACCCATAGCCCTAGGGCTTCGGAGCCCACTGTTGTGAATGCTCTTAGTTTAGCCGACTCTTTGGGAGAGAGAGAGAGTACTCACAAGGTTGTGAATAAATGTTAGTATGTGAAATGGATTTTATTTGGCATTTTGGCAATATATGCGACATTAAATATAAGAGCATCCACTACGGTGGTCTTACTAGACCTAGATTAAATTACTGAGAAACGTGATTTTAATGATTGGTAGTGTTGAGTTAGATCTATGTTGATTTTTTCACTATAATAAGGTTAAGTAAGACCTAGGTTAAAGCACTGGGAAGCGTGATTTTAATGATTGAATAAATTTTATTTTGTTGTTATTTTTTTTATTTGTAATAAATATTATTAAAAATTACTTATTTAAATTCAAAAATTAATAACTGACAATTTTATTCAATTTTTTAAAAAGACAATAACTAAAAAAATACAATAATTAAGAAATAAATAAAACACAACTACTCGCGGAGTGGATGAAGGGGTATATATAATGAAAAATGAGGGGTAGCCGTTGCTGGTGAATTGTATATAGCCGTTGCTCATTTTTAATGATTTTTTTATTCAGAAAATATTAAAAAAAAAATACATCGGACCAATGGGAACACGCCACGTGTCCCCATGTTGCTGACTGGCGAAGTCGAAGTGTGTGTCGATATTTAGACCCAGCCTTCGACACACCCTTCGACCTAAGGCTGGGTCTAACGCCCACCATGGCCTCAACCTAGGGTGAGTTGAGCGGAGGTGCGTCGAGCGGCGGTCGACGCAACCTTCGACCCCTCCGCTCGTTGCCCGTAGTACATGCTTTGAGACATTTGCTTTGGTACACCGATTGTATATTATGCACCTACTTTTTGTTCTATTATAGCACATCATCTTAAACTTTTCAACTCGCTATTCACGCGAGTTACTGTTCACTTTTCTTTTCTTTTTTTAGTTTCCATTTTCTTTTTCCTTCCTTTCCGGATTTCTTTTTTCCTTTTTTTTTATTTCCTATCTTTTTCTATTTTTTTATTTCCATATTTCTTTTTCTTTTTTTCTTTTTTTCTTTTTTTTATTTTTATTTTTTTCCTTTTTTCCCCTCTTTTTTTTAAATTTCCAGATTTTGTTTCTTTTTTTTTCTTTTCATTTTCTTTATTTTATTTCATCTTTGTTTTTTTCAACATTGTTGTGACGAAATGTAATGATTGTGAAACATGACGTTTCTTAATGAAAAAGTTTACTTTTTCCAATGACAATAATTATTTTAACGTTCGGCTAGAAAGTAGAACTTGTCGTATTAAAAAGTAGACATTGTCGTGACGAAATGTAATGATTGTTAAACATTACGCTTCTTATTGAAAAAATTTACTTTTTCCAACTACAATAATTACTTTAATATTCGACTAAAAGTAAAACTTGTCGTATTAAAAAATAGACATTGTCGTGACGAAATGTAAAGATTGTGAAACATTACGTTTCTTAGTGAAAAAGTTTACTTTTTTCAAGGACAATAATTACTTTAACGTTCGACTAAAAAGTAGAACTTGTTGTATTAAAAAATAGACACTGTCGTGACGAAATGTAATGATTGAGAAACTTTACATTTCTTAGTGCAAAAGTTTACTGTTTCCAAGGACAGTAATTACTTTAACGTTCCACTAAAAGTAGAATTTGTCGTATTAAAAAGTAGATATTGTCGTACTAAAAATTTTAGAAATAAAAAAATCTGGAAAAAGAAATTGAAAAATATAAAAATAAAGAAACTGAAAAATATTAAAAAAAAAACTGAAAAATAAAATATGTAATTAAAAAAAAAACCTGCTAAAACACCACAGTAACTTGGAAATGCAAAAAAAAAAAAAGAGCGCGCGTGGGAATGAACAGTACCTGCGTGAATTTGTGTTGAATAGTCAAATATGGTGTGCTATAATAGGACAAAAAGCGATTGTATATTATACAACCGACTCACCAAAACACACCCCTTAAATATAAATCAAGTTCAGATTCAGATTCATATTAGAGTATACATACATATATATATATATATATATATATATATATATAAGGATGGATTCCCATGCAAATGCCTCTTAAAGTGAGAAATAGGAATTAATCTTCACCATTGATCATATCTACATGGAGGGTCAAGATTTGGCCTGGTCAAAGCGGGTCAAACCCAGGTCAACCCGTTGACTTTTTTTTATTTTTTTATTTTTTTTATTTTTTATTTATTTTTTTTATTTTTTACTTTCAGCTCACATGCACCACTTCACATATTCGGATACACCAATTCACATATTCGGATGCACAACTAAGTGTATTGAGATACACAAGATTTTTTTTTTTTTTTTTACGGTCAGGTCATATGCACCACATCATGTATTCATATGCACCACACTATAAAATGAGATGCACCACTAAGTGCATTAAGATGCATTAGTTTTGTTTTCGTTTTTTTATTTTCGTAAAACATCGTGCATCTAGTTACACTATGTGGTGCATCTAGTTACACTGTGTGGTGCATCTAGTTACGCATTGTGGTGCATCCATTTTTTTTTCAGTTTTTTTTTTTTGTTTTTTTTTACAAATTCGGTGCATCTCACTACACATAGTGGTGCATCTAATTATGTAGAGTGGTGCATCCGAATATGTGAAGTGGTGCATCTTGGGTGACTGTTTTAAAAAAAAATAAAAAAATAAAAACTGAAAATCTTGTGCATCTAAATGCACTTAGTGGTGCATCTAGTTATATAGAGTGGTACATCCGAATATGTGAAGTTGTGCATCTTGGGTGACAGTTTATTAAAAAAATATATATATATATATATATATATAAAAATTGAAAAAAAAAACTGAAAATCTTGTGCATTTAAATGTACTTAGTGGTGCATCTAATTATATAGAGTGGTGCATCCGAATATGTGAAGTGGTGCATGTGAGCTGAAAGTAAAAAAAAAATAAAAAAAAAAAAAAAAATAATAATAATAATAATAATAATAATAATAATAATAATAATAATAATAATAATAGTAATAAGTCAACGGGTTGACCCGGGTTTGACCCGCTTTGACTTGGCCAAATCTTGACCCTTCATCATCAATAAATTTATGGTGGAGATCTATTCTCATTTATTAGGATAAGATCTATTCTCATGTGCTCTAATTCTTATATATATATATGTATGTATATTCATTCTCATATCAATGTCTATTTGGATTTTTCAATTCTCATATCACAATATATATCAAATTTTACATCACATAAATTATCAATTAATGCTTTCTTATTAATTAACTAAATCGTGTAATTATATTCATGTCAATATTTATACGTTAGAGGCTAAACCACCAATTTGTATTCAATTATTATATATAGAATAATCAATAAGGTATATATCAATTAATATTTTCTCATCAAATTCACATCCTATATTCAACTTTTTAAATCGCAAAATTAACAATTAGTTTATATTAGGTCTTTATTTTTGTAGAGCAAGAGTAGACTATACTTTTACACAGATGATTTAGCATAAACCAACCAGACAGTTCACAAAAGAATGACTTTGACTAATTTGTACTAATATTAACTTTGTAGTGTTCAAATTTTTATCGAGTATTATTCAATGAATTTTAGACGAGAATGTACAGTAAAGTTATTATTTTAACCAAGATTAGGACGAAACATGTTGAAAATTTAAAATAACTTTTGATTTATGAAAATACTTAATAAATGAGTACCAGATCCATTATCATTCGTAATTATAAGCTTAGATACGTGAAATAAAATTACTTTCCTAAATTTGATTTAATTTATAATTAAATTGAATAACATCACAACTTCTAACTAAGATACACGTTTTGCATTTTCTTCTTAACATATATAGACATAAATTATTTCCCGTCGAGTCTCGACGGACTATTTACTAGTGATAAAAGAGTAATTCCATAATTTACATCATCGAGGATTCTGTCTATCTCGTTTCCAAAAATTTATGAACGAGAGCAATAACTAATTTTTTTTTAATTTTAACTTTTTTTATTTCTTAAGATTTTTTTAGAGTTATGATTATCTTTTTCTTTTCTTTGTAATCATCATCATTATATTATTAAAAGGAAAATAATTCTTAATTTAGGAAAAAATCCTATATAGCACCTCTCTTAATCTTCAATTCCTATATATCTTGAAAGAAATCCTATATAGCACCTCCCTTAATCTTCCATTTCTATTTGTCTAAATTCTCAAATTTTCAGAATTTAAAATTAATATTTATCATATTTATATTCTATATATATAAACTAGTCAAAGTTGGGAATCATATCAAATTCAACCTTTTAACACACGAACATTAACATCAAGAAATGATTTCCTCAAATTTTGCATTCGTCCACTTCGCATTATTATATCATACTATCATAAATCTTTTTATTTATGATCAAAATACAAACAATGAACATTCCGTGTTGGACTAATGTTGAGTCTAATAATATTTCATTCTCATTTAATTATTATCATTATTACTATATTATTATAATAAAAACGATTCTAACTCTGTAAAATTAATGCGACGTCCCTAAAATTCCTCTATTTCTATTTATCTAAATTCCCTTCACCTATTGAAAAATCAATAAATACATAAAATTAATGTGTATTTTCTCATCATTTGCAACACCAGTTTTATTTGACAATTTATTTATTATTCGGCTGAATAAATAATTATATTTTATAGCTTAGTTTAATTTAATATGATCAATTTATTAGTTGGCCGAATAAATAAATAATTTTTATAGGGAATCGATTTATTAGTTGGCCGAATAAATGGTTGTATTTCCTAAATAGTTTATTTATCATTTAATTTTGCCAAAGAATAATTTATACAGCGTGCCATCGAGAATAAAGTTCGTATCCTTATTCATTTTGTTTCAGTTTTTTTTTTGTTTTTTGTTTATTGCCAAATTTTTTCATTTTTGCTTATTCTCCTTTTATATTCATTTGTGAAATTTTCTATTTTTTGGAGATATTGACGTGAAATATTTGTTTTCAAAGTAGATTTGATGTCATCATTTCAATGTTTCTCACTTTCTTGGCAATGGAGATGAATTTTTCACTTGGTTATTGGAATATTGAATTTCTACTGTGTAACTTATTATATTTACACATACAAACAAACACCACAAATGGTAGTATGAATTACTTTGGTTTTGTTTCCACTTCTATATTCATAGCGTCATGTGTGTGATTTTTATATTTATACATTTATTTCTACTTTTCTTGCAGGATTGATTGATAATGGATATATAACGACCACAAATATTAGAGAATCAGATACACTTACATTCGAAATAAAATTAAAGTAGAAATTCGTAGTTTAATAATTTTTTATTCAATTTGATAAAAATTTAAGTAATTTTAATTTGGCCAATTAATTAGGTAGACAGACAAATTACCAACCGACTGGTACCTCAACTCAGGATCTCATATGGCACATCTCTATTCTTTATTCTTATTATTTAAAAAAATTCATTTTATGTATTTTCCATGAATTTTCTAAAATTTAGAATCGTCATCCATGAATTAATTTTTATGTTACTTTTAGTTGGGTGTCCAACTTTGCATATTCTGTGATTGTAATTAGCCAATATTACTATAAGGTTAAGGACGAGAACGAATTGTACAATCAAATTTATTTTATTAAATTTTGGGTTTATACAAATTCTAAACGAGTTTCATAAGTTACACACTTATAAATCAGATCCGTAGAGCCCGGAACAGTAGCGGTAAACTAGCTAATTTCCAATTACGGGTATTAATATACAGATTTTTTTAGAAAATAACAGATATGAGTACTTTTTTAATTAACAAGCACATGTATATAAATTTCAAAGAGGTTTGAATAATCATAACCCATTGCTTCTAATTGTTTGATTAATATCTCCATTGGAAAAAGTCGAATGTGTATGAAAATTGGTAGAAAAATTATTAACGATTTGTCAACGACCAGTTCCTACCCAAAATTATGCACGTAGCGAGTTCGATTTAGTATCGGCGGGACAACTTTTTTTTTTGTTTATGTTGAACTCATAAAATTAAGAATAATTTGGTCACCATTATTCTTATTGACAATCTTCAATTTTTTTTTTAAATCAATGTGAGACAAATAAATATTTGCTATCAATAAGAACCACCTCAATTATCATACAAAATCAACACAAGACAATCTCTTTGTAACACCCCGCTTTTACGTATACGCTTAAGAATAAAAGTTAGATCTTTCATAGACCAAAATATTTTTGTTTTCATGGGGCAGTTTAATTAGTAAAAGTAATAGTGAAGACTAAAATCAATTTATATAAGCTAATAGTTATTTTTTTTTTTTAGATTTCTTGTGTAGGATTTAATATTTATGCCAAATTAATATTTTAGAAGAGTGAATAAATTATTAGTTTTTCTTTGTTCTTAGGGAGTAGGTAGGACGAATTAAAGGGACTTAAAGAATTTTTTTATCATTTGTAGTTATAAAGTAAATACATCCCTAAGATAAAAGAGATTAAATAATTAGAATTATACTCTATCAAAGTATCGTCCATGTGATCATGTATAAATAGGATTCTTTTAATTATTAAAGTAATCAAATTCTATCTTTTATTTCAAATAAAAGTTTATATTGTTTCTACAGATAAAACTTTGCATGTTTTATATATATATTTTTTTCTATATCGTGAAGGGATTAACTTTGAAACGAGAATTCCTTATATTTTAATTGTTTTATGATAGCTTATGAAATGTGTAGATTCACGTTTGTGCATATGATGAGTAAGGCAAATATATTAAATTATTCTATAACCCTCCTTACCTAACCTTATCTCTTATTCTGTCGTCCAAATCTTTAAGGTTATGAATTATGATATAAAATTAATAATTATCTAATTACCTACCCAATACTAGTATAAATAGGGGGTAGATTACGGTTTAGAGCATTCAACAATATTGATCAAAGCAATTATAAGAGTTGAGTAAGGTACTGACACGAAGTTTAGGAATCATCAAGTTTTCGTTAGATAAATTTAAGGTGAGGGAACTTATGCACTTAGCTACGTTTTAAGTTATGTACGTTACGCCGCTTAATTTATTAGGAATTTTCTTTATTGCCAAAGATTAATTTATGCCAAGGACATGACAATTGTTTACACAAACTTAAGTATGGGAATCTTTTTGGTTGACTGCTTTGTTCGCATACTTTCTGGCATGAACGTGAATAAGTTGGAATTAAATTTCATCGTCTGGAAGTGGTAGGATTTTCATCAGATTTATATAGACCATTATTTAAATATATCTTGTTTGTTAGAATTAGAATCATAAGTTACGAATTATTGTTATTTTAGTTTTGTAGTGTTAAATTAGTGAATTGTGTAGACGTAAGACATGTGACCTTAAAATATATAAAAGCATGTTAGAGAATTATGCGGTTAAGTTTGTCTTTAATTCCCAACATCTGATTTATAAAATAGCTTCTCAATATATATGTTTATTATATATATATTTATATTATGTGTTATTTATGGGGTGAAATAATTAATTCTATGAACTTATGTTATTTAGTTGAGGGAACTTGATAAAATTCAATAAGGATTAGTGAGTTGATTGCATGTTCTAATTTCCGCTGCATTATTTTCTTGGTAAAATGTGGTTATAGTTTTGTTTAGAAAAACGGGTGTTACACTCTTGAAAAAGTAAATAGTTTTTGTTCCGTATCAGTTTTGACAAGAAAGAAGGCTTTGAAAGTTATGGTATAAAAATGGGTGTGCATTATATTTGAATTATTAATGGGTATAACTAAAAAAAAAATTAACAAACAAGACATTTCTTATAAAAATAATACATTTTATTAAATAATAATTTCTCGTCGATTTTCAACGGGCTACACACAAGTTATACACTATATGGTTTTGTCAACTGTTAGGAAATTATAAACATAATGCACGATTATTATTATATGCAGTTATCCATAATTTTAAGTGTCTTCTTAGTGAGAGGTCTTGGGTTCAATCCCGTCAGAATGTGGTGTAGTATATCCTCACTTTATTTGTATTCACCCACCGTGTACCGATCTCGCCTGCGTGCAGAATGATGGTCCTACCTTTGTATGGTATAAAGATCACACCTATATTGTGATGTAACGATTTATTTAATAATATATATATATCTCATTGTAATTTCCTTGAAATAGTTAAAATTATTGTATTTGAGAAAGAGATTAACTGGTTAAGATATTAAATTCATAGGCACTATTCACTCTAGTTCAATATGGTAAAGTACTTTTATAAAGAAATTCAAAATATTTTAGAAGTTAGTAAGTTACAACAGAATATATATGTTGTTATTGTTTAGATATCATGCTCACATTAAAAGAGACACTTTTTTTTTTAACAACATTGCAAGGAAATTTAAATACCGCGTGACGGAGGACTCGAACCCGTGACTTTTGGCCCAAGCATTAACCTCACTACCACTAAGCTAACACACAAACACAAAAAAAAAGAGACACTTATTAAAAAAAAAGACACTTATTTGTTCATGAAAATCTGAGATCTCACTGTTTTTTCGTATTAGGTCTTTTGAATTGCTAAAAGGAGTAAGATAATCATAAATAATTATTATGGACATACTAAATTATATATTAAAATTCATATTGGTTCGAAAATCCTAATTACATGGTGATCAACAGATGGTAATAGTTAGGGATGACAATAATATCCGTGTACCCGATTCCCTATGGGTACCCGTTCCTAATGGGGCGGGTATGAGGGTCAGTAATTCCGAAACGGGGCAAGGATGAGTATGAATTTCTATACTCGATAGGATTTGAGGCGGGTACGGGAATATAGATATCCGCCCCGAACCCGCCCCAAATAATTTTGTAGTTTTAATTTTTTTAAATGATACTAATATTAATAAATAACAAAATATATTAATTAGTATGAAAATTCAAATTTAATGAGAATCGAAAAACCACATTAAGTAGACACATTAACACTATTTTCTCTCATTCTTTATATATAACTCAACTCTCTCCTTTTCTTCTATCCATTTCCAATGTAGGACAACTTATTTCTCTTATCCATTTCCAATGAGAGAAGCGAGGAGTTGACTTATAAATAAGATTGTCTTCATGCTTTAACTTAATTTACTATTTTTTTCTTAATTTTTAAGAAATAATAACTTTTTAGTTCTAATAAAAGTTTTGAATTAGATAATCTATATTTCTAAATGGGTACCCGATGGATACCCTTCCCCAGTTGAATAATCCCCGACCCGAACCCATCCCGATTTAAGCGGATATGGAGATGGGTATGAGGATTAATTTTTGAGACGGGTATGGAGATGTGAAAGCAATCCCCGACCCGAACCTACCCCATTGCCATCTCTAACTATAATGATGTAATTAGAAATCTATATTGTTACATGTTATTTCAATAGAATTTATTAATGGGCATAACTTTTTCTCATTAATTAACCAAGTCACATGTTTTCAAATAATTTACATTCCTACGTAGCATTAAATTTATTAGTACAAAATATTATTCCCTCCATCTTATTTAAGATGACACACTACTTCTCGACATAAGTATTAAGAAGAATGGTGTAAATTAGTTAAAATGGTAAGATTCACATTTTTTAAGATAATTATTATCATTTTTGATATGTATCATCCTAAATGAAATATTTATTATATCATCTTAAATGAGATTTTTTTTTTTAACGAAAAAAGATATTCATTAATCTTACGAGCAACTAAATGTAATATGAGAAAGACCCTCCAAATAGTCCTTTTGGGGATGGCCTAATGGTAGAGTCAGCTGCTTAGGACTGAGAGGTTTAAGGTTCAATCCCACTGACGCCTCTGTAGGTCGAGCTTGTCTCAACTGTACTTGGATGGTGTGATTTACCTGCCTTGTGTGGTGTACATGCTACTGCACAAGGACGAAGATTTACCCAGTACACACCAAAGGTAGCGGCTACGGGTTCTCAGAAATTCAAAAAAAAAAAAAGTCCCTCCAAATAACTCGGAGGTTTATCCCAAACATGCGAAAATGGAAAATCCTTAGAGATTCTAGCTAGTCGATGAGTTATAATATTAACTTTCCGACTAACATGTCTTATGCCAAAACCACTGCTTGAGCTCAAAATAGATCGACAATCAGAGATAATCACTCCCAATTCATACATCTTAAATGAGATTGAAAAGGTAAAAAATTATCTCTTGCATCGCATACGGGAAGTACTAGTAATTTTCGTCGCCATATATTTAACTGTGTACAAAAAGTTAGCATGACTATTTATTTTATTTTATTTTTTAGAATCTTTTAGCGGGACAATATATGGATGGTATCCGTTCATACTGATGATGATGATGAGGTAAAATCCCTTCCTACTCCTCTAAAAAAAAAAAAAAAAAAAAAAAAAATACAAAATAAAAAACACATGCACACTCACACAAAAGGTCCAAAGCTTAGTTTTGTCTCTATGCATTAAATTCCACGAAACATCCACACTTTTAATATTTAATAAATAGATATAGGTACAGATTATCTAGCTAACCTCTCAAATTCTTTCTGTAAGATTATAATAGATTAATTAGATTACAAATTAGTAGAATTATGTGACTATATTAATAATTGGTGCCTGCCGTATTAGTTAACATAAATTAATTCGGATCCAAAAAACGATAAAGATTATCTTCCCTTCATCCGTGGGAACAATCTCTGGAATTATAATTTTGACTAATAGGCCACATAATAATATTATAATGATGTTACATCTAGATACACGCTATCTTTGTTAAAATATACTCTATAAATATAGTAAAGGTTTGGTATATATTAGTATCCAATAATAGTCTAGAATTAGATAAATTTTTTTATTGTATGTCAATGTGTGTGACATCTTCTATTGTCATAAGTAGTATTTAAAGGATATATAATTATTTTCAAATCGAAACATATCATTAATTCTCTAATGATGAAATGACTTTAATTTATTAGAGAAACATTAATAGAGAATGCAAAAGGAATTGACAATTTGAATTTGAACTGGTACTTAATTTTTAATGATGAAATGACTTTAATTTATTAATTCTACGTCAAATGTCTCAATTTCGAATATCATTAACATCTCATAATTCAAGCTTACTAAATCCATATTGTACAAAATCAAAGTCAATCCAATGAAGATTAAATTTATAGAGTGCACATTTTAGATATGAACTGCTAGCTTTTTTTTTTTTTTTTTTGAAAAGAAATCAAATTCATTAACTCGCTAAATCTGCAGAAACAATATCAAGAAGCCGAGACGGAAAGTCCGACCTCCAAATATATACACTAGAGTGCTCTAGAGCATAACGTGCTAAGCTATGAGCCGCTTTATTAGCTTCTCGACGAACATGAGAAAATTCAACAACGATCTTCTCCTTTGCTGCGTTTATGTAGTTACTCTAGTGGAAAAGTTGAAAAAAAATAAAAAAAATTGATGAATATAATATAATACATCAAGAATGATTCCCTTGGGCTGAATATTTTGATCTCTCGCAGATGTGGCAATCATTATCGAACATGGGTGCCACCCCATATTTGACACTTTAAACTCGTTAATTTCAACTACTTTATGCCCCCTTTCTTATATATATTATCACAGTGCTATATATATCAAGAAAAATTCCATGACCAAAAAATTATACTAATTCAATGCAATGCTACCCCTCCAAATGCTCATCATCAACCCCTTGTACATTGCTTGCATTCTGATCCCGATTTTCTTCCTCACTTCCACCGCAGACGCCGCCGCCACCAAGGTCTCCGCCGTCCAGCAAAATGAAGTGCACCAGTTTCTGGGCGCGCAGAATGCGGCACGGTCGGCCTTGCGGCTGCCGCCGCTGGTGTGGGACGTGAAAATCGCGCGCTACGCGGCGTGGTATGCCGCGCAGCGGCGGGGGGACTGCGAGCTGCAGCACTCGAACGGGCCGTACGGGGAGAACATTTTCTGGGGCAGCGGTAACCGGTGGACTCCGGCGCAGGCGGCGGCGGCGTGGGTGTCGGAGCGGCGGGGGTACAACTACTGGTCCAACTCATGCGCCTACGGCCAAGATTGCGGGCATTATACCCAGATTGTGTGGCGGGGCACTCGACGGGTCGGGTGCGCCCGGGTGCTGTGTTACGGCGGTCGGGGCGTTTTCATGATCTGTAACTACGATCCGCCGGGAAATTTCATCGGAGAGAAGCCGTATTGAGTGCCAAATCACTATATAATATTGATTTTATTTGATTTGTTCTTTTATGGGATTAATTTGAGCAACCCTTTTTTTATTAAAATTGTATAAATAAAACTCAAGTATGAGCCGAGATGAATATTGTCGTTAACTTTTAGTGAGAGGGATGGAATCGAGTTCGAGTTATTATGATGTTTCTTGCATTAATTTGTTATATCGATATCATTAATTTATTATATCGATATCGATAAAATTATCAATTTTAAATATAACCCACATTTTGCTACATGTAGTAATCATAAACATGTGTGACATGAAATCAATACTCAAATATAAATAATAGTACCAATTTTGTTTTCTTACTTTCTACATTATTTTGAATTTTCTATTGTCAACGCAATTATTTGATATCGTGGATATCGCAAAAATGAGTTTGATTTATGTAACGATTTGACTTTTTGACTAACGGCTCGCCCCAAGCGTATTTTATCTTTAATCGTACATTTCATGAAAAATTTTCCATGAGGCCACCCATTATAAGAGTCTCTCCCTATCTATGCCTCTGCACGAACTGCCCTGGTGTCATGGTCTATACATGAAAAAGAATCAAAATATGAGGTGAATGCGTGGTCTATCTTTTTTTTTATATAGTACATAAAATGGTCTAGAAAATAATATATTCAACTTGAAAGATTATAATTTTAGGAATTCATGTTTGAAACAACAAAAAGATAATTGGGTCCTTTTGCAACTCATCATACATTCAAGCGGGTGACTGACTAACTCTCCTAATAAGTTTCTGCAATAGGGAGTACAACTGTCACCCTTTTGTTTTACTTTTCCTTGTTAGTTTTAAATGACAAATTAGCATATATATATATGGGTGAGACTCCTGTACAAACATCTCTATGGTGGAAATGGATCCCCACCCGACCTGACCCAGCCCACCCGACCCGATCCATTAACATAAAAAAAAAACAGACATCTGTAGCCGTTCTTCTTCATCGCCCTTCTCATAAACTCGTCGTTCTTCTTCTTGTTCTTCTCCATCGTCCATGTCCGAATCTTCCATTCCACTGCCATCTCCGCCTCCGCCTCCACCTCCGCCTCCGCCTCTGCCACCGATTATCATATCTCTGCCAACACCTCCTCCACCGCGGTTTAAGATGTCACTTCCAACACCACCATTGTTACCGGCTCGAGCAATAACACACAATTCATTTACAACAACACGTGAGTCCATATCGAAATTCTTGTTGCTTTTTTGTTAAATTTGATAGTGATAGTCTTAATTGAATTTTGTGTTCTTAAATTATGTGGAGAAAATGTGTTCTATGAAGTGTTTGATGAATTGCCAGAAAGAGATTCTATTATTATCTCTCCATCATTTTTATACCTGTTTTAGCATGTTTAAGTGGGAGTGCAGTATAAAAGTTGGGACAGAAGAGAAACCAAATTGAACTTGTTTGTTAATGTTGTTCAGATTGTTAGCTTTCATAAAGTGTTGCTAATTTACCTTTTTTTCCAATTTGAATTTGATCGGTCCATGGCACATTCTCAGTTTTAGAGAGTTCTAGTAATGCTTAACTGCGAACTACATTAGTAATTAACCAGTCAGTAATCAATAGGTAGGGCCACTCTTAGGTTTCACTGATCATGATTAATTATATACATTTTCTCTTGTTATATAAGTGACAACATTAATGATTTATTGTAAATCTGGCACATTATTCGCAAGCCATGGTCCTCAACTCAAGTCTAGATTCAATTATTTTCACATGTGTCAATAATGTTGTCTTAAAGTGACATTGATCTTGTCATGGTTTCTCGGAGTGGCAGCGAAAAGAGCATATTTTATATAAAGCCCTGTCCAAGTTGAAAGGAGGAAGAAATCTAAGCTAGGCTGGTTGCAAGTGCTAATCTTGCACACATCGACGGGGCAAAATGGGATTCTTGACCGTAGCTAACTTATAGCTACGATTTAGTTTCTTGTTCCAATTTATATAATTATTATAGTTATTACTATAGGAATCAGCTTTCATACTACTATGGGAGATTATGAATATGCATCATCAATGAAATACTGTTCCTCATAGCATGGAGGTTGAAAACAGTCTTTAGAAAAAGAATCAAGGCCAACCGGAATTTTATCCATCTCTTTTGTTGCCAAAATTATCACTCTACTCATTAATATTATCACATATGATGTCAAAATTATCACATTAGGAGTGATATTTGCTGATTTGATGTCTCTGCTGCATTAATTGTAGCTCTGATTTGATAATTGCTACTTGTTAAAAGGTGATGAATACAGAGGAGATCGAGGTAACTTAAACTTTGATGAGAATCAACATGTCACTTTCGATGGTAACTGCTCTAATGATGACACTGATGAGATGCGAGCAGAAAATGAAAAAAGTGTTACTTCATGTGAAGGTAATTTATTGATTCATAGGGAACATAGTACAACATAAAAAAAAGGTGTTTCTTACTTTTATAAACTGTTTTTTCATTTGATATTGACACCTCATGAATTTGGAGAGGAGCAAGAAAGTTACAACATTGACAAGCAACAGTGTGTCGTATTTGATGTAGATGACTCTAATGATGATTGTAATGATCCCCATGCTGAAGAAATTGAGAGTAATAGATTCTATGAAGGTAATATATTGACTTTATATAAAATAAAATTGTCACTTTTATTTGAAAAAACAATAACTTCCTGCAGTATGATAAAGTAGTTATAGGTGATATTCAATCTGTGTCTGGTTCTTTAATTGGCATCAAGAGAAAGGATTTTAGTGATATTTATGATCTATACCAGAAGCATGCTTATGAAGTTGGGTTTAGTGTCAGAAAATCAATTTCAAGATATAATGAAGATGGGGAGCTGATGTATAAATGGTTAGTGTGCTCATGTGAAGGAACTAGAAGGTGTAGTTCGAAGAATGATGCAAAAGGAAAGAAGAAAGCAACATTAATCACCCGCACAGGTTGTAAGGCAGTTTTGAAGGCAAAAAAGGGTGCTGATGGGTTTTATGAGGTGTATGACCATAATTTAAAACACAATCATAAACTGTCTAGGAATGAATGGAGTTACATGCATCGTTCTCAAAGATCAATTGGCAAAGAAAAGGCTACTGTCATTGAGGACATGATATCTTCTGGAATGAGTGCAATTGATTGCTTTAGATACATGGCAAAGAATGCTGGGGGTGAACATATGTTTGGTCATACGAAAAAAGACCACTTGAACTTCGTAAATAGGTTGAAAATTGCTGCAATAGATGGGGGGGACGCGCAGAAACTGATTGATATATTAAACCAACAGACTGTTGAAGATAAAGACTTCTTTTTTAGAGTGATGTTAGATGATGAAGGCAGATTATGCAATGTGTTTTGGAGAGACTCGATGATGAAGGAAGATTATAAGATATATGGAGATGTTGTTGTCTTTGACACAACATATAGGACAAATAGGTATCAATTGCCTTGTGCACCGTTTGTTGGTATAAATAATCATAGGAAGAATGTTATGTTTGGATGTGCATTCATCTCAAACGAGAAGATTGGGACATTCGAGTGGTTATTTGATGTTTTCCTGAAATCTATGGAGGGCAAAGCTCCTATATCATTGTTTACTGATCAAGATCATGCAATGTCGAATGCAATAGAAACAGTTTTTTCAACCACAAAGCACAGATTGTGCATATGGCATTTGTACCAGAATGCACTTACTCGATTGGGTCCATTGAAGTCTAACAAGAGCTTTACAAGTGCATTCCACAAGTGCTTATCTGGATGTACAAATGTAGAAGAATTCCAATGTTGTTGGAGTACAATGATTTCAAAGTATGGATTGGAGAAAAATTCATGGTTTACGAAGGTGTATGATTTAAGAAAAAAATGGTGTAATGCATTCAGTAAAGATGTCTTCTCTGGTGGTGTTCTATCTTCGCAAAGAAGTGAGAGCACAAACAGCGCATTAGGATCACGTGCCAAGAAGTCAACGAGCTTGAATGATTTTTACAAACTATTCAAGATTACAGTCGATCGTTGGAGAAAGAGTGAAGAAAATGATGAATTTCAGTGCTCAAAAGGGCTGCCTAGCTCATCTTTGCCAATGGTTGGACTTCTAAAACATGCTTCACAGGTATATACACATGCAATTTTTAAAGATTTTGAAGATCAGTTCTTTACATCCACTGCCTTAGAATTTAAATGTTTCTCTGAAGAATATGACATGAAGTCCTATAATGTCATTGATGGTGATGACACATTCCAAGTCAGTTTTTACATTGTTGGTCCTATGGTTACTTGCTCATGCAAAAGATTTGAGGAATGTGGGCTGTTATGTTGTCATTGCTTGAGAATATTGCATGCAAATTCTGTAGTTGTGATACCAGAGTCTTACATTAAGGAAAGATGGACAAAATTTGCCAAACAATCTGTTTGGGAGAAATTGGACTGTACAGTAGAGAAGAAGAAAGACTGTCCTCCTTGGAGATATGAAATGGTGAGAGAATGTTATAATCTTATCTTGAAGGCGCAAGAGAATGAAAAGGACAGAGAAATATTTAAAGATGGTTTGAGCAGTATCAGAATCGCTCTTGAAGCCTCACAGATTGCACGGGAACAGAGTACCGAAGTTGTTGATACTGAAGTTTCAGCAACATCAAATATTGAGAAAGATCCGTCACGTTCAATCACAAAGGGGCGAAGAAAGAGAATCAAGGGACATCTTGAGAAGAGTAAGAAGAAGAAAAAGAAATCAGATGGATCAAGTGCAAATATATCAAAGGAGTTTGGATTCGAAGCTCCCATTCAAAGATTATTTTGATGTAAGTTGTTATATAATGTTTTCTATATTATGTATTTTTATGTCTATATCTAATCATAGTTGTGTTGGAGCTTCTTTCTTCTTCAGAATATAGTTTAGGATTGGACATAGAATTGATAACAATAAAAAGAATGTTTGAATTATTTTTCATTAATTAGACTAATTTACGTTGTTATTATGAATGCAAGGTAATTCTGGTGACATATTTGATTATGACAGCTTCCTCGGCTGATGCTGATCCGATTTTTTCCCCTCCTGGACCACACTCGGTGGTGATGATGCTGTCGCTACTACCATCAGAGGGGAATTGTTCCTTTACAAAATTTTCATTAATCAGACTAATTTACTTTGTTATTATGGTGATGTACTTGTTTTATTTTGAAGTGATATAAGATATATCAGACCAATTCCCACTGCCAATCTCATCTCGTATATTTTTATGATTTATTAATTTTCTGATTTTCTTCTCCGTTTCAATCGATTTTGTGATCTTATTCGATTGAAACAACAATGAAGGGATACACGCACACCATGTTCTGCATGCGGTTGGCGATCTCCAGGGTGAGATCGGCGGTGGATCCGCCGGCGCCCCAGGTGATGTCGCAGAAGGTGGGGTTGTACGCCGCCATCCGCTCCATCCGATCGAACAGGTTGTCCACTCCATCCTCCGTCTTGGGCGGGAAGAACTCGAACGAGAACATCAACCCTCTTTCCTTCCTTATCTTCTCTATCACCTTCATCCTTCCTATGATCTGATCCTTTCTGATCTCAAATTAATTATTATGATGCTCGTGTTGTGCCTGTACTAGTATCTATCTATCGTTGTGTTTGTGTTTCTGTTTTTGTTCTACCTTTGCAGTAGTAACAAATTAACCAAGCCAAACAAACCTGTCTATTTTTAACTACTCTAAAAGAAACCAACCATTACTCCTGTATATATATATTCCACAACTTAACCTACGAAGAAAACGACAGAAAATTGGAATGGAGAAAAGTATCACTTTAATCGGTAAGAGTGCTTCTTTGGTTCGTCAGGACTATCACTAGCCTCGTAATAATGGATACACGAAGAAAACGACAGAAAATTGGAATGGATAAAAGTATCACTTTATCCGGTAAGAGTGTTAGTTTGGTTCGTCGGGACTATCACTAGCCTCATAATAATGGATACACGAAGAAAACGACACAAAATTGAAATTTAGAAAACTATCACTTTACTCGTTAAAAATATCACTTTCATCCGTTGAGAATATCGCTAGTGAAAAAAAAATGTGAAACAAGAAAACGGCAGAAAATTAGAAAGGAGAAAAGTATCACTTTATCCAGTAAGAGTGCTTCTTTAGTTCGTCGGGACTATCACTAGCCTCGTAATAATGGATACACGAAGAAAACGACAGAAAATTGGAATGGAGAAAAGTATCACTTTAATCGGTAAGAGTGCTTCTTTGGTTCGTCGGGACTATCACTAACCTCGTAATAATGGATACACGAAGAAAACGACAGAAAATTGGAATGGATAAAAGTATCACTTTATCCGGTAAGAGTGCTTCTTTCATTCGTCGGGACTATCACTAGCCTCGTAATAATGGATACACGAAGAAAACGACAGAAAATTGGAATGGAGAAAAGTATCACTTTAATCGGTAAGAGTGCTTCTTTGGTTCGTCGGGACTATCACTAGCCTCGTAATAATGGATACACGAAGAAAACGACAGAAAATTAGAATGGATAAAAGTATCACTTTATCCGGTAAGAGTGTTAGTTTGGTTCGTCGGGACTATCACTAGCCTCGTAATAATGGATACAAGAAGAAAACGACACAAAATTGGAATTTAGAAAACTATCACTTTACTCGTTAAAAATATCACTTTCATCCGTTGAGAATATCGCTAGTGAAAAAAAAATGTAAAACAAGAAAACGACAGAAAATTGGAATGGATAAAAGTATCACTTTATCCGGTAAGAGTGTTAGTTTGGTTCGTCGGGACTATCACTATCGTCGTAATAATGGATACACGAAGAAAACGACAGAAAATTGGAATGGATAAAAGTATCACTTTATCCGGTAAGAGTGTTAGTTTGGTTCGTCGGGATTATCACTAGCCTCGTAATAATGGATACACGAAGAAAACGACACAAAATTGGAATTTAGAAAACTATCACTTTACTCGTTAAAAATATCACTTTCATCCGTTGAGAATATCGCTAGTGAAAAAAAAAATGTAAAATAAGAAAACGACAGAATAATAGAATGGAGAAAAGTATCACTTTATCCGGTAAGAGTGCTTCTTTGGTTCGTCGGGACTATCACTAGCCTCGTAATAATGGATACACAAAGAAAATGACAGAAAATTGGAATGAATAAAAGTATCACTTTATCCGGTTAGAGTGTTAGTTTGGTTCGTCGGGACTATCACTATCGTCGTAATAAGGGATAGACAAAAAATACATGGAAATTAGAATGAAAAAAAATATTGCATTATCCGCTGAGAGTGTTTCTTTGGTTCATCAGGACTATCACTAGCCTCGTAATAATGGATACACGAAGAAAACAACAGAAAATCGGAATTTAGAAAACTATCACTTTACTCGTTAAAAATTGGAATGGAGAAAAGTATCACTTTAATCGGTAAGAGTGTTAGTTTGGTTCGTCGGGACTATCACTAGCCTCGTAATAATGGATACACGAAGAAAACGACAGAAAATTGGAATGGATAAAAGTATCACTTTATCCAGTAAGAGTGTTAGTTTGGTTCGTCGGGACTATCACTAGTGTTGTAATAATGGATAGACGAAAAATACAAGGAGATTAGAATGGAGAAAAGTATCACTTTATCCGGTAAGAGTGTTTCTTTGGTTTGTCGGGACTATCACTAGCCTCGTAATAATGGATACACGAAGAAAACGACAGAATATTGTAATCATCCGTTGAGAATATCGCTAGTGAAAAAAAAATGTAAAATAAGAAAACGACAGAAAATTAGAATGGAGAAAAGTATCACTTTATCTGGTAAGAGTGCTTCTTTTGTTCGTCGGGACTATCACTAGCCTCGTAAAAATGGATACACGAAGAAAACGACATAAAATTGGAATGGAGAAAAGTATCACTTTATCCGGTAAGAGTGTTAGTTTGGTACGTCGGGACTATCACTAGCCTCGTAATAATGGATACACGAAGAAAACGACACAAAATTGGAATGGATAAAAGTATTGCTTTATCCGCTAATTGTGTTTCTTTGGTTCGTCGGGACTTTCACTTGCCTCGTAATAATGGATACACGAAGAAAACGACAGAAAATTGGAATGGAGAAAATTATCACTTTATCTGGTCAGAGTGTTAGTTTGGATCGTTGGGACTATCACTAGCCTTGTAATAATGGATACACGAAGAAAACGACGGAAAATTAGAATGGAGAAAGATATCACTTTACTTGTTAAAAATATCAATTTCATTCGTTGAGAATATCATTATTGAAAAAGAAAAATGTCAAATAAAAAAAACGACAGAAAATTAGAATGGAGAAAAGTTTAACTTTATTCACTAAGAGTGTGCCTTTGGTTCGTCATGACTATCACTAGCCACGTAATAAAGGATACACGAAAAAAAACGAGGAAATTAGAATGGAAAAAAAATTACTTTGCTTGTTAAAATATCACTTTTATTCGATGAGAATATCACTAGTGAAAACGAAAATTATAAAACGAAAATTATAAAAAAAAAAAAAAACGATAGAAAATTATATAATGGAGTCAATTCCAACAGCAAATAAATTCTACGTTCAAAATAAGTGAGTAAATTTTGTAAACCACAAATGCCATCAAACCCCTCAAACAATACAAGGCAATAATATGAATCTTTAAAATCCAAATATGTCTTTTAACAAAATCCAAAACATGAAGATGAATTGAGTTTAAACAAGCATAAGAACATATACATTCATTACTATGTTGTGGACACAGATCACCTAAAGCAACAAAATATTAAGTATACTGTACATATAGTCTCATCATCAGCAAAAGGATAAAGTCTCTTGATCAATAAAAATATTATCTTAAGTTCCATCAACAACAAGTTTGACCACTATTGCTACCTCAACTCCTAAACCCATAGCATTGCCTACTTCATCATCTCTTTGTCATTGCAGCAGGATTCAAGAATTCAAGTACCTCTTGCAAAATTTGATTTTTGCATTCATTGACTTCTGATAAAACAATTTTTGCACAATACTTTACTCTAAGTATTCTTCTAGCCTTTGCCTTCAATCAATAAAAAAGGATAAAGTAAAAATACAGTTATGATAAATGAAAAAAAAGATAATACTGAAATTTTGAAAAATATGAAAATTCCATACCGTCATCAAAGCTTGGCAATCATAAACATGCCCATCGAAGTTCTCCATGTGGTTTAAGACAAATACACCACAATCTAAGTTGGATGAATAATTTTGCCACTTCAATTTCAGATTGACCATTTGGAAGCTACGTAACTCATCTCCTCGTGGATCTCCATTCTTTTCCAGAAAAACAGAGAACTGCTCAATCTATACAAAACTTATATTATTAATGTGATATTTAAAATGTTGAAACTGAAGAATGCTACAAAAAATAAATTCAACTTGCAATTACCAGTTGAAGCGCAATTTCCCAATACTTGGTATTTGGTAGACATGTACGCTTCACATTGTCGAGATAATGAACTTGTTTTTGAACAAAATCGACCACAATAGCATAGAAATGGCCATTGTGGTGTATAGGAAAAAAAAAACTACAATAAACACATAAATCAAGAATGTTAATATACATGATATTTAACTACAATAGCGGTATATGTTAAGATATTTGTGAAATTAAGATTATTACCATCTCAATGGTTTTGATGTCTTCTAGTGATTGCTGCATCAACTTCATGGAATATGACATGCAACCTCTAATACTAGATAAACATTGATCAACATCTTTGCCCTTCAAAACTTTTTCAAGAAAATCCTAAAAAAAGAAAATTACTTAATGAGAACTAAAAACTGAAACTGAAAAGGTTAATTAATTATAGAAAATTGTATTCAAAATTTATAAACATACTATCACAAAAACTAAAACTTACAGAGTAAGAAGTTGTGAAAAAAAATCGACGTTTTGGCCTTTCACACTTCAACGAATTGAATTCCTCAAGTTTATTAAGCAATGTTGACCATGCATCCAGTATAGTTGAAGACATAAATGTAGCACCATCCATGGTTTTCATTGCCTTAACAGTGACAAATGATTTTGATGCACGATGTTGAAATACATTGGTCCTGCAAAAATTATAAGTGTCATTGAATAACAAACGCTATGAAGATCCTGAAGAGTTTTAAATTATGAAAAATAATATAGATAATATATAACCTACACTTTCTCTGGAGGATGGTAGTAAAAGCAGAAATCAGCTATAGACATTTCCTTCCTGCTAAGTCCAGTTTCTGATTTCATCCACTTTGTTATAAAAGAAGACTTGAACTCAGCTTCATCATCAAGAATCCATTCAGAATTATCAGCTTCTAAAGGATTTACGATATTTAATTGCACCAAATTGACATCTACAAAACAAATACCAAATACCACATTTTGAATATCAATATCAATATCGACAGATCTTCTTGGAAATGAAAAAAACATCACTGATTGAGAATGAAGTGGAAAGAGTAGAGTGTGTGTGCTATATTTAATATCCTGTAATTTGAATAAAATTACAAATATATTAAAATTGAAGGATTTGCTGAATGGATCTGAATATGTTCTAACTTATGAGGATAAAGATGGCGACTGGATGCTTGTTGGTGATGTTCCTTGGGTGTAAGATCCAATGACCTTCTGTTTTCTAGTCAAAGTTTGGTTTGCTTTTATCTGCTAGTTTGATTAATACTTATATCGATGGCTTAATTTCCTAGTTCTCACATTAGTTAACACTTAGTAGAACTTTAAATTACTTGCCCAAGTAGTTTGCGCTGCTTTTACTCATTAAGCATCAGATATGGAAATAAATGGAGGAGGCATGGAGCTGTAGGCTTGGGGGAGAGACTTAAATATAGTTCGTTTCAGTTGTTATAGAAGGAAGCTTGGAGAGTTGCATGCTACTTTTGTCATACCTTTTGGCTGGAAAGTTAAGTAAAGTGTAGATAGTAGTTAAGGCTAGTGATAGTCCCGACGAAGAAAACGACAGAAAATTGGAATGGATAAAAGTATCACTTTATCCGGTAAGAGTGTTAGTTTGGTTCGTCGGGACTATCACTAGCCTCGTAATAATGGATACACGAAGAAAACGACACAAAATTGGAATTTAGAAAACTATCACTTTACTCGTTAAAAATATCACTTTCATCCGTTGAGAATATCGCTAGTGAAAAAAAAATGTAAAACAATAAAACGACAGAAAATTGGAATGGATAAAAGTATCACTTTATCCGGTAAGAGTGTTAGTTTGGTTCGTCGGGACTATCACTGTCGTCGTAATAATGGATACACGAAGAAAACGACAGAAAATTGGAATGGATAAAAGTATCACTTTATCCGGTAAGAGTGTTAGTTTGGTTCGTCAGGACTATCACTAGCCTCGTAATAATGGATACACGAAGAAAACGACACAAAATTGGAATTTAGAAAACTATCACTTTACTCGTTAAAAATATCACTTTCATCCGTTGAGAATATCGCTAGTGAAAAAAAATGTAAAATAAGAAAACGACAGAATATTAGAATGGAGAAAAGTATCACTTTATCCGGTAAGAGTGCTTCTTTGGTTCGTCGGGACTATCACTAGCCTCGTAATAATGGATACACGAAGAAAACGACAGAAAATTGGAATGGATAAAAGTATCACTTTATCCGGTCAGAGTATTAGTTTGGTTCGTCGGGACTATCACTATCGTCGTAATAAGGGATAGACACAAAATACATGGAAATTAGAATGAAAAAAAATATTGCATTATCCGCTGAGAGTGTTTCTTTGGTTCGTCAGGACTATCACAAGCCTCGTAATAATGGATACACGAAGAAAACAACAGAAAATCGGAATTTAGAAAACTATCACTTTACTCGTTAAAAATTGGAATGGAGAAAAGTATCACTTTAATCGGTAAGAGTGTTAGTTTGGTTCGTCGGGACTATCACTAGCCTCGTAATAATGGATACACGAAGAAAACGACAGAAAATTGGAATGGATAAAAGTATCACTTTATCCGGTAAGAGTGTTAGTTTGGTTCGTCGGGACTATCACTAGTGTTGTAATAATGGATAGACGAAAAATACAAGGAGATTAGAATGGAGAAAAGTATCACTTTATCCGGTAAAAGTGTTTCTTTGGTTTGTCGGGACTATCACTAGCCTCGAAATAATGGATACACGAAGAAAACGACAGAATATTGTAATCATCCGTTGAGAATATCGCTAGTGAAAAAAAAATGTAAAATAAGAAAACGACAGAAAATTAGAATGGAGAAAAGTATCACTTTATCCGGTAAGAGTGCTTCTTTGGTTCGTCGGGACTATCACTAGCCTCGTAATAATGGATACACGAAGAAAACGACATAAAATTGGAATGGAGAAAAGTATCACTTTATCCGGTAAGAGTGTTAGTTTGGTACGTCGGGACTATCACTAGCCTCGTAATAATGGATACACGAAGAAAACGACACAAAATTGGAATGGATAAAAGTATTGCTTTATCCGCTAATTGTGTTTCTTTGGTTCGTCGGGACTTTCACTTGCCTCGTAATAATGGATACACGAAGAAAACGACAGAAAATTGGAATGGAGAAAATTATCACTTTATCTGGTCAGAGTGTTAGTTTGGTTCGTTGGGACTATCACTAGCCTCGTAATAATGGATACACGAAGAAAACGACGGAAAATTAGAATGGAGAAAGATATCACTTTACTTGTTAAAAATATCAATTTCATTCGTTGAGAATATCATTATTGAAAAAGAAAAATGTCAAATAAAAAAAACGACAGAAAATTAGAATGGAGAAAAGTTTAACTTTATTCACTAAGAGTGTGCCTTTGGTTCGTCATGACTATCACTAGCCACGTAATAAAGGATACACGAAAAAAAACGAGGAAATTAGAATGGAAAAAAATATTACTTTGCTTGTTAAAATATCACTTTTATTCGATGAGAATATCACTAGTGAAAACGAAAATTATAAAACGAAAATTAAAAAAAAAAAAAACGATAGAAGATTATATAATGGAGTCAATTCCAACAGCAAATAAATTCTACGTTCAAAATAAGTGAGTAAATTTTGTAAACCACAAATGCCATCAAACCCCTCAAACAATACAAGGCAATAATATGAATCTTTAAAATCCAAATATGTCTTTTAACAAAATCCAAAACATGAAGATGAATTGAGTTTAAACAAGCATAAGAACATATACATTCATTACTATGTTGTGGACACAGATCACCTAAAGCAACAAAATATTAAGTATACTGTACATATAGTCTCATCATCAGCAAAAGGATAAAGTCTCTTGATCAATAAAAATATTATCTTAAGTTCCATCAACAACAAGTTTGACCACTATTGCTACCTCAACTCCTAAACCCATAGCATTGCCTACTTCATCATCTCTTTGTCATTGTAGCAGGATTCAAGAATTCAAGTACCTCTTGCAAAATTTGATTTTTGCATTCATTGACTTCTGATAAAACAATTCTTGCACAATACTTTACTCTAAGTATTCTTCTAGTCTTTGCCTTCAATCAATAAAAAAGGATAAAGTAAAAATACAGTTATGATAAATGAAAAAAAAGATAATACTGAAATTTTGAAAAATATGAAAATTTCATACCGTCATCAAAGCTTGGCAATCATAAACATGTCCATCGAAGTTCTCCATGTGGTTTAAGACAAATACACCACAATCTAAGTTGGATGAATAATTTTGCCACTTCAATTTCAGATTGACCATTTGGAAGCTACGTAACTCATCTCCTCGTGGATCTCCATTCTTTTCCAGAAAAACAGAGAACTGCTCAATCTATACAAAACTTATATTATTAATGTGATATTTAAAATGTTGAAACTGAAGAATGCTACAAAAAACAAATTCAACTTGCAATTACCAATTGAAGCGCAATTTCCCAATACTTGGTATTTGGTAGACATGTACGCTTCACATTGTCGAGATAATGAACTTGTTTTTGAACAAAATCGACCACAATAGCATAGAAATGACCATTGTGGTGTATAGGAAAAAAAAAACTACAATAAACACATAAATCAAGAATGTTAATTACTATAGCGGTATATGTTAAGATATTTGTGAAATTAAGATTATTACCATCTCAATGGTTTTGATGTCTTCTAGTGATTGCTGCATCAACTTCATGGAATATGACATGCAACCTCTAATACTAGATAAACATTGATCAACATCTTTGCCCTTCAAAACTTTTTCAAGAAAATCCTAAAAAAAGAAAATTACTTAATGAGAACTAAAAACTGAAACTGAAAAGGTTAATTAATTATAGAAAATTGTATTCAAAATTTATAAACATACTATCACAAAAACTAAAACTTACAGAGTAAGAAGTTGTGAAAAAAAATCGACGTTTTGGCCTTTCACACTTCAACGAATTGAATTCCTCAAGTTTATTAAGCAATGTTGACCATGCATCCAGTATAGTTGAAGACATAAATGTAGCACCATCCATGATTTTCATTGCCTTAACAGTGACAAATGATTTTGATGCACGATGTTGAAATACATTGGTCCTGCAAAAATTATAAGTGTCATTGAATAACAAACGCTATGAAGATCCTGAAGAGATTTAAATTATGAAAAATAATATAGATAATATATAACCTACACTTTCTCTGGAGGATGGTAGTAAAAGCAGAAATCAGCTATAGACATTTCCTTCCTGCTAAGTCCAGTTTCTGATTTCATCCACTTTGTTATAAAAGAAGACTTGAACTCAGCTTCATCATCAAGAATCCATATCATCAATAGCTGACTTCTTGGTATGTAATTTCTTCATTCCTCCAAGGTATTGATTAGCAAGATGATCAAGATATTCGTGGTACTCAGCATCCATAAACAAATCCTCAACAAGATCAGGAGAATCAGAATCTGGAACAGATTCATGAATATCAGCATCATGATCATTGGTGATAGGAGATGAAGAGGTACTCGGTGCATCCTCTTGTTTGATATTTGATTTATAAATCTTCAATCTTTGAATGTGATGATGAGTGATCACATTGATATCTCTTTTCAACAAAAGATACGACTCCTCCAAGGCCTAAACATGTTAACAGATTCCATAGTCAGAAATAAGTAATAAGACCATGTTCTTGAAACCGTCCAAACAAAATCAAATGAAAAAGTTGAGTGAAAATGTTAAGTTGGCTGCAGACTAAAATATATAGATTGAGAAATCATTAATCAATTTGAAGCATAGTTGCATATATTTTAATGAATCACCAGAATGACATTTCCACCTACATACCTACATAACTAATTACTACTACTTGTGTAGGATGTGGCTGTAGCTTTAATTCTCTGAGCTAAAACTTTATGGTGTTTGCAGAAAAAGAAATAACGAGGAAGGGGAGGGGAAGAGGTATGGTTGTTTGCAAGCCATCTGTCTCCTTCCACTTTAACGTGTCAATACCAAATGAGGCTTCAGTTCTTCCTACATGCTACTAGCTTTCCTTATCCACAAACCTTCTCTTCCTAATTCCAACATATATGTGAATAAATAAATAATACTACCAAGTTCCAAGTTTCAGAAACATACATAAGCATAAGCTCTTCCTTCATCAATTTAATTGGATTCCACCCATCCATCAGTACAAGTGATTATTTTACTTTAGCAACGCTTAAATGTAATAATAAGTTGCTGTCAGACAACTCAAAACTGCTGTGCATCTAAATTCATATGGTAAAACCATTGAAATTAAAGTATCATCCTCATAACAAATTCATCTCAACAAAGCTAGAAAAGTTTATAGACACAGTGACAGAAGCTATGATGTAAACAAAAAAACAAACTGCAAATGGCAGCATCTATATGAAAATTGGTAATGACTAGTTCCCCAAGAGCTCAAGTCCTTGTATATATGGCACCAAATCTATCTCTAACAGTACAGAAATACAGACTAAAACATTAACGATGCAATCATAAAGAATGTGACAGTGTTATAATTTTCATAAAGTTGACAAAGTTATGCATCAAAGTGATAGTGTTATATGCATTAAAGAGATACTTATATTGACACCCAAAGAAAGTGACAACATTCAAAAATGCATGTTGAGAGTCTGTTCAAAATACTTACATTTTTGGCAACTGCTTTAATTTCACAATTTGTCTTTTCATTTTTTGGTATCTTGTAACTGATGCACTCCCTTGCTTCATCATCCTCATTTTCTACATCATTCTCATGAGGAATGACATCAATTCCACATAATTGTTGTGAAGGAAGTATCTCTGCAGGAGTAGTATCAATTTTGACACTAATGGGGTATAAACTGTCATCTACCCATTTACCAACCCCGAACCCACTGCCACCTACAACCAACTCATCTTTTAATCTTTTAGAAAATGTGTCTGATGTCCAATGTTGTATTAAAGGTAAGCTAGAAGGGGCAGCGACACCTAACCACATGAAACGGTGGAAATAAACCAATGGAAGGACAAGAGCACAACCGTTGAGATTTTTCGGATTAGGCTTACACTTGAATGAAGTCACAGCATTGCATAACCTTTTTAAAACAAAACTATACCAATCTAAGCTTGAAATTTTTGATACATCGATCAATGATTTGAGAACAGACATTTCAATTGAAGAATTTTGACTCGGTGCAAGAAATGTAGACAAAGCGACTAGAACGAAAAGCCTCTTAAAATATTCCCCTCCATTATTCAATCTGGCATCGTTCTTATCCATTAACAGTTTAAACACGGTTCCTGAATCTACAGAATCTTTCAATCCAAATCTCAACTTAAAATCCCGCAAGAAACATGTGTCACTCTCATCATTCCTCCCCAGAAAAGTAACCTCAAATTCTTTTGATTCATTTCTAGGCAATAGAAATATATCTTGAATATCAGCAGGAGTTAAAACTATAACTCTATCACGAGGAAATTGTAGTATACGAGACCTAGGGTTGAAGTTATGAATGAACCAAAGAATTTCATTCCAATGAACATACGTCCATGTACGCAAATAAAGTAAACCCCCAAAACCTATTGACCTAATATCATGTTTTTGGGCATCATTGAGAGCATCAACCAATTTGCAGAGCCTTTGAGGTCGGCACCATCCTTTAATTCTATAAAAAAACCCAGGAATAATTGTCACTTTTAATTGTAATAACTGTCACTATTATGTAGAGCAACTGTAATAAAACAATGATAGTAATCACATTCAATTATAGAAGAAACTCTTACACGTTCGTTCCTAGGCGAGACCTTTTCTTCTTAGGTTTTGAATTGTCATCAAATACCTTCTTCCTCTTATTTTGAGCAGGGGATAGCACCATCTCTTTGCACGGGAGAGAGTATAAATTAGGAGGTAGCAGGGGATAGCACCATCAGATCAATGCGCACTACATTCAAAAATCAAATACTAATAATTAGATGAAAAATCATGATGCAATAAATATGGTAGTAACTAGTAAGTCAAAACCATACTACCAAAGTGGCAAATGGCATGCTATGTGATTCTCTGCATTGATTATGATGCACCTGAGTTCTTTTTTTCTCAATTATATTCAACATTACTGTGCATATTTACAATATAACTATTACAGTACATTCTCTAAAAACACAGGAAATTAAACAAAACACAGAAATAAATTACAATAATACAATATCTATGCAGGCACAAACAAAAATGCAAGAATAAAAGCAGAATTTACAGAAACGAAAAAGAACCGGCAGCCCAATTCAGGGAGAAGGTAAAAAACAGTAAGTTGCATCTTTTTGCACCACACCATGCCTACAGAAAATCAAAAACTAACTCGACCGAAGCTATCTATACCAGAATACTTTCTGTCATCACCATGGTAGAAATTTTCAGGAAAAACATGAGCATCAAACCAATAAAGAAGCAGAAAAATTAACTCTATACATAAACATTTGCCTACACCAATAAGCAATATGCCAAATCACCTTCAAACTCCAGTCAGTTCTATCTACATTTCTCAGGATTAAAAAAAACCAGTTGAATAGAATGGAAATACAAGATCCATTCAAAATATCTCAAAACGAGATTCATCGATAAATAATGAATGCATAATTGCTACCATTTATTTTGAGCCGTCTTCGCTATTCATGGCTGTCTGTTACCTTCTTCTTCAGGAGGTTTTTCTTTTTCTTTTTTCAGTGATCTGCTTTTCGTTCCACATTTGATCGGCTCTCCGGAAATCTCTGCTGTTGGTACTGCTTCTGAATCATCGAATTCCTCTCCATTTCTTTATACTTGTTGATCCCCACACTGCACACAACTTCAACCGAAAAAGAAAACACAAAAAAACAAAAAAGCAATATACAAATCAGAGAAGAATTCTAGGGGGAGAGAGAAAAATCTATAGAAAAATGCACATAAAATTGTAATTCCTCTACCCAACAACTTCTTTGATTTCCACAGCACAGACTTCTTCAAAAATAACGAAAGTCGAGCATAAAATCAAAGAGAAAACCACGAAAAAAAAATTGTAAAGAAGAGGAAAACTACCTTGCAGATCACCACTGGTTCCACATAGCCAAATACTGGAAGAAGACGAAGCAGAGTGCACCGTCAATTGAACAAAAGGAGCAACCAATGATGTAGGACGGGAAGGAGAGATCGGAATAAGTTTCCCTAATTTGGAGGAAGGAGATGGACGACGAGTAAGAAAGAGGAAAACGTATTTTTTTTTTTATATCCAGTCGGGTCGGGGCAGTTTTCGGGTCAGGCGGGTTAATGACCGGGTATTTGCACGGTGGAACGTTTGCACGAGAGATTTTGCCTATATATATATATATGAGGTAATGTTGTGAAATAACACTTTTTCTAAACAAAAGATTCAAAATATCACCTTGAGTTTAAAAATTGTAAAATAGCACTTTGAGTTGTAAAAAATCTAATATACCCTTAATGAGTATACAAAAAGACTAACTTTCATTTGAATCATACACGAAGACTAATTTCATGTATGAACTTCCGGCGAAATTTTCCGGCGAAAAATTTCTGGCGAAAATTATGATACATACACGAAGACTGACTTTCATGTATGCATCATACACGGAGACTGACTTTCACGTATGCATCATACACGAAATTTTTTGCCTCCAAAAAATTCAAATTTTGTATCATATATGAATATAAGTTTTAATGTATGATACATACACGAAGATAAGTTTTCATTTATGATGTATACACGAAGATAAGTTTTCATGTATGATGTATAAATGAAGTTAGGCTTCGTGTATGATTTAAATTTTCGTCAGAAAAATTTGCCGGACATTTTTCGCCGGAAAAATTCGCCAAATTTTTTTAGCCAGAAGTTCATACAAGAAATTAAACTTCGTGAATGATACAAATTAAATAAAGAGGTGAAGAGGTGAGAATTTGGAAGAAAGAAGAGAATTGAGTTAAAGTAAAGAGTATAAATGTCATGAAATAACTAAAAATGCATTTTCAAGCTTTTTTTAAGGAACTATAATTTATCTTTTGTATTTGAAAAGTGCTATTTTGAGTTTTTTCTCTCTATATATATTATTTTCTTATAAAAAAGTATGTGGTTATATTATTAGGGCAGATTATACAATTAATTAATTGTAGGAAAAATAATACAGTACATAGTTGGGGCCCTGCACAATTGTCGCACATTTGCTGCCGAAAAGAGCAGTCCAAATTCTGCCAACCTGCAACTTTCCAAATTCCAAATTCCTAATGGAAGGATTTGGTATTGCACGTAGACACACATAGTTCATTAATTTTACAAGTCCGTATGTTTATTTTCTCACTATAAAATAATTGAGAGGTTTATAAACAGTAGACTCGAACTTCTTCTGTTTGTGAAAGATATTTCTTATCGGTGATTTTATAATGAGATTTATACAATTGACGTGCGATGCACCATATATAACATTTATATATTTTAAATTGGAACAGTTAACACATCAATTATTGATTGTTTATGATTCTGAATATGATTTTTATAACTTGTCAAAAATTGTACAAATTTGACCTTTTTGCAAATATAATCACCATTGCCTAATCAAAACCGAGGTGGCATGAGATAAAAAATGAAATATGACAACATTTTAAATAATCAAAACGACAACCATTATTTAAAATTTTTCAAAAAATCAATTTTTCTCTCTAAATCTCTTCTCTCTAAAAATATCTTGATATATATATATATATATGGATACATATCTAAACTTCTTGGATAGTTGATATTAGCATGCGAATGTTTTTGCATTGAACATGGGTCTTCAATGGGTAATTCTAAATATAGCCCCTAACTTACTCTCTATAGCCCCCTATAAAAAAAAAAAATTAAAATTAGTATAATTTTACTATTTTGTCCCTATAGCCCCAACGAGTTATAATTTCCTAACCGGTCAAGATTTAAAAAAAGTGTGAAAATGCAAATGACATAGCCCCAAAAAAACAGAACACGCGATGGTGCAAGCATAATTCCAAACCAGAAACTAGAATGAAAAAGTGGCTGTTGGAGATCTGGAATACAAGGCACGCCACCAACAAGAAGTAGGAGTGTAGGACGGTGTCGTGTGCTTCTCCGATGAGGGTCTTGTAGTTTTCGTTTCTAAATAATTGTTCTTATTTCTAGCGCCTGAGAGAGCTACAGAGAAGGGGTGTATTTAATGTTTGTTGAGGTGTTCCTAACTCTTGAAATTGTAACAATATTCTCAACAATTATATATTTTTGCCTATTTGAATGTGTGTATCAGAATCATTTTATTTTATGTATTGGTGGAAAATTACAGGGAATATATAGTATATGATTTAATAATAGAATTTCAAAGATGGATGTTTGAAGGTATAATTTTGAACCGATGGGTGTGTAGAATTGATTCGTAGGAAGTGCTTAAGTAATTTAATCACCAATTTGTGAAGCTTTTAAAAAAAAAATTGCTCTTCGCAGTTGTTTGATTGAGATGAACCTCTCTGTGAATTATGTGGAGTTGGGGGCTATGATTTGGGAAATATAATTACCGACAAATTATTGTTATTTTAGGATTTTCTTCGTTATTAATATAATAATTGGGGCTTTGGGTAAAATAGTGAGATTATGTTATTTTTAATTATTTTTATTAATAGGGGCTATAAAGAGTAATTTGGGGTTTACGTTTAGAATTATCCGTCTTCAATATGCTGTCATTGAAATAGAAAGGAAGGGTAAAAATGAGAATGGGCTTTAGCTCCTAATGGGCCAAACTGCAGTACTGCATAGTGGTAAGACACAATTTAGAAGAATTGCTAAAATCTATATGCAACAATATTGTCAAATAATCAAAACAAGATCTTAATATCTTTTAATACCTTGCTAGGTTACATCTTACACGTATTGTTGTAGAGCTGGCATGTTTAATTCTCCCCCTAATTGCATTGGAATTAAATATACTATTACATACCATACTACATTTGAAAATTGAAATTAGGGGCGGAGTAGGAATGTAAAATTAGCCGGGCGAGATCTCACCGAAAAGTATCAATTTTCTTTTTTGAATAACAGTAGAGAATGAAGTTAAGAACTTGAAATATTCATTTATAATCATACCAATCTAAATAAATAAATACAATTAATAAATACCAATCTTCAATTCCACCCACACGAAAATAAATAACAATAGCATTTGAAGAAACAACTGAAATTAAAATACAATTAATAAAATATAGCCTAAATTAAATTACTACAATAGACTTAAATAAAATAAGAATAATACAAAGAATTTAAAAACTTACAAATGGATGATTGAAAAACTGTTAATTTGAAATGTTTGATGTATGATTTTGTGAATTTGGCTCTCGCTATTGTGGAATAAGAAGGTTTTTGTGGGAAGAAGACGAAGAAGAATGGGAAGCTCTGTAATCTCTACTGTAATCTCGATCCCAACGGACCCATCCCTTTGTATTCTCGATTTTGTATATTAGGAAAAGCACAAAAACTTGCGTGCGACCGGTCGCACCCATGCGACCGCGCGTGGGGCGCACGCGCCTGATCCACGCGCGGCGCGTGGGGTGCATGCGCTCAGGCTTTTTTTTTTTTAATTTTCCGATTTTTTTTTTTATCTTCCTGTTTTCAGTTTGTTTTTTTTTTTTATAGATTTTAATTAATTTTTTTTTTTAAATCTACTTTTTTCACTTTTTTTGTTTGCCTCTTCGTTTTTTTGTTTGCCGCTTCTTCTTTTGTCAAGATTCGAGCAAGGGGAGCCGAAGGCCTCGGAGCGAGCCTAAAAAGTCTAAATTGTTGCCCGCCGATTATCCTTATATTTGTAATCGGAGCGAATGCGGAGCCGTAAAATCGGAGCCGAAGGCGAAGATAAAAAAAAAAACTAAAATTAAAAAAAAAATTGATCGGGTCACAACAAATGAGAAGTCGCATGGGAAACCTCCTCTAGGAAAAGGGAGAAGAAAGATTGATTTATTCTTTTAATATTCGTAGTGTGAAGTCAAATAGGTGAGACCATACAAACTATAGTGAAAAAAATAAAGGTGAGGGAGACGGATCAAAATGAGTGAGGAAAGGCCATGCAGACACATAAATATAATATAGTATAAAAATAGTATATAATAATAATAATAATAATAATAATAATAATAATAATAATAATAATAATAATAATAATAATAATAATAAAGATTGATTTATTCTTTTAATATTCGTAGTGTGAAGTCCAATAGGTGGGACCATACAAACTATAGTGAAAAAAATAAAGGTGAGGGAGACGGATTAAAATGAGTGAGGAAAGGCCATGCAGACACATAAATATAATATAGTATAAAAATAGTATATAATAATAATAATAATAATAATAATAATAATAATAATAATAATAATAATAATAATAATAATAATAATAATAATAATAAATCAGTTAACCCGGACGACTACCTAGTCAGCCCTAGGGATGACAATGGGTTGGGTACCCACCCATTAAGTATTTCTCAAATTCAAATCCATGAAAATTTTTCACACCCAAACCCGTCTCAAATCCGATTAAAAAATAATTTTAAAACTCATACCCGACCCGAACCTGTTGGATAATACTCATTTATTACCCGCTAAAAATCCGAATATTAAAAAGTAAACATCAAATAACAAAATATTATAAATAAATATGATTAAAACATAAATATAGTAGAAAATTTCACTAAAAAATTACTCTCAAAGTAAAGTACTACGAACTTACAAAATCTTAAAAATATAACTAGAAAATAATGAATTATTGATGCTGCCGTGTTGTCGTTATATTTCGGAAGTAGATTACAAAAGTAGAGGAGAAACATTAAAGACTTAACTCTTACAGAATGTGTGTGTGTGGGTTAAGAAAATCAGATAAAACCCTAAATCTACTACTCATATGTCCCCAATTTAATGTCTCATTTCATAGTGGACACGGAAACTAAGAAAAGTGATAAAATAGAAGTGGGTGGAAGAAAATGGTAGTGGTAATGATAATAGATTACTTTTGTAAATTATTGTATTAGGAAAAATGTGAAGTTAGTGAGAGGAAAAGGTGAAGTTAGTGGGATAAAAAGGTAGGCTAATGATATTTGGGTGAGCCCTTTAGTGGTAAGAGGTAGTAAATAAGAAAAAGAAAAAAGGGTAGTAATGTCCAAAAAGCAGAGTGAGACTTTGAATTAGGGACAGTTTTTAAAGAACAAATGAGACTTTAAATTGGGGACGGAGGGAGTAATATTTATACTAATATTTATAATTATATAATAAATTATACATATAATAATATCTTTTATCTTATATATATATATATATATATATATATATATATATATATATATATATATAAATGGGTTTGGGTAGCGGGTACCCGGAGGTACTTGCCCAAACCCAACCAACCCGTCACGGGTTTGCATGTTTCTACCCAAATCCGTTCCAAAACCATTTAATATTTTCCAAACCAGTCCCATCAGGATTTGAAAAGTGCGGCGTGCGGGTACCTATCAAAACCCGACCCATTGCCATCTCTAGCTAGCCCGGGTGTTGTCTCCGCCCTTGATTGAAATGGTGATTTACATCCTATTTTAATGATACTAAATATATAAAGTAATTACTAAATATGTATATGTGTAACGCCCTATTTACACATTAACTCTATTGTTACTAAATAGCTTATAATATATGACATTAGCAGAAGCCATAAAAAATAAGTCATCATAATTTTAAGTAAAAATTTCGATCTTTAATTGAATACTCAATACAATGGCATACAAAATAATTTAAGTTACTTTATCCAAGTTAAGCATTCTAAAATAATCTTTAAAAACTAATCCAATTTACTTTGTATAAAACTCATGGAAATAATCCTGTAAATTAACTTTAGATTTAAGAAAGAGATCCACTTACTATGAAAAAATTACGTCACATGAAATACTAATAACTTGCAATTATTTTAACAAATCCTAGGAACTATCATTTTATCATGCGATTCAAAAGACATATATACCCACAATTATTACTTTCATATATTTATGTGCCAGCTAATAGCATGAAAATAACTCATATTAAATTTAAAATACAATTAAAAACTTGTATATATATAAAGATAACGAAAATCATCCTTGATAATAAAGCAGTTCTCCTAACTAACTAAAAAAACATATCGTACAATAAACCATATCCAAAAATTAACATGTAATCAAGTAATTATGGGAAAATAAACCCGATAAACCTATAGCTTGAATAAATTACTAAATTCTTCAGTCTTTGCTCTAGTCATTCTCGACCTCCACTACTGCTTCGTCTCTAATAACTGAAAAGAGAAAATCTAAATGGGAATGAGTATATCGAAATAAGGCAGGATGGAAAGTTGGTTGGCGTGAGATTTTGAACGGTGGTTGAAGCTTGAAATCATATTGAAAATTTGAGGTGCGTCGCTTTACATCTTTGAGGGAAACTTTATGATTTGTTTGGTTACAAGCTACAACTTGTATGTATATTTATCAACAAGCCAAGCATTTGATAAAGAAATAGTTAATTACATTTGCAGTTGGGAAATCGTAATACTATTGTCACTACAAGAAAGTTGAGCTTTTCCGACATATGAATTGTGTCGTTAACTACTGATTTTATGTCGCAATAACTAATTTGCAACACCTTTTGCGTCATAGTGGATCGAGTCGCAAAAGGGGTATGTAGCAAATTTACGTCAGTTTTTCTCATTTGTGTCGCAACATATACGACACTTCATGCAACATTAAATTAATAAGGTAATAGTGCAAAATAGCCATTATTCTAGGAAAAAATGTTAAAATAGCCATCACATTTTAAAAGTTGTAGAATAGTCATTTAGTTTATGAAATGACATAAATACCCTTAATGAGTATACAAGAAAGCTAACTTTAATTTGAATCATACAAGAACACTAACTTCATGTATGAATTTCCGGCGAAAAATTCCGGCCAAAAAATTCCGGCGAAAGTTTTCCGGCCAAAAAATTCCGGCGAAAGTTTTCCGGTCCAAAATTCTCGGCGAAATTTTCCGGCACGGCAACGATTTCGAGCATACAAGAACATATCATACAAGAACAGTTTCATATACGAACATACAAGAACATACAATATTCCGGCACGACGGAGCGATTTCCGGCACGGCGGCGATTTCGAGCATACAAGAACAGTTTCATACACGAACAAATTTATCATACAAGAACAAAATCGTTCATACAGGAAAAAATACATACATGGACCAGTTTAGCATACTAAACTTGCATACAAGACCAACTCAAGCAGACATGAGCAATTACATACACGAATTTGTGGCTTCCAAAACCGTGCATACATGAACAAAGCATTCATGCAAGAACAATTTCATACACGAACAAATCTATCATACATGAACGACTCAATCATACAGGAACAAATCGATCATACAAGAACAAAATCGTGCATACAGGAAAAAAAAGCATATAGGGACTAGTCTAGCATACATGAACATATCGAGCATACAAGAACATATCATACAAGAACTGTTTCATACACACGAACAAATCGATCATACAAGAACAAAATCGTTCATACAGGAAAAAACACATACATGGACCAATTTAGCATACAGTATAACATATCGCGCATACAAGAACAATATCATACAAGAACAGTTTCATACAAGAACAGTTTCATACAAATCATACAAATCGAGCATACAAGAACAAAATAGAGCATACAGGAACAAAATAGAGCATACAGGAAAAAAAATTGAGCATAGAAGGCAAAAACGAGCATACAAGGACATATCAAACATACAAGAACAACATTATACATGAAATATGAAAATCATGGGTCGGCATATACACGGAAATTTTCACTGGAAATTGTTGGTCGGAAAATTTTGGCCGGAAAAATTTCGCCGGAATATTTTGGCCGGATTTTTTTTGACCGGGAAATTTTGGCCGGAAAACTTCGCCGGAATTTTTTGGCCGGAAAATTTTGGCTGGAAAACTTCGCCGGAATTTTTTGGCCGAAAAAAAACATACACGAATGCATATCTCATACAAGAGTAGAGAGTATAAAAGGGTATAAATCTTTCTTGTATACCTATAAGAATATAAAAGGATATAAATTCTTCTATAGGGGTATAAAAGTCCCAAAATAAAACAAATGGCTATTTAGACACTTTTTTTATCAAAGTGACAAAATTTATCTTTTGTTTTGAGGAATGACTATTTTGACTTTTTCCTCTAAATTAATTGCCATATAAAATAAACAACACATTATGTGTCATTTATTATAGTGACCCTCGTGTCAGTTTGTGACACATTATACATCATCTAGTAAAATATCGTGTTCTAATTTGCCACATATTCAACGTCACTTTAGATAATTTACAAAAAAATTTACGTCAAATTTGACTTCTTCGGTGATACAAAAATGTGTCGCTAATAACTGATTTAATGTCGCAAAAGTTTTTTCCTAACAAAAAAATGTCGCAAAAGTTTTATTTGCAACATTTTCGATGTTAATTTAAATTCATTTAAAACATTATTCATAATTAAAATAAATAATTCATATTACAAAGTAACATCATCATCACATTGTTCATTACAAGAACTAAAGTTTAATCCTAAAATTACAAAAACAAAACAAATCAACATTTGTATCTCACATGTCTTCTCTTTTGATCTCTCTTTCCTCTCCTTCCTTTTTTTCTCTATTTCTTTTCCTTCTAGTTTTTTGTATCACCTGCACAACACCACAGTTAGAAAATCTATCAAATTACTCTCCGCTATATCTTTCACACAAGAAGTAAAATATTTCAAATTACTGATACTTACATACTGTATATAATGATATTTTCTGCAACATAATAAACTTAACACTACAGCTGCAACCTTAACTTCTCCGGCTTGATAAATGCCTGCTTGGCTTGCTGCAAATTATTCATTCCAATGTTCAAAATTTCCAAATTAAATGATCTAGAAAGAAGCACCTCGAATATATAATTTAATGGTGCAAATACAATTAAGCAAGATTACATTGCATCATCATAGTCTTATGTAACAAAATAAATCAATAGAAATTTACGCAAAAAAAAAAAAAAGATCCATTCACATGTTCACCAAAATCTACATTTGCTATCAAGTAAACTAAATCTCTCAAACCATCATCTCTTACAAGATCCTCAATTTGAATTCATTCCAACAACCAATGCAATGGAAAACTGAATATAACTATTTTATTGGTCACAGAATACTTTATGTTGTTCACTTATACTTTGCCCTTTTCAACTCAAAATGCTCCAATTTTTTTTTGAGAAATTTGTACGACCTATAAACCTTTACCATACGTCATAATAACGAAAAGGTAGACAATTAAAACTTCTTAGTAATTATCAGCAAAAAAAAAGTAAAAGAAGAAGAAACTAAAATAATCAAGCGAAATTTGGGAATAAAATGAAACTCGAATTGGTTCCAACATTTGAAAGTGATTTTGACTAATTCAATAATAGATAATTGGTTTAAGCACATATATTTGTATAGATTCCAAAATACCACGGTTAATCTTCTAGTCTCAAATAGATGATTACTTGCTTGTCTCTTGAAGACTCACCTTTGCAGCAGCCGGTGGCGGAGTGTGGCAGAAGCAACGGCGGTAGAGCAATTGGGCGGCCCTTACCGGCGGCGATTTTTGAAGATTTAAGTTTGGGGTAATCGGTAGAACCGTCAAACTGTAGAAGGGTTTCAAGGCATTAAAAAGGCGCTGATTTGTTTTAATTTTTTAAATTTCTACATTATTTGATATTTAGCATTTTCTTTAAACTTTTTATTTATATTGATTTTTCTGTGCTCTTTTTACTTTAGTTTAATATTTTATTTTTTGTTTTACAACTTTCAATATATAATCTGAGTCTTGTATATAATATCTTACGTTTATAATATTTATTGTATACATAAATTATATTTACACTAAATAATTACGAATTTACGACCCCTCAAAAAAAAAAAAAAAGGAAACTACTGCAATATGGTATATCTATTGGTATATCTATATTATATATAACTTTTATTAGAGACATGTCGTAAAAGTGTAATACTATTATATATGTGTTATAATTATGATCATTTTAATGATGTGTTGTAAATAAATTGTTGCAATTTACTAATAACAAAAAAAAAATGTCGCATTTATGTCATAAATTTGTGACACAATATATAAGTGTCGTGTAATTGATGCATATATACGTCAGTTAGTGCAACGCAATTCTATATGTATTGTATAATTATAACATTTTATTGATATGTTGCAAAAAGAATTATCACAATTTAAAGACATAAACAAAAAGTGTTGTATTCGTGTCACAAAATTGTGACATATTATTTAAGTGAAGCACAATTGACGCACATACGTCACTTAATGCAATACTATTCTACATGTGTTGTAAAATTATGACATTTTCCCGATGTATCGCAAATAAATTGTTGTAATTTAAGAACATAAGAGAAAGTGTCGCATTTGCGTCACAAAATTGTGACACAATATTAATATGACGCACAACTAACACAAATATACGACACAACGAGCATAATTGTTGTAATTTTACGATATTTACATGTAGTGTCGCAGGCATGTATGTCGCATTAGACAAGTTTTCTTGTAGTGTGTTTATGATTTGTGGCAAACAAAAGATTAATCAAGTCTTTGTACTTCACTTCTAAATCGAATTGGTCATGTTTAACGGCAACATAAACCATTTTCACCAGATTATTGAAAAAAAAAAATATTGGAAGATCAAATACTTTTTTTGCCCACGAAATGGTTATCACTTTTGTCATTTAAGTTCATCCACGAAATGGTTGCCATTTCAATGTATAGTAGTAGGACACACATAATACATTATATTTAACATTATACTCCCTCCGTAATTGTATAAGCGCTCCAATTTGACCGGGCACGGAGATTAAGAAATCTGGTAAAAGGTGGTTGAGTGGTGTAAAAGTTAGAGGGTAGGGGTATTGTTAATAAAGTTGTTTATTGTGTTAATAAAGTGTACTGGATGTAGCAATTTTAAATTAAGAGATTGGATAGAATAAATCCTTTTGTTTGTTTCATTTTTAATAAGACTTGTATATTTTCACAATTATATCGATTTCATTAAGCTTAGTAAATGTGTTTGTTTTTTTTTTTTGTTTTTGTTTCTGTACATATGGTTGTTAAATTTCGATTTAACAAAGGTTAGTAAATGTGTTTGTTTTTTTTTTTTTTTTTTTTTGGTTTCTGTACATGTGTTTGTTAAATTTGTGTACATGTATAAATTCCATTTCTGTACATGTATAAACTCGATTTCTGTACATGAAATTAGGGTTTTCACCAGAATCGACCATGAAATCAGAGGTCGATTCATCCAGAAATGCAACGGATCTCTTCATGAAGAAGATGAATCAAAGTGATAGATGATATATGTAAATTTCACAGAGAGATAGAGAGAGTGGATCGAGTGAAGTCGGCAAATGATCTAGGGTTTGAAGAGAGAGAGAGAGACTGGATATCACAGAGAGATAGAGAGAGTGGATCGAAGAAATGGGCTGAGTAATTTTGGGGAAGGGAGATAGAGAGTGGATGGAGTGGACCGAGCAAATATTTGGGTTTGGGCTGCTTCTTTAGACCCAAATCCAATTAATTAGGTAGTGTTAATTAATTTAGTTAATTAAATTAGAGAAATTAAGATTGTGGGCTGGTGGGGTCACAATGGCAAAGGGTAGTAATTTATATAAGTAGTAAGGGTATAATAGGGAAAAAAGTTAAACATGACACTTATATAATTACAGAGGAAAGGGTTAAAACATGGCACTTATACAATTACGGAGGAAGTATTTCTCACTACTTCAATTATATTTATTGTGAGACCCTTACTCCGTTTACAACAATACCCACTATTATCCACTACTACCTGCCATTTTCTTAAAATCCGTACCGTTCACAATATGACAACTATTTCGTGGACAGAGGATTATAAAAAAAACGAGACTTATCAATGGGGGAAATCAATAACAATAATCTATTGCAGATTGACTAGTGCGTTTGTGTTTATTGCATGAAGCATAGAGTCCGGTTCAAGGTAAATATACTCTGTCAATTGTCAGCCTTTATCACAATACAAAAGAAAGTAAAATTATCAACCTTTTATCTAAAAGTTTTTTCTTCTTCTTTTGATAATTAACCTTTTGCCTATAGTTCATCATGATACGTTAAAATCAGCCCACAATTATTGGAGGAAGTCTATGGTAGAGGTAGAAAAAATACAAGATCGTCCTCTGATAGTATTTGGTAACATAAAATTACAAAAATAACAAAATTCTCTTTCAATCTTGCTTGAGTATAATTATTAAGAAATAAGAGTAAAACAATAAAAGTGATAGATCCTACAGCTTTAGAAGAATTAATTGTTTCCATTTTTAAATAAGACTATGTTAATGAGACAAAAAAAAAGAAGGTAATGAGACGTGACTATCGGACAGAGAGAGTAACAAATACTCTTTATTTTGTCCTTTTACAAACTGCACTTGTTGTTGGGGGGACATTAATAAATAATTACAAACCTCAAGGAGAACTTCGAAGTTTTCAATTTATATGGTATTTGATCAGATCTCATTCTAAATTCTCGTAATTCACGGTTACGCACTCTCTTATGTTATGTATCTTTTGTTATAAAAGCAAAACAAACAAACAAAAAAAAGTTTAACATGCAAGTACATACTTATACTCCCCATTGAAAGGTAAGTAGATCGCCACGAGCTTCTTAGTTAGTTGACTATTTCTCTCACACGCAACAAATTCTAGGTGGTTGTTACACTATTATATATGAATACCACATTCTTTTCAAACTACAAATTCCTTATCATTTCTTGAAAATCTGTAGTTCTAATTCATAATCAAATCATGGGATTTCAATTGCACATTGGTGTCCTAGCATTCCCTTTCGGAACACACGCTCCCCCGCTACTCGCCCTGGTGCAGAGGCTAGCTGCCTCTGCACCCGGCGCTCTATTTTCTTTCTTTAATAGTGCAACCTCTAATGCAACACTTTTCAACGAGCGCGTGTTGGAGTCGTGTAAAAACATACGGGCACACGATGTGTGGGATGGGACGCCTCCGGGCGAGGTTTTCACCGGGTCCCACTTCGAGGCGGTCGGGTTGTTCCTTAAGGCCTCACCGGGTAACTTTGAGAAGGTTATTGAAGAGGCGGAAGAGAAAACTGGCCTCAAAATCTGCTGCTTAATAACTGATGCCTTTTTGTGGTTTGCCTCTGACATGGCGGAGAAAAGAGGTGTGCCATGGGTATCATTCTGGACTGCTGCTTCTTGCTCTCTCTCCTCGCACATGTACACCGATCAAATCGTGAAAGCAGTTGAATCAACAGGTAATTAGTTCTTCAATCCTCATTAGGAAAACATGAATTTTGTACATTTTTTTTGGTATGCCAACTCTTCGACGAAATGTGCGGTATTGCAGAAACAGAGAAACAAGAGAAATCTCTGTCGTTCATCCCAGGATTGGAAATGGCAACCTCCACCGATCTTCCGCCGGAGGTTTTCCTGGACAACAGTCCGTCGCCGCTGGCAATCACGATCAACAAAATGGTCGAACAGCTCCCGAAATCCACCGCCGTCGTCTTAAATTCCTTCGAAGAGATCGACCCTATCATCACGAAAGACCTAAAATCGAAATTCCGCCATTTCCTCAACGTCGGCCCTTCGTTGCTCGCGTCACCCACACGCGCCGCCCCCGACGACAAAACAGGATGCCTATCGTGGCTAGAGAAACAAAACAAACCTAATTCAGTTGTCTACATCAGCTTCGGCACCGTGATAACGCCGCCGGAGCACGAGCTGGCGGCGTTGGCCGGAGCCCTAGAAACATGCCGGTTCCCATTCCTTTGGTCGCTGAAAGACCATGCGAAGAATTCCCTTCCCGACGGATTCGTCGACCGCACGAAGGAATTCGGGAAGATCGTGGCGTGGGCGCCGCAGCCGCAAGTTCTGGCGCACGAAAATATCGGCGTGTTCGTGACTCACTGCGGCTGGAACTCCATCCTCGAGAGTATATCGAGCTGCGTGCCGCTGATTTGTCGGCCGTTTTTCGGAGATCAGAAGCTGAACAGCAGAATGGTGCAGGATTCGTGGAAAATTGGCGTCAGAGTTAAAGGAGGTGTGTTCACGAAGAGGGAAACGGTTGTGTCTTTGCAGGAGTTGATGACGACGGAGAAGGGGGTGAAAATTAGGGAGAATGTTAGTCTGCTGAAAGAGAAGGCTGTGGCTGCAGTTAAAGCAGAAGGAAGTTCGTCTAAGAATTTCAACAAATTGTTGGAGATCATCGGAGCGGCGGAGAGCAGGTAATCGGTTGGTGATTCTTTGTTTGATTCTGCATTTCTGCTATAATGACTGCTACTTTGGGTTAGAAATACTACTAGTAATAAATAATAGACGAAGAGTCTTAGATGCACAATTTCTATGCACCTTTAATTACCATCAATATATTTTCATTAAGATCATTTGACAGTACACGCAGGTAAAGATAAAGTAATTTTTTGTGTATTTTTGTCACATTAAATAAGAGAGAGAATAAAATTTAATAGCTTTTAATGACATATGTGATAATTTATGAATTATAATAGAATATTTTTATATGGTGCATTTTTATTTTAAGAAATAGACTTAATGAAATAACAAGTACCATAAGAAAAAATGAGTTTGACGAAGAGGGGGAGTACTTCACATAAATGTGAATCATCCGAGTTTACGTGTTATGAATCTGCTCCTGCTCGCATGCCTCTCTCTCTCTCCTCATCTCAATTGGCCCACACCGCTTGTATCCGCAATTCGTATATGCTGTAATGTGCATATCATATTATACAGAAAAAGGCAAATAACATACTCTATTTTTATCTGAAAAAACAATGATCTTTTTATAAGTACAGATAACACAACCTCAATAATGTTTATGTTCCTTCTTATAAATATCATGCAGTTAATCTGTTAATGTATTTATCATTTATGAATTCAAGAGGATCTATCTTTACAGTAATCAAACATATTTACTTGTTTCATTTAAAATCCAGTTTTAACTTCACTTCTTTGTCCAATTAGTTGGGCTTTTTTTTAATAAATAATTTGTTAGGAAATACGTATAAAAATAATTTAAATCTCGCATATATATGAGGTTGTTTGATCTAGTGTTATTTTGATCTGCCCTGAGCTAATATACAAGAATGCTACTTATTTATTCTCGAAAAAAAGAAAAGAAAAAAGAATGCTACTTATTTATTCTGATCTAGTATGAGTTCTATATTATTATGATTCACTCTACTATGATCTAACACACTTTATGAGAGAAACTATCTTTAATCATAGGATAATTTTAAACACATCCCCCATTTTACTCTTTATAGCCCCCTAATAAAATAAATAATTAAAATCGTATGAAATGTACTAATTTGCCCTTATATCTTCAAACTTTATTGACTAATTAATTACTAACGTGTAATATAGCCCCTTATTTCAATTTCTTAAAATATTAATAATTTTGTTTATTTTAACCGTACAACCTAATTCTAAAAACTGAACAGAAATTAAATAACCGAACAAGAGTTCAGAAACTTTTTAATCTGAATTTGAAGATGGAGCCAGAGCTCACCATCAACATCAATTTTTTTAACAAATCGGAGTTGGCGAACCAGAATTCCAAGCACACCAATACCAAAACATTTCAAATCTCATCTTTATTAGCAGTATTCAATTTTTTTTTTAAATTTCCCCACCTATAACTTCATCGGCAACAGTGGATCAATCCGCCTCTCGGAGTTGGCCGGTAATTAGACATAAATTCCTTCCTCCGGATCGATTGATTTCAACCCATGCTGACATCAATTTGGCGGTTGAATTTTCGTCATTAGAGCAATGATATATAATTGGATCATATGAGCATTCTACGGCCGGGAAGGATCGTCACTTCCACATCAGATTGTTTATATTGGTTTTCGATGTCGTACAAATACATAACCTCTTTTACCTTATTAGTATTTGGTTAGAAAAGAAAATCATGAAATTTAATTAGAATCATATCCGACTCTGATGTTTATCAGATTCACCATCCAGATGTATGTTTTTTCTTATGGCTCCATCTTCAAATTCAGATTAAAGTTTTCTGAACTCTTGTTTGGTTATTTAATTTCGAGAAGAATGTTTTTTTTGGACGGTAATTTTTACTGTTTTTCAATTATAGGCCAAAATTTTGCGGGCTTTCAATTTTAGGACAATATCTAAAATATTGATCAATTTTAGGACAAAATTGAGCCCGATCGGGCTGAGTCGCACTTCACTCTCACGTGAACTCAAATCTTTGGCCTGATTCCTACTTGGTTGCCAACTAGGCGGTCCATTTATCAATTGTATATATTATTATTACAAACAAAAATCAATTATTCACCCTACAAAGTAAACTCGTCCAGAAAAAGAAAACAAAACCACACCGCAGCCGCCCCAAGAGTCGATTATGTCAATTACATTTAGTTCGGGCAGTAAAAATTCTGATTTGCAATCGATTGTGACTAGGGTTCTTCAGCTTTGGGGTGGTTGTTGTGTGTTTTTGTTTTTTTTTTTCTGGACGAGTTTACTTTGTAGGGTGAATAATTGATTTTTGTTTGTAATAATAATATATACAATTGATGAATGAACCGCCTAGCTAGCAGCGAAGTGGGAATCGGGCTAAAGATTTGAGTTCACGTGAGAGTGAAGTGCGACTTAGCCCCGATCGGGCTCAATTTTGTCCTAAAATTGATCAATATTTTAGATATTGTCCTAAAATTGATTAATATTTTAAATATTGTCTTAAAATTGAAAGCCCGCAAAATTTTGGCCTATAATTGAAAAATGGTTAAAGTTACCGTCCTAAAAAAAAGCTCTTCTCTTTAATTTCTGTTCAGTTTTTAGAATTAGGGCTATACGGTTAAAATAAACAAAAATATTTTAAGAAATTGAAATAAGGGGCTATGTTACATGTTAGTAATTAATTAGTTAATAAAGTTTGGAGATATAAGGGCAAATTAGTACATTTCATATAATTTTAATTATTTATTTATTAGGGGCTATAAAGAGTAAAATGGAGGTTGTGTTTGGAATTGAGTAATGATATTCGGACACACTGTGGCCAGCCACACGCGTAAAAAAAAAGAAAGTTAATTGTAAAAATGGAAATAATCACATTTTCCCCCTAGGGTTTATGCTTACCAATTAGGATATATTTCCATTTTCAAACCTATATTACCATTTTTAGCGCGTGTGACTGATCACAGTGTGTCCGAATATCATTACTCTTATTTAGAATTACCGTTAATCATATCCCTGATCATCAGGCCCAAAACACTCTTATTAAGATTGGGCTTATTCACTCCACAACCAACAAAATTGGGCTCATTAATTTAGTTGTCTTAACGCATTCTTTTACTTGTTAGTCTCGACTTTCGAGTTCGTGTATCATAACTCATAAGCATCCACAACTAGATAAGTAAATCCCATTGAAACCAGTTTCCTTATCTACTGGTACAACAACAAGAAAATGACCCACAGTTATAGAAATGTAGGTTTAGGTGTTTAGGGCACGTGTCCCACTGTTTGGCAATACAAAGGACAAAATATTAATGTAGAGAATCACATGAATATCCAAAATTTGATAACAGAAGGGCCGAAAAATAAATATTACGGTCTATTAAATTTATACATACTAAAAATTTTTGGTGTTCACATAATGCTCACATAAATTTATCACTTACACTTTTTAATTGCTCATCTGAAGAAACATTTTTAATTGCAGAAAATGTTCATAAATCCGTCCAAGCAGAAAAATTGTTAAGCTGCTAAAAGGTCTAGTGTTTTTGTGATTATTTCAAACAGGAATATTGATTATCTAGGAGATAAGATAAACTGGTTGAGTGTTATTACAATGGTGATGCTTTGGTACATATATAGAGTTTTATATATTGGTTTTCAAGTAGTTCACTTTTCATTACCGGAACAAGACGCTCAAGTGTCCAATGTAGCCAAATATTATGGTCAATTGGTGCCTTGTAACTGTGTATTTCTATCATAATATTTGATGTAACCAAATATTGATGCTCAAGTTGAATTGGACACTTCACTTAATATATATTTCCTCCGTTCTGGATATATATTCATATCTTTAGAATACGTATGCATGACAAACTCCACCACTTTTTTCTCAGTCACAACCAATTTAACAATATTTTTTTTAATCTCCGTGTTACTCCCTCCTAAGAAGATATATGAGGGAGTCAGGGACCATATTCTAGCTTTGTCATCAAGCACTCAAATTTTATTTATCTTTTGAGAGAATTTAAGCACTCAAATTGAAAGTTCATAAAAAGTACTCCCATCGTCCACTATAAGTATGGTCCAGAGGAAGTAATACAAATTTTAAAAAACAAAGAGTGAGTGAGTGTGGGGAATGAAAAAATATTGTGAGTGAAGAATGAGATACACAATATGTGGTGGAGAATCAATCAAATCAATATTATTTGGTAAATAAATAGACTGTTAATGATAAATAAGTAAATGGTCGTATCCATTTTTTTTTTTTTGAAATCGTGAGAATCCGCAGCAGCTGCCTTTGGTGCGTACTGGATAAACCCCCGTCCCTTGTGCAGTAGCCTGCAAACCACACAGGGTAGGTAAACCACACTTTCCAAGTACAGGTGTGACAAGCTCGACCTATAGAGGCGCTTCATGAGGTTCGAACCTGAGACCTCTCAGTCTCAGGCGCTCACTTTTTACCACTAGGTCATCCCCAAGGGGATATATCTATTTTTTTTCTTGACACACATACCGTGGACGTCAAAAAATGAAAATCGAAAGATATTTATCATGAATGGAGTGAGTAATTTATGGACTCTGAGCATAAGCTGGTAGTACAAGCCTTAATGGTCTAAGAGGCCCACAATGGTCCAATTACTAAGGCTATCCACATCCCTTAGAGCACCCTTAGGGTGCTCTAAGGGGTGCTCTAGCACTCGAGCACCCTTAGAGCACTCTACCCCTGCAACGCAAGGGTGCTCTATCTTTAATATTAAAAAATTCCTCATTTTCATTTATTAAATTAATTCATAAAATTCCATTAATAAAAATAACATTAAACATTACATTAATTAAAAAAAAAAACTAACATATTACAATAATTAAAATAAAAAACATTACATTAATTAAAAATGCTAGACTACTCCCGAAGAGGACCAAATTTTTGGTAGAGGTGCTCGGTGAGATCATTGGTAAGCCGATGGTGTTTTTTTTGATCTCTCAAGTCGGCATTCCGTTGCATAAATTGCCGAAAGCAGATCGGAGTTGTCCGCAAGTGTACCCCGCTACTGGACGGAGAGTCGGAGTCCTCTCTCCAATTCTCCACATCTTCCCGCTCGTCTTCGATGATCATGTTGTGCAAAATAATGCACGCGAACATGATGTTTCGGAGATGCTTCTTGTACCAGCACCGACCCGGAGCGCGGATTATTCCCCATCGGGCTTGGAGCACTCCAAAGGCTCGCTCTATGTCCTTTCTGGCAAACTCCTGCATCTTCTTGAACCTCGCCGTCTTTAGGTCGGTTTCAAGCCTCGGCGATTTGATCAAGGTAGGCCAATAAGGGTAGATCACGTCGGTCAAGTAGTACCCCTTGTCGTAGCGGTGTCCGTTGACGGTGAAGGTGCACGGTGGAGCTCTATCCTCAAGCACATCGGTGAACAAGGGCGACTGGTTGAGGACGTTGAGGTCGTTGTTGGAGTCGGCAACCCCAAAAAAGGCATGCCAGATCCACAAATCCTACGACGCCACCGCCTCCAAGATTAAGGTAGGCACGCCGTGATCGCCGCGAGTGTGGACACCTGCCCACCCTTTTGGGCAGTTCCTCCATTCCCAGTGCATGCAATCCAGGCTCCCGAGCATCCCTGGAAACCCATGCCGCAACTCGTGCATTTGGAGCAGACGCGCAGTGTCGGCAGCGTTGGGCTTCCTCAAGTACCGCTCGCCGAAGAGGTCGATGATTGCCCGGCTAAATTTTTTGAGGCAAAGCCGGCCCGTGCTATCTCCGATTTTCAGATACTCGTCGAACGAGTCGGCAGCACCACCGGTCGCCAGTTGTCGCACCGCCATCGTGCATTTTTGCACCGCTGTTAGCCCCCATCGCCCGAGTGCATCTTGTCGATGCGTGAAGAAGTGGACGTTTTCCTCCAACGTCCTGCAGATGCGCAAGAACAGATGCTTGTGCATCCGAAAACGACGTCGGAAAAACTGCTCGCCGTAGGTGGGGTGGTCGGCAAAGTAATCGGCGTGGAGGATCGCACACGCCGCTTCTCGGTCGCGGTCGACGAAGTCTCGCGCCCGCTTCTTCTTCTTTTTTTGCTCCGCTTGGTGTGCACGCATGTAGCGATCCACGTCCGCCATCATCTCCAGCACCTCGTCGTCGATGCCGCCCTCGACATATTCCTCCGACGAATCGGAAAAAATAAATTCCTCCGATGAAGACATTTTTTTAGGTTGAATTTGAGAGAGAAAGAGGATGATAAAATGGTGTGAGATATATGAGGGGGTGTGGTGGTATTTATAGATGAAGAAAATTAAAATAAAAAAAATTAATTACGGCATAGCCGTTGCCGCAACGGGCAAAATTTTTCGAATATATACGTTAGGCACGTGCAATGCACGCGCTGTAAATTTTTTTTTTTTCCCTCCACCCTCGCGCGTGACGAGCACGCGCCGGACTCGAGCTCGTCTCGAGCGCTCGGGCACGCCTCGAGCTCGTGCCGTCTGCCACGCGGGGTGCTCGAGCCACCCCCTGCTCGATGTAGTCTCGAGCACCCCCGCTCGATGAGCGTTGCAGATAGCCTAATCGAAGACAATCGAAATATATTGTCACCGAATATATCAATATTGGATTATTTATTTTGATGCGTTTCTTCTGTTTGGACTTGAGTATCTTCTTTTGTACCCATTTACGAAATAACTAGCGTATAATCGGTTAAAAACGATAAGAAATTATATAAAAATCAATAAAATTATTAGATAATATTAATATATAATAGATTAAGAAAAATATTAATTATTAATTATTTTAGGGCTAAACCATTCGATTATACAATCTATTAAACTTTCTTAGAATTTATATGCTTTTGAACACATCTCAAATTCAATTAAAAAGTAATTTTACTATATATTTACGTTTGAAACCCATATAGTTATGTCTATTAAAAACTATAATCTAATATATTCTCATTCCTTTGGATAATTTTCAAAGCTCTATTTTTCTACAAAACCGATATGACAAATATATATTTGTCTCTCAAAGAGACTGTCCAACGTCAATTTGTTTGAAAATTGAGCTTAATCATTTTCATTACAAATACTTCTTGTCACACATTGATTTAGAAAAGAAAATTAATTTTGGAGATTGTTTATAAGATTGAAGTAATCCTAAATACCCTAAATTATGAGTTTAACATAAGATTAAGAAAGAAAGAAAAAAAAAAGTTGAACCACCGCTTAGCAATCATCCCGTCTACCCCTACGGTTCCGACGCGAAACTGGCCATTGACTACAATACTGATTTTATATTATATAAATAAAAATCTTCCAAATATATTCACAGAAAAATTAATGATGATATTGTTGGATTTGAGGTGTTGCTGCTCAAGAGGTGATACTGTTCGAAGATGTTGGCAAAGTTTATGTAGCCAAAAGTACAACTGAAGTGTCGAAGCCGCTGCGTAGAACAAACTCTGTTATGTGTGCTTCAGTCTGTGCTAAGGGAACCTGGAACAGTCTGGCAGAGACTTACCTTATCGGTGCGGATTTTGCGGGATCTTTTCCAAGTATATGATAGATGCGGACAAGATACATATCAAGCAGATAAGAGTCGTGTTCCCCAAGCCTTATCCTCACAAGGAAAGAAGATCTAAAGAGATATACATGATGGAGAAGAGATCTAGGGTTTCGCCTATATATATTCGACATCTATATTGTAAGGAGTGGCTGCCGCTGTTTTATTGTTTCAGTGCTTATACTTTCTTGAGAGTATTGTATTGTGAGAGCACGAATTATTGTGAAAGTTTATCTTTGATAAATTAGTTCCTAAAGAGAGTTAAGGGTCGAACTGGCGGTTCGGACTTAGGTTGAGCGATTGTATATCGTCAATCACGAATTCACGTGACGTTAGGAAGAGGGTGAGCGAAATGGTAGCATAAGGTGGTGACCTGTATGTGTAAGATCCTCTGTAGCCATTTCTTCTAATAGTGGATTGGTTCTCTCTTAGGCAAAGGCCCCCCAGACGTAGGTTGCAAAACCGAACTGGGTTACCATATCGTGAGTCTTTTATTTCAGTACAGTTTATTGTTTCTGTTACACTGTCTGTGCTAAGTTTTTCAGTAACGCAAATAACTTTATATGTGTAAAGTATACGTTTAGATCTAACAATTGGTACCAGAGCGGTACACCGATCTTACAGGTGTTGATCTTGGGACAAACATCTAAACGTGTTGCTGCGTTCGTGATAAGACACAATGACTTCCACAGGTGGCAGTTCGATGACGAAACCACCAATTCTTGATGAATCCAACTATGGATATTGGAAGATTCGTGTTTATCCTATTTTTGGTCTTATTTTGCATATATTTTTAGGTGTGTTTTTTATGATAATTCGTTTGGGTTTTATTGTTCTAAGTTAAAAATGGCACTAATGCTTCGTTTGAGTATTTTGAGTGAAAGTGTAGGTTTTGAACCGGAATTGCAAGTTTTAAAGAACAATGTAAGCTCAATCCGATTTTTGGAACGAAGCGGTATAAGGAGAGTAGAGCTGAAGTAGAGGGCAGAGCTCTCTGCATAACCAGAGCTCCCTGCTCGTTTGTTCATTGCGCGTCCAGCAAGTGGAGGCAGAGCTCCCTGGTCATACCAGAGCACCCTGCCCTGTCCATTAATTATTGGTGTAGGACTTAAGGACAGAGCTCCCTGGTCATACCAGAGCTCCCTGCCCAGGGTCACTTAAAGCTGCGTGAGATAATGAGAAAGAGACGGCTGTTTTTCCTTTTTAAAAATTAGATTTTAGGTTGACTTTTTGGATTTGGTTTTGGGAGATTTTCTCGTTCTCCTCGACAGGAAAAAGACGGCTGATTCTTTTTGGGATTTGGGGAATTAGTTTTTTTTGCTTTCGAAGGTTTTGATCGCTTAACACGAAGAAGACGGAGGCAGGATTTTATTTCTTTTTCCTTGATTAGTTTTTGGCTTCTGCTCTTTCAATTATTGTAATTTCGTTCCGGATTCAAGAACAACACCACCACGGATTTATTGTGAGATTCTATTTTAACGTTTATTATGCAATTTCCATTGAAGTTTGTGAGTTCTTAATTCTTGTCTTTATTTTCTTCTGCTTTAATTTCTTTTGGATTAATTTCGTTGCGTTTATGCTAGGATTAGAGATTATTATTTCAGAGATTAGATTAAATTTCAATTCTTGCCTAGGTTTAATTCATGGTTAATTTCTCCTTTCAATTTGCGTCTAAGTTTAATTCGTTTTAGATTTTATTTCAATTCTTGTCTAGATTAATTTATGCTTAGTTATTTCTTCCGCCTAGTAATAAACAATCAAACCCTCGATTTTATTGCTTTCTTTTCTTTTCAGTTTGCGATACAGATAATTTCCATGCTAAGTTTTCCTTGTGAGACGATACTTGGGTTAACTTGCTTAATCTACAAAGAACACGTTTAATTGCGTGCAACTTATGATTAAAATAGTTGAAACAAATTTGGCGCCGTTGCCGGGGAAAGCTTTAGGCGATTATTTGTGTTGCATTGTTTTTATTTTTCTTTTTATTTTTGTTTGGTTATTTTTATCTCTCCGGTGCGTGTAATCTGTTTGTTAGTGTTGTGTATGCGAGGTCGCAGAAGAAACGCAGTTCTGGAACAAGCAAGGGAGGTAACCGAACCGTTATTTAACGAAGTTGAAGAAGAAGCTTTGTTGGGGAATTTATATTGTGATTCCAAAGAAGAGCTTCAGTTGAATTGCCAAGGAAACATGACAACTGGAGAAAATCAGCTCATGGGAGAATACTCCCGCCCTGTTATTGAGGCCACGATGTCGGCAATTGTCCTCCCCACTGGCGTAAGGAATTATGATTTGAAGCACAATTACTCTAGCATGCTTCCAACTTTTCACGGCATGCCCAATGAAGATGCACTCCAATTTGTTCGTGAATTCTGCTCGATAGTGCAAATTTTTCCTCTTTCAGACCTTACAGAGGATCAATTAAGGCTCAAGTGCCTGCCATATACCTTGAAGGATCGGGCTCGGACGTGGCTCCTATCGTTACCGTCCAATTCTATAGACTCTTGGAAGGATGATTGTGAAAAGTTTATGCTGAAATTCTACCCCAATCACAAGACTCAGGAGATTCGTAATTAGATTATGAATTTCACGCAAGGAACCAATGAGCCTTTCCACGAGGTATGGGAGAGATTTCAAGAGCTCCTTCGTCAGTGCCCACATCATCAGTTGTCTTCGATTATGGTCAGCCAATTCTTTTATGATGGGCTGCTTCAGAATACGCAGTTCATGGTGGATAGTACTGCAGGGGGTAACATCGCCAAGAAGACTCCCGCGGAACTCAACCAGATTTTTCAGACTTTAGCAGACAACTCACAACAAAAGTCGATCCGTTGGAGAAGAGTTGAAGCCAGTGCAGTGGCACCGAATTATGAGCTACAGAAGCAGCTAGCAGGGATGATGAGGGAGTTGCAAGAATTGAAAATGAATAAATTTGTTGCCTCTCCACCTCGACCGAAGTCGGTTAGACGTGAAATGATTCCTGAGCCATGCGACATTTGTGGGGAGCTGGGACATAATCCTGAGGAGTGCCAGAGAATGGAAGAGCTGACATATGAAGGAGGAACAGAAGTGTATGCTACACAGGGATATCCTCCACGACAACAGTTTGATCAGGGCCAAGGATCCAATCAGAATCAGCGACAGCAGAGCTCGGGATGGCAAAATAAGTCTAACGCTGGGTGGAGAAATCAGAATCAAGGACAGGGATATGGAGGAAATTTTCAAGATCGTCGTCCTCTACAACAGTTCACTCAGTATCCTCCACAACAGTTTAATCAGTTTGCTACCCAGCAACAGTGGTACCCACAGCAACAACAGAATTTTAACTCTCAGTGGCAGAATCCAATACAGCAAACTCAGTTCCAACAGGGGCCATCGCAATTTCAACGCCCACTGCCGCCTCCTGCTCAAAGGAACCAATTCGAAGACAATTTTAATGCATTTATGCAAGAGAGCAGACATGCGAGAGAAGCTCAAGATGCTACCATCAAACGTCTTGAGACAGCTGTGGGACAAGTTTCTGGAACTGTTAATCAGATGCAGCAGCAACAACAGGCCGGGAAAATTTCGAGTCAAGGTCAACAACCACATCAGGTTCAAGCTATTACTGTTCTACGAAGTGGAAGGCTTGTTGATAATAAGGTGGAAGAACGGTCAACAGTGCAGAAGCGACCAAGAGTTGAGGCAGAAAAGGAGCAACCAGAGGTTAAATTGCACAAAGCAGTGAATCCTTACAGGCCACCACTCCCTTTGCCTAGCCGGTTAAGAAATGAGAAGCAAGATACGCAGTTTTCATATTTCTAAGACTTGCTCTCCAAGGTGAATGTTAATCTGCCACTACTAGAGGTTATCAAGAATGTACCTGCTTATGTGAAGTTTTTCAAGGAGTTGGCCTCAAATAAGAGGAAGTTTGTGGAGAACGAGCCGGTTTTGATATCTGAGAGTGCAAACTCGATCATGCAACAACCTCTTCCTCTCAAACAGCAAGATCCAGGGAGTTTTGTGATCAAGATAGCCATGGGGAATGGAAAGGAAGCATCCAGTATGCTAGATTTGGGAGCAGGGATTAACTTGATGCCATATTCTGTCTTTTAGAAATTGGAGCTAGGGGAATTGAAGCCCACACGTATGTGTTTACAGCTTGCTGATCGTTCTGTTTGCCATCCTAGGAGAGTTGTTGAAGACATTCTGGTCCGAGTGGAGAATTGATTGTCCCTGTAGATTTTGTAGTTTTAGACGTTAAGGATGTACCGGATAATGGAAGGGAGCATACACTATTTCTAGGAAGACCCTTCATGGCCACTACGAATACTTTGATTGATGTAAAAAATGGCATCATCAAGATGTCTGTGTTTGGAGAGACGGTGTCTATTAATGTGCATGAGAATAAGGATTTCCATATGGAAAATCAAGCTATGGCAGTATGTGTAGGGCCAGCTGATGAGAAAGATTGGACACAAAAGGAGCTCGAGGCAGAAGACCGAGTTGATCAGTCAGTTGCAGGTACAGTTGATAAACCACTGGAAATTGAGAGTGCCCGGGCAGAAGAAGAGGTTCAGAGGGAGCCGAAGAATCTTTCTATTATCTCGCCCGATTCCATTGGGACGAGATAAAAAGTGTGCCCTCGAACAATGCAAAGATTCCATGTTCGCTGTCTGACAAAGGCTGTCTGGGCCCGTATCCGACTGCGGTTCCGGCGCTCTATACTTCGCCAGCGCATTAGTGTTTTGCCTCAACATTTCCGTCTTGTTCTTGGTTCGGTGCCTGATATTCCCGTCCGAGTTCATCGTTTCATTGGAGTTCAATTTTGTCGTTCTCGTGTGCTGCATGTTTTAGTTCACTTTGGCGATTCTGACATGGTTCGAACTAAGAAAGTGAAAATTATTGCCGACACTTCTACTGCTGTTTCACCACCGGAGGCGGTGATGAAGGATGCTCCATCACCATTACCTGATCCATAGTGATTCTTCACTGGTATTTTGTATATTTTCTTTTTCTTTTTCTTTTATTTTGTGGTGGTAGTATGAAACTAGATGAGCTCATTGGATCTTTAAGAACCTTTGAGATGGGGAAGAAGAGTGAAAGCGCTGAAAGGAAAGGAGTTTCCTTTCAAGCTCACAACTGGCATCCTGAGGCGCCGACTGTGCTAAAAGAAGAAATAGCAGTTGTTGAAGCAATGGCCCTTGTCACAAAGTCATTCAAGAAGGAGTTCAAGAAGTTTGCCAAACGAGGGCTTGACAAGAAGAAAGGAAGTAAATCAGAATCCAGTCAATTGGATAAGGAAGACTCCCAGTCCACTCCAAAGACTGGACCTCAATGTCATGAGTGTCATGGCTATGAACACTTCAAGCGTGAATGCATCAACACAACGCGGAGGCAAGGCAAGTCATATGTTGCCACCCATAGTGACGAGGATACAGATGATAGTGAGAGTGATACTGATGAAAAGGTTGCTCATGTTGCAATATCTGTGATACAGCCATCCATTTCTGTGCCTGAGTCAGTGCCCACTAGCAAGAACAATCCAGTGGATGAAGAAAGTGATGCAGACAGCGTGGATGAGGAGTTAATGATTAAGAAATATGAATACCTGATCATTAAGTGTGATGAAGTTGGAAGAATCAACTTAACCCTCAATGCCCAAATTGAGGAAGTGACGAAGGAAAGAGACAATCTGAAAGTACTGAATATGTCTCTGCTCGATCAAAACAACATGCTTCTTCACAAGATGGATCAGATGGATAAGTTTGTTAAGATGATGAATGGTGATGCAACTTCCAAGCTTGATAAAATAATTGAAGCTGGACAGAGCTCAACTAGCAAATCTGGTTTAGGATTCCAAGGAAAGCAGTGAGTGGCTGTCGAAGACAAGGAGAAGAAGGTGAATTTTGTTCCTCAACACAAGAAATCTCAGAAGAATCCAGCCCCCAAGTCAAATCATTCCAACAATAGGAGGCAAAAGAGAATTCCTCAAAGGAATCTGCAGAAGCAGACACAGACGCAGACACATGTGTCAAGGAGTGTTCTAAGAAATCAGAATCATCAGTTCAGGAGGGGACAACCGCCACAACAAGAAGAGTTGTTCAGACCAGTCTGCCATTATTGCGATCTTCCTGGACACATAAGGCCACACTGCAGATATTATCTTGGTGACAGAAGAAGGATATTTCAATCTAGAAACAACTACACTGCATATGTTGCTCTAACATCTCTTTGGGCTCGAGCGGATAACAGGTGGTACATGGACAGTGCTTGCTCCAAGCACATAACAGGAAATCCTAATTTCTTGACCAATATTGTCGATGTCTTCGATGATCACGTTACCTTTGGAGATGGAAATCAAGCCACAGTGATTGGGAAAGGAATTCTAAACATACCTGAAATGCCGTCTCTACGGAATGTGTATTTGGTTGATGGACTTAAGGCCAATCTTCTCAGTGTTGGTTAAATATGCGATGAAGGATACAAAGTGATATTCGACGAAAGTACATGTCAAGTAGTGAAGAATGGAGCTGAGTTTATGACTGGTCGCAGATCTCATGATAAGTGTTATCTTGTCACACCCACACATGTCTGTATGCAAGTTAGTGCTGGAATGACGGAAACCTGGCACCAGAAATTAGGACATGCGAGTTTGAGGAGCATGAAGAAACTTCTGAATGCTGATGCTGTTTGAGGAGTCCCTAAGCTGGAGATTGATGATAAGGTTGTGTGTGGGCCTTGTCAATTGGGAAAACAAATTGAGGTGGGACACAAGAAAGTTCGAAGCATCACCACCTCTAACATTCTGGAACTAATGCATATGGATCTAGTTGGACCAATGCCTACTCAAAGTATAGCCAAGAAGGAGTTTGTTCTTGTATGTGTTGATGACTATTCAAGGTTCACTTGGGTGGAATTTCTCCGACACAAATCAGAAGCCTTTAAAAGCTTTAAGGACTTGTGCATTCGCGTAGAATTGGAGAAGGATCTTCCCTTGAGAAGAATAAGGAGCGATCATGGTGGAGAATTTCAAAGTGAAGATTTCATCACTTTCTGTGCTGAAAAGGGGATAGCACACGAGTTTTCAGCCCCAAAGACACCTCAACAAAATGGAGTTGTTGAGAGAAAGAACAAGACTCTACAAGAAATGATGAGAACCATGCTCAAGGCGCATGATGTAGCTGACAGATTTTGGGCTGAGGCGATGAATACGGCATGCTATATTGTGAATCGAGTCTATCTTCGTCCAAAGACAAATCAGACTCCTTATGAAATCTGGAAGGGAAAAAAGCCCAACCTCAAACATCTTCATGTGTTCGGGACAGTGTGCTATGTTCTTAATGACATAAAATACACTCAAAAGCTTGATGATCGAGGTCTTGAAGCTATATTTATGGGATATGCTCGTGACAGCAGAGCATTCAGAATCTATGTCAAAGCAAACAAGACTATCATAGAGTCTATCAATGTGGTCTTCACTGATTCTACAGACGTGGAAGCAGAAGAGGAGGCACAACTGCTATTACTTGTGCCAGAGTCTGTGCCAACATCCTCAAATACACAGACCGGATCCACTGACACGTCCACTGATTCCGTCAAAGTTGAAACTCCATCTGACTCCACCTCACCAGGTCCATCCAGAAGACTATCTAAGTATCATCCACTAACAAATGTCATTAGAGATGTCACCGGAGGAAGATTAACTAGAAACGTAGCAAGAGACTACAAACATATGGTGGCAAACGTTGCATTCATGTGCTATGTCTCTAAAGTTCTTCCAAAGAATGTCAAGGAGGGCTTATTGATTGAAGATTGGATTGCCTCCATGCAAGAAGAATTGCTCCAGTTTGTCCGTTGCAATGTTTGGTATCTTGTGCCACGTCTCATTGATGTGCATGTGATTGGAACGAAATGGATTTTTCGCAACAAAACAGATGAGATGGAGAAGATTATTCGTAACAAGTCAATATTAGTAGCTCAAGGATATTCTCAAGAGGAAGGTATTGATTATGAAGAGACTTTTGCTCCGGTCACTCGTTTAGAAGCAGTTCGATTACTTCTTGGAATGGCATGCTGCATGAACTTCAAGCTATACCAAATGGATGTTAAGAGTGCCTTTCTCAATGGTACTCTTCAAGAAGATGTGTACGTGGAACAGCCTCCAAGCTTTGTCGATCCAGAATTTCCCAATCATGTCTACAAGTTGAACAAGGCGCTTTATGGTTTGAAGCAAGCACCTTGTGCTTGGTATGATAGCTGTCCAAGTATCTCATCTCCAAAGGATATGTTCGTGGAGGATCTTATAAGACTCTTTTCTATAAGAGTAATTCGGAAGGTATCATCATTATTCAGATTTATGTTGATGATATAATTTTTGGCTCTGTGTCTCAGGATCTGATCCAGGAATTTGTGGGACACATGACAAAGGAGTTTGATATGAGTCTTTTTGCCGAATCGCATTATTTTCTGGGACTACAAATCAAGCAATCCGAGGAGGGGATATTTGTGACTCAATCAAAGTATGCTCGGAGCTTAGTGAAGAAATTTGGACTAGAAAATGCCAAGGTGCGTCGCACACCTATGTCAACTTCAATCAAGCTTAGCAAGGACACAGAAGGTGCTTCTGTAGATCAGTCTCTATACAGAAGTATGATTGGAAGTTTGCTCTACTTAACGGCCAGTAGACCAGACATTAGCCACAGTGTCGGAGTTTGTGCCAGGTCCCAGGCGGATCCTAAGGAGAGTCATCTTCTAGCTGTGAAGAATATTATCAAGTATGTTCGAGGAACCAGTGATTTTGGTATTTGGATGACTAAGGACAGCACCACATCCTTAGTGGGGTACAGTGATGCGGATTGGGCAGGTAGCCCAGTAGGAAGAGCACATCTGGAGCTTGTTTCTTCTTTGGCAACAATCTAGTATCCTGGCACAGCAAGAACCAGGTGAGCGTGTCTCTGTCCTCAACTGAAGCTGAATATATTGCTGCAGGATCAGCTTGCACTCAACTCATGTGGATGAGTCAAATGCTTGAAGATTATGGAGTGCCCTTCGAGTCATTTACCCTTTATTGTGACAAGAAAAGTGCAATTGATAACTCGAAGAATCCTGTGCACCACTCTAAGTCGAAGCACATTGACATTCGCCATCATTTCATAAGGGAGTTGATTGAAGAGAAGATACTCAACATGGAGTTTATGCCTACGGAGAAGCAATTGGCTGACTTGTTCACTAAGGCATTGGATGCAGCGAGGTTCGAATCTCTTCGAGCTTCATTAGGTGTTTGCTCTCTCTAAACTCTCTAGAGAGACCTCGTGCTTGTGGTCTTTTGAACAAGCACAATGTATATGTACATTATTTTTTGGTTTTCTTGGTATTTTTCGTTTTTCTGTGTGTTTCTGTGCCAGGAATTTTGGGCACAACCAATGGCACACGTAGTATGCTGGTGCTGACAAGGGCTGACGTCATCTCTGCAGCCTTTCAACGGCTACTTTCTGTGTTGAACTCTGCAACTTCCAAGTGTAGGCAACGGATGTTTAACATTCAAATTTGAACATTGGAGATAAGGATCTCTTCAAATCTTGATATATATTTCATCTCCTATTTTATAGGGATTTATTTTCATACATATCTTTGTAGAGAGAGAAATCCACCGTCTTTGTGCTTATATATATCGATTTCTTCTGCATTAAGATTTCACAAATCTTTGCTTAGCTTTGAAGTCTCTCTCTCTCTCTCACACAAAGATCTCTGCTGTGTTCGTATATTGTTGTTTAATATTCATCATGTCGGATGGAAGCCGTTCAACCCAACATCTCTCTGATGATTCCAGAGATGATAATGTTCCTATCTCCCGTCTCTATTCTGGCGATGGTAAGAAGAAGAAAGGAAGTCTTCCCCAACCTCATGCCATGGGAATCGTTGACTACTCCGACTCTGGATCAGACTCCGGAGAGAAGGATCCTTCTACAACTCCTCCAAAAGAGAAGCCTTCTCCTGCTAAGTCCTCCTCGCCGGTGAAGACAGTTACTGAGTCACCGTCAAAGCACTCTCCCCCTCCGGAGAAACAAACTGTAGAGGACTCCGCATCTGAAACGGAATCTAGTGAGAAGGAACAAGCACATGTTCATGTTGCTGCCATGAAGAAGAAGATTACTCCATCCAAGTCTTCTTCCTCGAGATCAATTCTTCGGCAACCTGCACCTTCTGTCGGAGGCTCTTAATCTGCTCCCGATCAAGCTATTATTCCTCCTGTGATTCCTGTGTTCCAACATGCTGAGTAGGAAGCCACGACTGTTAATAAGGAGGCTGATATTGATGAAGCAGCACTTGATGAGTTTGTAGCTGAACTTGAAGAAAATCCTGCTGAGGAGTCTGTGCCAGCAGCAAAGAAGCAAAGAGCTTCCAAAAGACGTCTTCGCAAACTCTTTGACCCTCCAAGGAAGAAAGTCAGAATTGAGGAAACTCCTCTAACCATCAAGGAACCTGCTGCAACCCTCACTACTCGAACTAGGGGTCAACTTGCTAAGAAAATTGTTGCTACCCGTGAAGCCAAGGGTAAAGGGAAGGTTGGAGAATCTTCCAAGAAGAAGAAGAAGGCTGTCTCTAAGCCAAAGAAAGGTGTGGATCCCAATCAGCCCATTGATGTTGAGTCTGGGCCTGATCATGTGTTGGAGAGTGATGCTGAAAATTCTGAGCACGAAGTATCTCGTCAGGGTGTATCATCTGCTACTCAAGTTAGAAGATCAACAGCTGAGGTCATTCAGAGATCATGCTCTCAGATTCAAATCTGATGAGCAAGCTGAAGCGTGGAATAATGTGATCCACAGGAAGCTGGTCTATGAGCAACCTGTGAAGAAGGAAGATCTGGAGGGAACTGGCCTGGATAAGCTGCTCGAGGACGCTAAGTGGGATCAGACTGTTTTGCCTGTTCGTCGGTATGTGCGAGCGGTTGTCCTGGAATTCTACTGCAACATGTCCAAGAGTATTACTGACCCTTCATCTCGCTATCATTTCAAATCATACATTCGAGGAAGGTACATTAATTTCTCTCCTGCTGTTATCTCTGCATTTGTTGGGCGTGATAATCATGGAGTGCAAGAGGAGGATGTGTCTTTGGACACAATTGCAAGTGAGATCACGCACGGGGTGTATCGAACGTGGAGGAAGAACATGTCCATCAGCTCTTCTATGTTGTCACATAAGTATGCGATCTTGCATAAGATTGCAGTCAGAAATTGGTGCCTCACCTCACACACTGCGACAGTAAGCCAAGAAACAACAAGGGTGTTGTACGGGATAGGGCGCTTCAAGCCCTTCGACTTTGGACGTTTGGTCTTCGACCACGTCACTCAACACGCTGGAAATCTGACGAAGCCTAAGGCTCTAGGCTACCCTGGTTTAATCTTTGGTATTATCTCTTCGCAATTTCCTGATGTGATGCAGGTGGGAGAGCAGTTTGAGCGCACTCCAAAGAGCATTGTCATCCATGACAAGCTATTCAACGAGGCTGTTCATCCCAAGGACATCGAGGGTCCCTCTGTCCGTATTGTGGAACGGAAGAAGCCAACATCATCTGTGACAGCGCCTGTGCTGAGTGAGCCTAACCTCAGGGCTATTTCTACAGGGATGCTGTGAGAGCTGGAAAGGGAGTACAACTCCATTCTGTTCCAGATGAAGAAGCTTCGCATGCGCAAGAATGAGATTGCTGCATTACTTAATGATGCCAAAGCAGTCTTTGCTGGAGGAGAAGCTGTGCCATCTGGATCGGCGGCACGTGATGCAGAGTCTGTGCCAGAAAATAATGATGATGTTGAAGATGATGATGCAGAGGATGAAGATGCAGCTGATGATGGTGATAAGGCTGAGGATGCTGAAGAGGACTTGGGTGATGAAGATACCCAAACTGATGAGGAAGAAGAAGATCTCCAAGCCTCAGCTCACGCTGCGAAGAAGAAAGGCTCCCAGTCTTTCTGAAGATTGGATGGAAGACCCCCCTACTTTGTCATTTCTGCCAGACAAAAAGGGGGAGTAGAAGAAAATTTGAAGTTTTTGTATTTATTTTGGTTTTCTGGTTGTTTTTGTTGGTAGTGTCTGTGCCAATTTTTGCGCAGACTTAGTTTTTGGTTCCAAGGAGTTATTCCCTCTACTCCTTGATGTTTTTGATGGACAAATATTATAAGCTCCCAGTTTATTACTTATGGTTTTAATGGTGTTCTTTGGTATTGTGTTGAAGATCATCCGCTCGATGATTGAAGATTTACTTGGTGATCGGTTTACTCCATGCCTTGCTTAAGGGGGAGTTTCAACACAGATTTCTCCAATTGCTAGTTGGAGGGGGAGCTTTGGCATACTTCATACAAGTTCGGTCTTGGAGGATTTGGAGGTATGTTTGATTATTTTCTTGATGATTGGTTTTGTCTACATAAATGCCAAAGGGGGAGATTGTTGGATTTGAGGTGTTGTTGCTCAAGAGGTGATACTGCTCGAAGATGTTGGCAAAGTTTATGTAGCCAAAAGTACAGCTGAAGTGTCGAAGCCGCTGCGTAGAACAAACTCTGTTATGTGTGCTTCAGTCTGTGCTAAGGGAATCTGGAACAGTCTGGCAGAGACTTACCTTATCGGCGCGGATTTTGCGGGATCTTTTCCAAGTATATGATAGATGCGGACAAGATACATATCAAGCAGATAAGAGTCGTGTCCCCCAAGCCTTATACATGATGGAGAAGAGATCTAGGGTTTCGCCTATATATATTCGACATCTATATTGTGAGGAGTGGCCGCCGTTGTTTTATTGTTTCAGTGCTTATACTTTCTTGAGAGTATTGTATTGTGAGAGCACGAATTATTGTGAAAGTTTATCTTTGATAAATTAGTTCCTAAAGAGAGTTAAGGGTCGAACTGGCGGTTCGGACTTAAGTTGAGCGATTGTATATCGTCAATCACGAATTCACGTGACGTTAGGAAGAGGGTGAGCGAAAGGGTAGCATAAGGTGGTGACCTGTATGTATAAGATCCTCTGTAGCTATTTCTTCTAATAGTGGATTGGTTCTCTCTTGGGCAAAGGCCCCCCAGACGTAGGTTGCATAACCGAACTGGGTTACCATATCGTGTGTCTTTTATTTCAGCACAGTTTATTGTTTCTGTTACACTGTCTGTGCTAAGTTTTTCAGTAACACAAATAACTTTATATGTGTAAAGTATACGTTTAGATCTAACAGATATTTGTTTTCTTTTTTACTTAAAATTAATATTTAATTATATAAATAGCTATCTTCCAAAAATATTCACACAATATTCAATAAATAAAAATTTATATTATAAATTGTAGTATTATATAGATAATCATCTTCCAAATATATTCATAGAAAAAATAAATGATGACATTCGTTTTCGTTTTTACCAGCGTCGAGAAGAACTTTTTAACTGAGAATATAACTTCAAGAATAAATTAGTCATTTAATGTAAAAATTAATTCATGGATAACGATTATAGATTTTAGAAACTACATGAAAAAAATGCATGTATTGAGAAATTTCCCGAGTTGAGGTAACCGTCAGTTGGGAATTGGCCCATCTACAAACACAGTTTCAGGTCAGAATCGACCCGTTGACCACGATTTTGATTTTTAAGTTCATAATTTATAAAAATTCGTTTAGAATTTATATAGACCCAATTTAAAAAAAAGTAATTGTATTATTCGTTCTCGTCTTAATTGTATAATAATATTTACTAATTACGATTATAAATTATGCAAAGTTGGTAACTCAACTACAAACAACATAAAAATAAATTTATAGATGACGATTCTAGATTTTAGAAAATACATGAAAAAAATGAATAAAATAAATAAATAAATAAAGAATGAAAATGTGCTACGTGGGATCCCGAGTTCAGGTACCCGTCAGTTGAAAATAATTGCTCCCTCTACGTAATTAATTGAGAAATTAAAAATTAATTAATTTTTTCATCAAAATAAATAAAAAATTATTATACTATTTCAAAAATTAATTGGGTCAACCGATAAATAAACCAAATTATTTTGGAACCATTTATTCGGTGAACTAATAAATTAGGTCCCTACAAAAAATAATTATTTATTCAGCCAACTAATAATTTGGCCAAATGTAATTAAAATAAATTATAAAAATATAATTATTTATTCGGCTGATAAATAAATAAATTGAGCAAATAAAACTGATGGAGAAAAAGATACGAAAATTTACATTGTTGATTCTAGGTATTTATAAGCTTTTCAACATGTAAAGTTTGATTGAAAAACCGATGTGGGACACAAAATTTTAGTAGATATTTAAAATATATTATTTTACATTTAAAAATTTAAAAATTTGAGAATTAAGATAAATAAGAATGGAGGATAAAGAGCGATGCCTCATTGATAATCATGATTTTTTATTTTTTTTTTATAACTTTCAAATAAGAAAAAGGTCGGATTACATATTTTCTGCCAAAAAGGAAAAATCTCTATACCCCTTGCCAATCTCGATTGTCACTTCATGTATGTCTTTATCAATATGATTATCCGTTTTAGTTTTAATAACAGAGATAATGTATTATAAACATTGATGTCGAAAAGTTGGGTAAAGAATGTGGAGAGATCGAAAATTATATTATTGCCTAGGAGAAAACTTTGGTGCAGATCTATGCACCGTGGAAATGGATCCCGCCCTGATCTGACCTGTCCATGCGCTCCGTCCGACCCGTGCGTGAGGTCCAAGTGCCACGCGTGTACCTCATGCGTCCCTTTTTTTTTCTTTTTTTTTTTTAAAAAATTTTCAGATTTTTTTCCCGATAGTGCTTTCGGCTCCAATTTTACGGCCCCGCCTTCGTTTCGATTACTAAAATAAAGATAATCGGCGGGCAACAATTTCGATTTTTTCGACTCGCTCCGAAGTCTTCGGCTCCCCTCGTTCTAATCTTGACCAAAAAAGAAGCGGTAAAAAAAAAAAAGGTAAAAAAAACTGAAATTAGGTACTACTACGCATATATTCAAAGACCCCAAATATACACTAGTAGTTCTTTTTTGAATTACAAAGACCCCAAATAGCACATATTTTCAAGTGGAAAAATTGCAAAAGAGAGAAAAACCAAAAAGAGGGTTTAGGTAGTAGGAAGAGAATCAAGTGGGAATATGTTTTCAGGTGAGAAATGAGTATAAATTTGGACTTTTTATTATTGTTGATCAATAGCTCACATTTAACGATGCACTAAGTTACATTAATTTATGCATTAAAAGGTGTATACATGACATTTATGCAATATATAATGTGATAAAAATACATTAAAATATATTATCATTCTCACGTTCTCGTATAAAATTTATAGGTAATTTTATTCATAGCCCCCTTTTCTCTCTTTGTAGCCCCCATAATTAATTAAATAAAAATATTTAGTTATAGACATTTGTGTCCCTGTATCTCCTTATATTAACAAAACGTCTGGCCAAAAATCAAAGCTCCCACCATCCGCCATCCTTCATTGCTAAAATAAGTAATCGATTCTTAATCCGATTTATGTTATTGGTCTCCTTTATCTTGGCTTAGAGAATGACGTTTTGATTATGTATATGTACAGTAAAAGCTTGTTCCAAAATTTTCAGTGCATTTGCAATAACATGATGCAATTTAATCATCTCTTGAATGTAATCATGAAAGAATCCAAAAATAAAAAATAAAACTACAGTTTCATGATGAAGTTAATTAAGTATTAATTAATCATCTAGAAGCCTCAAAACTAATGGCTTCATCTATTTTATTACTCTTCACGAATATGTTCTATGTGGAATGTATGCAGAAAAGGTAATGGGACAATTGAAATGCATTTGCTGAACATTAAATTTCATAAGAATTTTAATCTCCAATCTATTTTAGAAAATTATCTTCGAGGGATTTTGTTGATTTTCTTCCCCCACATGTTCTTTGAATGCATATTTAAAAATCATGCCATAAGCCAACTAACAATCAGATCCCTCCCCATATGTATGAACAACGTATATAATCATGGTATGTTTGAAGAAACATTCAACTTTTTTCCAGTAAAGAATCATGGGAGACGGGGGTTATATATATGAAAGTGGAGGCTGCAGTTTAATTTTTGATTAGGATTTGTCAATTGAGAGCTATAACTATAAGGACAAAAATGTCTATTTATACATATTTTTAATTTTAATTTAATTATGAAGGCTACAAGAGAGAAAAGGGGGCTATGAATAAAATTACCCAAGATTTATTCTCTAGGGAAGTAACTAGTAAGTAATAGTAGTAACTAATAAATATACAGTCCACCAACTTCAAGAAGTCGAGTACCACTACCACAGGAAGTTCCACACGAATTAGATGAGATCCGATGTTGTCTATTTCAATTAGTTCTAACAAACAATTGAATCCAACGTCTTAAAGCTAGTATAAATTCTTTCGACCGGAGGTGGTACGGAAAAAAGTTTTAAAATTCGTATGTAATAAGTATCATGAATTCATATTAGTAGTAATTACTATTAAAATATATTATCTCTGTCCACGAAATGATTGTCAATTTTGCTATTTAAATTTGTTCACGAAATGATTGTCACTTTTACTATTTCATTCACATTTACTGTGAGAATCTTATTTCACTCAGAACAATACTCACTATTATTCACTACTACCTACCATTTTCTTAATCTGTGTCTTACATAAAATGACAACTATTTTATGGACGGAAGAAGTATAGTATATTATGGTTCAACTAAAAAAGTTAAAGCGAAAGGCAAAAGATTCAGGGTGCACGAACTTAGTCTTTAATGATGCATCTGAATGGGCAAGTACTCGTACAGCGTGTCCTAAATGCTCTGTTTTTTACTAAACAAATATCACTACATTTGTTCGTTGTTAAATGCTCTCCCGTTTCTGTTTAGTGGTATTTTTCGTCCATTTCAAAATGAGAGAAATAAGGTACAATGTGGAAAAATAGACTCAAATGATTTAATTTCAATATTTTATACTTCAACTTTTTGGATTAAGGGCTGACAGCTAGAAATTGTGAAATGTTTGTCTAAGAGCATCCACTACGAATGTCTAGTTAGATCCCGGGTCTATCACCGCGAATCGTGATTTTAATGATTGGTCGTATTAAGTAAGACTCTGGGTCTATTTTTCACAGTGATGTGATTGAGTAAGACCCCGAGTCTATAATCATTGACAATGATTGAATAAATTTTATTTTGTTATTTTTTTATTTATAATAAATTACATAAAAAATACTTTACTAAATCAAAAAAATAATAAATGACAATTTTATTGAATTTAAAAAAAATACAATAACTAAGAAAAAAAAATACAAAGACGAAAAGAAAAAAGATACAACAATTAAGAAATAAAAAAAATACAAGAACTACTATTAGAGTGGACCGAAACGTGTCCAAATCTCTTCAATCATATCGTCCATAAGACGTTCGTGTGCACGTGCATCCTGCATCCGAGCGAATCCGGCTCTCTTCGGATATGTTGGCGCCTTGAGCGTCTTCACGAAAGAGGCCCACTTCGGATGGATGTCGTCGGTGAGATAATATCCCATGTGGTGCTGGCGGTCGTTTGCAGTGAATTCAGTTGACGACGCTCACCCATTGAGGACGTCGCTAAAGAGGGGGGACAGATTGAGCACATTGATGTCGTTGAGAGAGCCGGCGACACCGAAAAAAGCATGCCAAATCCAAAAATCTTGGGAAGCGACAACTTGAAGGATGAGCGTTGGATAACCCTTTCGTCCAGTGTACATTCTTCTCCAAGACGATGGACAATTCTTCCATGTCCAGTGCATACAGTCGATGCTTCCAAGCATCCCGGGAAAGCCGTGCGTCCTCTTTGTGCAATGCAGTGATCCTGGCGATGTCAACCTCGTTTGGCCGCCTCAAATAGTAGTCTTCGAAAGCAGATTTGATGGCCCGACAGAAATTCTTGAGGATCTGATTGCCCATTATATCTCCACAGTGCAGATATTCGTCGTACTGATCGGCTGCTCCACCATTGGCGAGCTGCCTCAGAGCAACGGTGCACTTCACAAAGACGTGAAACCCCAATCTTCCAGTGGCATTCGGGTGTTGCTGAAAGAAATGCTCACGAGCCTCAAGAGTTTGAGCTATTCTCAAGAACAGGCCCTTGCTCATTCGAAACCGCCGGCGGAAGACAACATCACCCCATATAGGGTGGTTGTCAAAATAATTTCGTCGGAGGCGTTGTTCAGCCTCCTCACGATTCCGGTGCAAGTACGTCCTCGTATTCGGTTCGTCATCCGACGAATCAGACCTGTATGCTTGTTGGTAAAGCTCCATGGCTCGCTGACCCAACTCAATACGTCGGCGGCGGCGCTCCTCCTCCTCTTCATAATTGAAGCTCGCACCCGGCCAACTCATTATTTTTATTTTTAGGAAGAAAAGAGTGAATTTTCTTTTGGATTTGTATGAATGAATTTTGAAGGTGTAGAATAAATGGATGAATATTAGAATTTGGTGTGGTGTGTGAATCGGATGAAGGGGTATATATAGTGAATTTGTGCGATGTAGCCGTTGATATACCCGTTATATAGCCGTTGCACATATTTTTTTAATTTTTTTTAATCATAAAAAAAATTGCAGGGACCAATGGGGACACGTCATGTATCCCCATGTTGCTGCCTCGTCGAAGTCAAAGGCAGTGTCGATAAATGGACACCACCATCGACATAGCCTTCAACCCACCTGGAGTCGAGCACTCCACAGCGGTGTCGACACCGCCTGTGTCGAGCGGCGCTCGACATCCCGCTGTGGATGCTCTAACTCTAATACGTATAGAAATAAAGTAAAGATCGATATTTTGATCCGTATCATTCTAGTAATTAATTACTCCAAGTAATATGATGAAACATGCAACAATAAGATCCACACAGTTGGGAAGGGAAACCCTCGACTCCAGCATATTCCTGATTCTATACCATGAAGTAGAAGAATGAATCTAGACGGCAATTAACTTTTATTCTAAAGTTGTTGAAGGCACATGGAATTGCAAATAATTAATTACAAACACTTTTTTTTTTTTTTTTTTTTTTTTCCAGTATTGTGATTGATGCCAAGTAGAGCGAGCAAAATGATCGAGCCTGGCCCGGCCAGTGGGCCCAAGACCAAAGTCACAAACCGGTGCGGTTCGACCGTTCCTAATAGAAATTGAGCCATTCAAATGACAGGCATTTTAAAATATGATCTTTAATATAAAAATGATCGGGCGACAAACTTGCATCATTAGCTCGAGCCCATAAGGCTTGAATTATTTTGGCAAGATCAGACTGGCTCAAAACTCGATCGGGCCTTTATTTTGATAAAATATCTACTCAATTTTAGGTTGATCTATTCGGTTAGCGAGTCGAGTCGAGTTGAGTCGATCTGAGTTAATATTTGACGGCTGTATTGAGATGAGTGAAAAAATTGAATCTAACTTCCGAAAATGTATGCCAGCAGAGCTATTCAATGCAGCAGGTGTACGACAAATTAAGGGGTGTTATTGTATGAATAGTAGTGTAGTTTGTTAAAAAGGGTGACCAAGTTAACTTAAAATTTGGTGTCAATCTGATTTATTTTGCTGATGGCTGCTCTGTAAATGTCCAACTTCGCATGTGCTAATTTAATTAGCGGTCGCCAATTTTTCTTAAGTAAACTATTGTGCCACTTTGTTGTTTTTTGTGCTATCATTAGGTGTCCATATGATGCCACTTCAACAATTTTTTATTCAAACTTTTTCTAATTAAATTAGAGTACTGCAGGGGTTTTCTAGGAAGTTTGGACTCCCATGGATTTCAATCCTATTATATGAAGAAGATGTGCAAGTTGTAAGAGTTTTTCATGTTTATCGATCTACTATTAGAGAAGTTCATTATTAGGAAGTTTGGACTCCCATGGATTTCAAATTCAGCTTTGTTGAGGATTTTTTTTTTCTTTTGATATTTCGTAATTTATTTATACTAGTAGGAGATTACGTGCACTGTACGTATAACCTCTCATCTAACAAGATTAATTTATTATAAATAAAATATGTTTGATATAATTTTTGTAAAGTTATAAAAGCATTAATTATTGATTATATATTTATTTCAACAAAATGTTAGCAAATATGTGTAAAGAGTAGAAAAAATGAAACCAAATTTCTTATATCATATGTACGATACTCATAATAATAATCTATTTACGAATACATGTATATAGAAAAAAATAACGGAGAGATCCAGAACCTAAATTCTAGATTTAACAAGCTTATTATACCTCTCATAAAATTTTTATGCATAAATTTCTAGCTAGTGGAAAAACTCCAAAAAAAAAAGAAGAAGAAGAAGAAGAATGATCTCTAATTATTTAAGTGATCTGTGAAAAAACAAACATTCATATTAGTATATATTTTCAATTATAATGTTGTTAAGTTACTGTCATCTTAGGTTATACTTACTATGATGACTTCAATTACTATGAGATTAATTATCAAAAAATACATGACCTTTCCCTGTATTCTAGACATGATTTTTGAAATTGAAGCACAACCCAACACCCCCTCCTCCTTCTCCCTCTCTCTCACAACCACCATCACCAATATAACCTATCGTGACTACCAGCCTAGCCCTCTCTTCTCGTTTATATTTCGAAAAGTTATTTTATATAATTAAACTGGAAAAAGTCTTTAATAAATGAATACAAAAAATAAAACAACAAAAAAATAACCTATTACAATCCGACCATTTTCATTCCCAATCTATTTATTGTGAGTAAGTTACATGCATATGTGTATGGAGCTTGTAATTTATAGAGAGTAATGTGTGGCAGAATGTAATTAGGAGAAAATATGAGTTTATACGTATTGCTCAAAATAAATCCCTCTAGTTCTATTTTCCTAAATTTCCTAATATTTCTAATTTTGTTAATCCTATCTATATATTATTAAGTTGGTTCAAATATAAGAAAATATAGATTTATCAAATATTAAATTAATCAATTTTTAATTATGATAATTATTTATCATGATAATCTGAATGTTAAATAAGTTAAAAGATCCAAAAGGCCAAAATGATTATCACCTTAAAGTCTTAACTATGTTATCGTGTATTATATACAGAAAATAATTTATTCAAACTATTATTAAATTAATGAAAACAAACTAATATATATTATTAAAACAATTATGGGTAGACTTCTAATATAATTAATATTATTCAATGATAAAAATTTATATTATTGCCCTTAATATAAATATAATAAGAAGGATATATTAGGTAAATCAAATTTGAGTCAACTAGTAGAGAGGCTCTTTTAGAGTTAAGGGGTATAATTTTGAACCCCAACTTAATTTTTAATAAAAGAGGCCAACTTTCAAGCTTTTGGACAAAACTACCCTTACTACATGTTGGTATTTATTTTCCAGCTTTTTCATTTTTTTACCCCATTTCAAATCATTTCAAAGCCCTTCTTTCTCTCTCTACCTCTTCTTCTCTGCCATCTCTCTTCTTCTCCGCCAACCGCTGCCGCTCCACCAACAGCCACCGCCGTCGCTCCACCAACCACAAACCGCTGCTCCACCACCGCGCCGCCGTTGCTCCGCCACCGCTCTGCCACTCTATCCAACCACTACCACCACTCTCTATCTCTTTCTCTCTCTATATTTCTCTCTCTCTCTCTCTCTCTGTGCATATTTCTCCAACACCCACCACCACCACCCTTTCTCTCACATTGCCGCCGCTCCACCGCTGCTCTGCCACCGTTCCGCCACTCTATCCAACCACTACCACCACCACCACCACCACCCTTTTTCTCTTTCTCTCTCTTTCTCTCTCTACCTCTCTCCTTTTGTTTTCTCTCTCTAGAAAACTAGAAAACAAAAATTTTCAGATCTGAAAATTTTATGGTTTTTTGGTCAAAATTTTTGAATTTTTGAATTTCGTACGTGAAAATGATTGCATGTTGTTATAATGTTACGATATTCCCAATATCGTACTTAGTATGTTACGATTTTATAATCTCGTACATGAGCGCAACCGATTTATGGCACGAAATAAGAATGCATGTGAGTAATATGTTACGATTTATGTAAGAAGATGATTGCCATCTTGCAAATTTGTTACGATATACCCAATATCGTACTTTGTGTGTTACGATATTCCCAATATCGTACTTTTTGTGTTACGATATTCCCAATATCGTACATCGTTTGTTACGATTTCTTGTAAATTCATCGTTATTGATACGATATTCATCAATATTGTTACGATGCATGTGGGTATGTTATTACGATATTTCCAATATCGAACTTGCTATGTTACGATATTATTAATCTCGTACATGAGGGTGACCAGTTCATGGCACAAAAGAAGAATGCATGTGTGTAATTTGTTACGAGATTTGTAAAATCGTACGTGAGGGTGATTGCATATGGGTATGTTGTTACGATATTCCCAATGTCGTATTTGCTATGTGATGATTTTGTCAATGTCGTACACATTTGACACCTTTGTATCTCAAATGTTTTCAAGGTTGCGTGGACACCTGTTCGACCGGCATTGACTACATAATTGAGATATGTTTGAGATTTGAGGATAGAATGTGTGCAAAGTAGTACTTCTGTAGATACAATATTGTTAATCTCGTATGTGAATTGATGCCACGAAATACGAATTATCTATGAATGCATGTGTGTAGTTAGGGTGATTGGATGTGTGTATGTTGTTACGATATTCACAATATCATACTTGATATGTTACGATGTTGTTAATCTCGTATGTGAGGGTGACCAATTTATAGCACGAAATTCTAATTATTTGTGATTTTGTGAAAGCATATGTGTAGTTTGTTACGAGATTTGTAAAATCGTACGTGAGGGTGATTGCAAGTGTGTATGTTGTTACGATATTCCCAATATCGTACTTCGTATGTTACGATGTTGTCATACTTTATCCGTTATGATGTTGTTAATCCCGTACGTGAGCGTGAGAAATTGATGCCACGACAATACGTATTGTTTGTATTTTTGTGATTGCATGTGTGTATGTTGTTACGATATTCCTAAAATAAACCCATTTATTCCTCTTTTAAAACTTTTGATTTTGTTACGATTTTGCTTAACTCGTACATGAATACATATTTGACACCTTTTTATCTAATTATTTTGAAGGTTGCGTGGACACTTGTCCGACCACCGTTGACTAAACCACCCCATCACAGAGTCCAATGTTATGGTTACGGCGGTCTAATTGGAGATATCCACAAAGTGCTCGACTTTTTCGGACCCGAAGCAAAGGCTGTAATGAAGCGATGAGCTCTAGGATATAGTACAATTTGTATCAAGGGTGTTCAAGTGATGACTAGCATACAATTTATCGTAGTGATAATGTAACAATAAATGAAAATCGTAGCAGTGTATGTCCATATTTCGTGATCGTCAAATACGATATTATGTATGTCGTACAATATATAATACGATATATTCAATCATACACTCGTATTAGAGATATGTTTGTACAATCTAAAACACCTTATTTGTATGTAAGATTGCTACGACTTTGCATCAAATCGTAGCAACTTTATTACATCTTTTGTACAATATCATGTTTTCTCGTATCGAGATCAGTGATAATTATACCCACATTTCTACAAGTTTAAAATCATTTGTTTGTGATTGCATGTATAATTGAGATTTGTTTGAGATTTGAGGATAGCATGTATTATAGTTCTGTAGATACGATGTTGTTAATCTCGTACATGACGGTGACCAATAAATTGTACAATCATGTCATATACTTCTTGCGCTATGTTACGATTGCATGTATAATTGAGATTTGTTTGAGATTTGAGGATAGCATATGTGAAAAATAGTACTTCTGTAGATACGATATTATTAATCTTGTACGTGGGGGTGAACAATTGATGCCACGAAATACGAATTGTTTGTAGTTTGTTACGAGATTTGTTACGAGATTAGGGTTGAGGGTTTAGGGTTGACACGAAATAAGAATGCACGTGTGTAGATTGTTACGAGATTTATAAAATCGTACGTGAGGGTGATTGCATGTGGATATCGTACTTGCGGTGTTACGGTGTTGTTAATCTCGTATGTGAGGGTGTCCAATTTATGGCACGAAATACGAATGCATGTGTGTAGTTTGTTACGATATTTGTAAAAACTGTACGTGAAGTTGATTGTATGTGTGTATGTTGTTACGATATTCCTAAAATCGTACTTTGTTTGTTACGATTTTGCTTAACTCGTACATGAATACATCAAACATCATACCTCTCCTTAACATGATACATGATTTGTCTTCATATTTACATCGAACATGATACATCTGCTTATTTTGCTTCCACCCTCATACATATTATGATTCTATACGTGACCACGAGCAACAATTAAATATAAGTTACGATATATATATATATATATATATCGTAAACCAAATCAGTTACAATATGGGCAATCATGTACGAGTTAAGCAAAATCGTAATAATTTAAGTACGATTTAGAAAATATCGTAACATGCACACGTACAATTTGTAATCTCGTACCAAATATGTAACAATATTCCCCAAAAGTGCTACAAAACATGCATGAAATAGGCAGTCTCGAGTACGAGTTTAATAAAATCGTAGACATACAAGTATGATATTACGAATATCGTAACATTGTACACATGTGCTACGAGTGTACGACTTTACGACTTAACTACTGACTGTAAATCATACAATTTCGACGAACAAAAATGTTAACGATCTAAAACCTCAGATCTAAGCGAGATTCTACAAACGGGTAAAAATGTCCAACTACCGGCGCCGGAAAAAAAAAGTTGAAAACAAGATCGAGGAAGACGAAGATGAAGACGACAAAGAAGACGGAGAAGCTCGATTATCACAGCAACAAACTATTGTACCTCCATCATCGTTTAAATCAGAGAAAAACTTCCGACAACAAACTTTGGATAAGAAAAAAGACCGAAAAACTCCAAAATCGAAACCCACAAGAAAAAAGAAACAGCAAAACTAATGAAGAATTCTCGAAGAAGACGACTTGGACGAGGCGGCGGCGGAGAAAGAGAGGAGCGGGGTGGTGGCGGAGAAGGTGAGGAGTGGAGCGACGGCGGAGAGAAGAAATTGAAGAGAAAAGAAAAAAGAGAAGAGAGAGAAGAAAGAGAAGAGAGAGAAATAAGGGAGAGTGGTGGTGTCTGGAGGAAAAAAAAAAAGAGAAGAAGGAGAAGAGAGAGAAATAAAGTAGGAGAGAGAAAAGTGAGTGGTTGATGAAAAATAAGGGTATTTTGGTCTCATCATATCAAAGTTGGCCTCTTTTATTGTAAATAAAGTTGGGGTACAAATTTATTGTTTTTATCTATAGGGGTCCATAAACATTAATAAACTCATCAAATTTTGTATGAATCCACTCTTTTATAATAGGTATAAATTTCCATAGTGAATGTTACGTATTGATAAATCCAAATAATGGGCTTGATATTTATCCAATCAATTTTTAAATTTGACGTCTAAATATCAACTTTAATGAGTGTGTATAAATTATAGAGAATGTTATAAGATTGGACATAAAATTTCTAAATTTTGAAGATTGGATAGTTAATTACAAATTTCTATGAAGACTGGATATGAAATTACAAAGTTGTTTTACTCAAAATGCAACAGCTTTTGGTAGTAAAATGGCTGTTGGAACAATTAAACACAATTTTAATATGTTCCACTTGATCAAATATTCAAATGTTTTTGTATTCACTGCGAAAGCAAGTGCGCATGTTTTTTCTTTCCTGGAAATTAGAACGCTCAAAGAATCAATATTTATTTGTATAAAATTCAATTCGTACAAACAATACAAAAAGCTAGACACCAACAAAAATCTGGAGTAAAATATTACTATGAAAACTAAGTAGCTTTCCATATTAAAGAATTATTGGCTCATGTATATACGTACGCATACGGCTTACATATGTTAAATATGTTATTACGTCTATTGTTATATTTCAATTCTTCATACCTTTTCAATTGTTTTGTTTAAATAAATATGCGATATCATAAAATAAACACTATTGTATCTATACATGTATTTATAATTATAATGAAGCAGTAACATAAAATAAGAAAAAATGCTTTTGGATCACACATAAGAATCTGTACCCTGCTTTCCTAGAGGTAGGTTCACATAAAGATTAATTCATGCATAAATCTTTGGGGGATTCATCGAGTTAGGTGGCCAGTTGAGAAACAATATTTTAATATTTAAATTAGGTTCTGATTGAACTAGAATTGGCGTGACATAAAATTACTCAAACTAGAAAGAAAAATATTTGTAAGTTGTATCTCCCAAAAAAAAAGGAATTTGCAAGAAAGTTACTCGAAGAGATACCGTTCACGATATAGTTATCATATTGTACACGATACTAATTTTAAAAAATAGCACTAATAGGAAATAGTAGTAGGTATTGTTTTGAGTTGACTAGTAGAGTAAGAGTCCCACAATAAATATGCGGTCAGTAGTGAAAAATATAAGATTAAATATAATAAATGTGCGGTCAGTAGTGAAAAATATATCACCTTATATTTTTCACCACTCACAATAATACCCATTATTATCCACTATTATATACTCCCTCCGTCCAAGTTTAAATGCCCATTTGAGGGTGGACACGGAGTTTAAGAAATGCTGAAAAAGTGTAGTTGGTGGAATAAAAAAAATAATAGTTGGTGGAATAAAGGTTATTAGTGGTGGGTCCATAATGAAAAAAGGTAATAATAAAGTGGAATAAAGTGGAATAAAGTGGGTTAGTGGTGGGCCCATAGTGAAAAAAATAGAAAATAGAGTGAATGAATGAGGGTATATGGGTCAATTTGTCCAAATAGGACAATTAAGTTTAGACATTTTTTTGAGGCCAAACAGAACATTTAAAATTGGACAGAGGGAGTACCATTTTCTTAAGATCCATGTCATTTCATAATGTGACAACTATTTAATGAACGAAGGAAGTAATATATTTTATATTAATAAAATATTCAGGTGTGAGAAATGAGAGATAGGTGTACTACATGTAGATGTTCTCGTTGAATTGAATGGTAAAAAGCTGATTATTCAAGTATGACGATATCATTTTAATCATTTTCGGCCATGACAAATAAGCATCAATCTAATAGTCGAAGCAGAACCCGCCACGTTCCTTTAACTTTACATGTAATTCAATTTCAATTAAATTGGTTTAATAATATTAACAAAAGCCATGTTAGATATTTCAGATATCTGTAAAAGTAGAATCATGCCATACTTTAAAAAATTAATTTACTAGTGATAATACTTATTTTTTAGCTCTGTTTTTTTAAAGAACTAGTATTAATAACGTGTACTTTCCTATTAAAAAAATAATTTTACTAAATAAATATTAATGAGTTAATCTATCTTTTAGTTTATTTTTATTGAACTTTTTGTATTTTCTCAAAATTTAATACACGATCACTAATAAAAAAAAATAAAGAACAATAAATATTTTATTGGAAAGAGAACTCTCGTCATTTCTTGTATTATTGACCTTGCACGAATTACGTAAATATTGTAAGTGATAAAGTTTTATGTATGCCCAAATATAATAACTATTATTTACATTTCAATTCAATTATTCTTTTAGTGTCATTATAAAAGTGCTAACAAATTTTCGTTATATGAAATAAGTGAATATAATTTTTGTGTAGTCTCTTGAAAAGTTAAAAATGAAATTAAAATATCAATAATTTAATTTCAATGGGAATTTTTCTTCTAAAAGATAAATTATATGAATATCTAAAATTGAAAAATATACCAATTATTTTAAGCAAAAATGTCAACTTGGAAAACTATACGTACTATTTATTTTATTCTTTTAAAAGTGTATCATCTTAAAAATTTTGATATACTTTTAGTATACTTACTATGTGTATGTTGTGCATTGCAGATCCTATTTAGCTAGTTTAATAACTGAAAAAATATTTATGCATAAAAATAACAATCAAAGTATTAATTTTAATCGAATCATTGTAAATAAGCCGAGATAATAAATGAGTTATGCTCGAAGTTTTTGATCTCTAGCTTAATTCGACTTGATTATATCCATTTCTTTAAAATCGAGATCTAATATACAGTTGAAATTATTATCAGTAATAAGAATTCAAGAATATATAAAAATAAATTAATTAAATACTAAATATTGACTACTTAATTCCTAATAAATTCTACATTTATTATTTAAAAAGTAAGGGCGAGAACGATAAAAGTTTCCTAAAAAAGATTAAAGTACTTGAACATGGTTGAATTTAAAAAATATTTAAGAATTTTAAGAGGAATCTTTTAGAAGAGAAGTCAGCTTTGAGTTGAAAAAATAGAGGAAAAAACAAAATATACGTGAAAAAACTCACATATGAACTAATTATAATCATATTGGTAGAAAATATCAATAAGGTAAATCACAAAATAGATACTCCCTCCGTCCCACATTACTTGTTTCACTTTCTATTTTGGGCGTCCCACTCTACTTGTCTCACTTTCCATTTAAGGAAATAATTAAGAAATCACTTTATTCACTTTATATCACTTCAACACCACTTTATATCACATCAACACCACTTTATATCACTTTATCAATTAAAAAATATTTTATATCACTTTATTAACTACACTAACCACACCCTTTATATCTAATCTCTTTTTTCTTAATCTCTGTGCCCGGAGAAAATGAGCCAAGTAATGTGGACGAAGGTAGTATATCATTTAAATATTAATAAGGTAATTTTAATTTCCACTAAACTAATATATTTCATATATAAGGTAAATAATAAGAGCAAAAAGTCAAAATAGTCATTTCTAAAAACAAAAGACAAATTTTGTCACTTTGAAAAAAAAGTTGTTCAACTAGCCTTTTGTTTTCTTTTATGACTTTTCTACCTTTATAGGTATACAAGAAGGCTAACATTAATTTGAATCATACACGAAGACTAAACTTCATGTATGAATTTCCGGCAAAAAATTTCCGGCGGTCGACTTCTCCGGCGAAAATTTTCCGGCGGTCGTCTTCTCTGGCGACGACGGTCTTCTTCGGCGACGAAGGTCTTCTTCTTGTATGCATTTTTTTTTTGTATGAGATTGTTCTTGTATATGTGTGTGCATTCGTGTATACGTGTATGCATTCGTGTATGAGATCGTTCTTCTATGCGTTTTTTTCTTGTATGATATATGCATTCGTGTATGTTTTTTTCTTCGTGTATGATGCATACACGAAAACTAATCTTCATGTATGATTTAAATTTGAACGAAAAATTTCCGGCGGTCGTCTTCTCCGGCGACGGCGGTCTTCTTCTTGTATGCATTTTTTTTCTTGTATGAGATTGTTCTTGTATGTGTGTGTGTATTCGTGTATGCATTCGTGTATAAGATCGTTCTTCTATGCATTTTTTTCTTGTATGAGATATGCATTCGTGTATGTTTTTTTCTTCGTGTATGATGCATACACGAAAACTAATCTTCATGTATGATTTAAATTTGAAATTTTTGGCGGCGAAAATTTCCGTGTATGATGCATACATGAATGTTAGTCTTCGTGTATGATGCATACACGAAGATTAGTTTTCATGTATGATGCATACATGAAGTTAGGCTCCGTGTATGATTCAAATTTTCGCCGGAATTTTTTGCCGGAAAACTTTCGTCGAAATTTTTTGGCCGGAAATTTTCGGCGAATATTCATGCAAGAAACTAGTCTTCTTGTATGATTCAAATTAAAGTTAGTTTTCTTGTATACTCATTAATGGTATTTATGTCATTTCATAAACTAAAAGGTTATTCTACAACTTTTAAAATGTGAGTGACATTTTAACAATTTTTGCTAGAAAAAGGGTTATTTTGCACTATTACCTCAAATAATAAACTATAACTAAGGTAAATTAGTTTGTATTTATTATAACTAATTATATATTACAATATTAACATTATTGTATTACGTACGCTATTGTCCTTAATTTTACTTTATAGTAAGAATATTTTAGGCGGTTCAAATTTTATAAAACAAAGCTCTTTTTATGTAAGTATAAATATAAATTACAAGTTATATATATTATCGAACAAAGTATTACACCATCATATAAATGAGAAATCTCTACACTTATTGTTGAAAACTATATTGACGTGGTTTCAAATTAGTAAATGAGTTGGACAATGATTCATTTTTTAAACAAGTTTATTTCATGATAGTAACCATATATAATCAGTGCTCACTTTCCGTCTTTTTATTCTGTCCTATTCTTAATATTGGTGTCAAGCAGTAATATGTCAATTTGAATGAGACAAAGAGAATAGTATGATTGAATATTTCGATTAACTTCCGAAATAATCATTATGGATAATAGTTTCAGTCTTCAGAGTATATTTGCCCATTTAGTATTAGTATTTTTCAATATACTTTGAGTAATTGAAAAACTAATTAAAACACTTTGCTATTAAGATTTTCGTTAATTCAAAAATATTGAAGAAAAAGTATTAGCATTTGAGCCTCAATTTACATTTAAAGATGAAACAATATATGGAGATTATCAAAGTAAAGTGTGGAATTAAATTAAATACAACTTATAAATGATAAGGTGAAGTAGCCGTGTCACTTTTACACATGACCTCTACGCTTGAAATCATTATAAATATCAAAATTCTTCTCCTAAATATCAAGATTTTATCATCATTAATATTAATTATATTAATTACTTAACCATATAATTACCTCATACCTGTACCATACCAACGACAAGTTTGAAAAAGAGATGCACCGAGCAGACTTATGGTGCAGTACGTTCCAAATAAATTAAATGAATCACCGTTTTGAAGAAAAATAATTTAAATGATTTTCTACCCAATCAAAATGAAGCAAGACGTCGGTAGAGTAGTAATTACCAGCACCTACCAGTGAAATCAATCATAAAATAATGAAGACTTTATTTAATCACACCTAAATTTCGAGCCTAGTGCACACCTTTTACTATAAAATGCGAGATATCGATTTTTATTGCATGCCCACTACACTCAAGACTCAAGAGTGTGAAACTTTTGCTTGAGTGGTAGAGTGGGTGCGAGGCAGTGAGAAGGAGAGAGCGAGTGTGTGTGTGTGTGAGAGAGAGAGAGAGAGAAGAAATGGCCTCTCCGGTCGAAAAATCTGATCTTGTTACACCTTTAGTTGCAAAGGAATACGAATCATCTGATTCCAAATCGGAGTTCACAAAAGATGAAATCATGGTGGAAACTAAGCTACAGCTATATCTGGCTGGTCCCATGATGTTTGTGAACCTTTTGCTATCACTAATTCAAACAATTTCAGTAATGTTCGTTGGCCACGTCAGCGAACTAGCTCTCTCCGGCGCATCCATGGCCACCTCCTTCGCCTCCGTCACCGGTTTCAGCCTCCTGGTAATTAAACGTACACGCACTCCCATATTCTGGAGTTTAATTATTTTGATGCCGTATTGTATAATTTGGCATGATCGATCGATCAGGTGGGAATGGCATGCGCTTTGGACACGTACTGCGGGCAGTCGTACGGTGCGAAGCAGTACCACATGCTGGGCATCCACATGCAGAGAGCCATGTTCGTGCTGCTGCTGGTGAGCTTGCCCCTCGCATGCATCTGGGCAACGGCCGGCGACATCCTCGGCCTCCTCGGACAGGATCCCGCCATTGCGGCGGAAGCCGGTGTGTACGCCCGCTACATGATCCCTTCCATCTTCCCCTTCGCGCTCCTCCAGTGCCAGTTCAGGTTCCTGCAGACTCAGAACAACGTCGTCCCCATGATGCTGACGTCGGGCATCACGACGCTGTGCCATATCCCCATATGCTGGCTCTTGATCAACAAGATGGGCCTCGGGAGCAAAGGCGCCGCCCTGGCTAACGGCGTCTCGTATTGGACTAACGACTTGTTCTTGGCGCTTTACATCACCATGTCGCCTGCTTGCAAGCATACATGGAAAGGGTTTTCGAGAGAAGCGTTGCAGAATCTTTCTAAGTTTATCTGGCTCGCCATTCCTTCAGCTATTATGGTTTGGTGAGTTTAATACATTCCAATTTCCAAATATATATATATATATATACGTACACTACTTATCTTATTATTATGTTCATTCTGTTTCATGTAATTAATTAATTAATTAATTAATTAATTATGTACCATGCATGTTGCAGTCTGGAGATTTGGTCTTACGAGATTATGGTTATTGTATCTGGTCTTCTGCCAAATCCCACTTTGGAGACGTCGGTGCTATCAATCAGCCTAAACACAAACAGCATGATTTACATGATACCCCTTGGGCTTGGAAGTGCAATAAGGTGAATTAATTAATTAATTTTTTTTTTGTGTGTATATATATTGGGACGACGGGTTCCGGTAGAAATAAAAGTAAACATGTAATTTGATTGATTATTTATAAATGGGCGGCAGTGTACGAGTTGCGAACGAGTTGGGGGCGGGGCGGCCAAAAGCGGCACGCCTAGCAGTGCGCATGGCGACAATGATGGTGGCGATGGAGAGCGCGATAGCGGTGGTGATCATAATATTGGGGCGGAGAGTGTGGGGGTACTGTTTCAGCAGTGAGGAAAATGTGGTGGAATATGTAGCTGATATGATGATATTAATCGCAGTAGCCAATTTGGCGGAAGGAGTGCTGTTTGGAAAAGTTTAAAATCTATCGATTGAACCTCAGGAATTTGACA